>OX451404.1:6941295-7498503 GCA_949629135.1 Eremobia ochroleuca | reverse complement strand
ATGCTTCGAAACATAAACCAACAAAACTGTGCAACGGTACGCGTTTGGTGGTTAGAAAATTGATGAACAATGTAATTTACGCTACGATAATGATAGGAAAATTCAAAGGTGAGGAAGTTCTCATTCCGAGGATACCGATGATCCCAAACGATATGCCGTTTGAATTTAAAAGACTTCAATTTCCGATACGTCTTGCATTTGCCATGACCATCAACAAATCACAAGGCCAATCCTTAAAAGTTTGTGGTTTAAATCTAAAACATTCATGTTTTTCCCATGGTCAATTGTACGTGGCATGTTCACGGGTCGGAAGACCATCTGCGTTGTTTGTTTTTGCGCCTGATAATAAAACAAAAAATGTCGTGTATCACAAGGTACTTAAATGAAGAGCAACCTATGTACTAAAATACAGAAATAATTATGAATTATTAATGTAGGTATTTAATTTTTTTGGATTTTTTCCAATTAAAAAACAAAAAAAACTGCTTATTTATTGCAATTAAGGCGGAACAAAGTTCGCCGGGTCAGCTAGTTATCTATAAAAACGGCAAAAAAATCATGTCTGTTGTATGGGAGCCCTCTTAAATATTTATTTTATTCTGTTTTGTTAGTATTTGTTGTTATAGCGGCAACAGAAATACATCATCTGTGAAAATTTCAACTGTCTATCACGGTTCATGAGATACAGCCTGGTGACAGACCTTCGGACGGACGGACGGACAGCGGACCGGGAGTATTAGGGTTCCGTTTTTCCCTTTGGATACGGAACCCTAAAAACCATACTCAACAGCCAACCACCACCAAAATTATTGCTTACAATATCACATCAATTAACATGCCGTTATGGCATGCATACTATCATTTTTGAAACGATTGATTTATTGAGAAAAGATTATAACATAATTCAAACACATAAGTAAGAACTATAAGCATAATCAGAAAATATGAATAATTACCAATATAATATATTTTAAACCTCTTTATTGCAGTCGTTTTTCATCGATATTCTTACCTAGTTGAGGCTAGACTTGCATGTTTGCATGCAGTGAATATCTATACTTTCTAATGCCCGCCCCTTTTGAGCATCTACAGACGCCAGCACATCAAGCTACCACAATCTGTCAAATTTCTTTAATAGATTTTCAACTTTATCACTGAAGCATTAGGTTCAAAGTTGATTGGGAAAATTTGACAGTTTCGGGTAGCATAATGTGCTGGCGTCTGTAAAATAAGATAGCACAAAAGTGTTACGCTTATTTTCTTGAGTGTGTGCCAAAAAAGCATCATGTGCGCCGTATCTATTTCTCTTATTTTTGTGTTTCAGGAGAGGGAAAAAGGTGGCAACATTTGAACTCGAACAAATGCTTTGTTCCCGGTCGTCCCCACCACTCTCGCTCAGAAAGTCGTAATTAAAACATTTTAACAATCCGTGAAATCTCTTATTGAAATCCCCATTATTGCATTTTGACTGTCTATAGCGGAATGGGTGGGAAGTAAAAAGTTCCAATCGTCCGTCACCACTAGGGAGGAACGAAACTTTTTTTCCCCACTTGTGCCCAGTGGAGACGACCGGGAATAAAGCGAACAAATATAGAGTGAAAGCATATCTCTCCGATATCTATGGAGAGGATGTCACCGTCAGGATGCAGCAGGTAAAGTAGGTAGACTGTATCAGAAATAAAATGAGAAAGATATTTAAGATACTCTTTATTAACGCGACCGGATGATGGGGAGACTATAACATTGTAACAGATGCAGTTGGAGATTATAATTTTCCGATACTTTAGGGTTCCATCAGCTTTCAACGATTTGCTTTAAATATATTCTATACTCGCTGCTCTAATCAAAAATATTGATCACATTCTAATCAATTCATCTATATAAAATGAAAGATAACTACCTCTTCTCTCCGTTTACATAGTTTTAACCTATAACCTCCTATAAAATATATTTGACAGAACGAAACATTGTTCCAAATACTATAAACTTATAAAAACGGCATACGAATGAAGTTCCAATTAGATTTTTGTGACAGATTATAATGAGGACCAGTAGACTTTGTTTATTTGTCGTCTAAAACTCGGCGGAAATATTTTAGGAACACCAACACCCTATTGGCAGTTGAAGATCTTCAAATGTTTCCACCGAACGCTAAAATTGATAGACGTATTTTGCGTTGAATACATGATAGCGAGTACCACTGTATATTTAATGTATAAACAATTCGACTGGTCTTCTTTACATCCGGTGGTAACGCTAGTCATCCCCACGCTCATCGTCGCGGCGTCGGTTGCGCGTGCGCCTGTTCCAGCCCTCGCGCGGCCGCTCGCGCTGGCCACGCCCCTCGCCGCCTCTACCCGCGCCTCCGCGCTGGAAGAACGAGCCTTGCTTCTCGAAGATACGCTCATTCGAGTCCACTAGGTTGCCGACCTGTGAATAAAACAGGATAACACTTAATCCCGAGGTATACGAAGATTGTTTGAAGTAGAGAATAAGAATAGGTCTGTCGACCGAGCCTAACTACAAGGAAGTAACCATCAAACAGATGATGGAGAAAGTTGATGTGCTAATATTAAGTGAGGATCATCAGTTTTATCTATACGACCAATCAGCTTGTAAAATGTTTGACCTTAACCTGTTAACCGAGCGGGACGTATAAATACGTCAAACTTAAACAGCCTGTTAACCAGGGAATTCCGTACACGCTACTGTTTAAGTTTGACGTATTTATACGTCCCGCACTGTTAACAGGACAGTAGCGTGTACGGAATTCCCCGGTGAACAGGTTAATGTCTTTGATTGAACTACCATAGATCAAATGACATGATTTACCTTATCAGCAAGCTGCAAAGCCAACGCCTGCATCCTGGTAGGCTCTGATCGATGTAGGATGGCACACTCGCTGGGGTCATCAAGTGAAGCCAGCAGCTCTTCATTGATGATCATCTTGGAGACGAGTGAGTGAACGCGTTGGCGGGGAAGCTCGAACATGTCCGCGAGTGAACGGAGAGAGAGAGATGCGTATACGTGAGAGTAAGTGAACAAGTAAGTGCGGAGCGATTCCTCGCGGATCAGACGGCCGAGCATAGCGCGGACGTTGTCGGCACCTACCATCAGGTCCCATACCTGCAATGGAATATATAGATTAATATGAGTTGCAACTGCAAATCCATTCATTTACTACTTTTACTAACGGTCCACCTCTGCTTCAAATTGTTTTTACGACTTGACAAAACATCAAGATTTCTTTATAATACAAAGTTTAATATTAATGTATTGTGCATAGAAGGATAATCAGCCTATTACGGTACATAAACCTTCCAGAATATATCTTCAAAATCCGTTGCATAGTTTATAACGCGGTCACACAGAGACACGAAAGCCGACTTTAATTTATAATAATTATGTACACATGTAGTTACATACCTTGGCATTCATCTTCTCATTAACAATGAAGTTAAGACAGGCACGCCAGTCTCCGCGGCGCATCGCCCGGGCGGCCGCCACGGCGTGCTCGCGCATGGACTCGGGCGGACCAACCAGCGCCTGGCGCTCACTCGCGCGCAAGTTCTGGTAAAACGTCTTACTGATCATACGACGACGGGCGTCGAACTCGTGAGCCGCCATGTACGGGATCTCAATCAGCATCGCAGACACCAAGTATACACATTCGAGCAACTCCAAGTTGATGTGCATGTGGAAAGGCATTTGACGCTGCTTCTCGATCTTCTCCTGTTCCTTAGAACGCTCGTGCTGACGCTGAGGCAGCAGACCTTGAGCCAACAACTCCTTAGGCTTGCCAGTCATCATCAGCTCAGCTAGACAACCGTGAGCTTCCTTGACATTCCCGCGGCGGAAGGCGCACAGACCCAAGTTGGCCATGGTACGATTGTACAGAATCTGAGTGCTTGGGTCAGAGTGTTGAACTGTTTCTTGCAAATGCGACATCAGCAATAAGTCACGGGCCTGGAACCAGTTGTCGTGCAGAGCGTGATGGTAGATGTGAGACAGGATAGCACGAGTTCTAAGTCGGTCAGACTCGTCGTGACCATAGATGAACTTGCAGAATTTCTCCATCTTCTTAATGGTAGTTTCCTCACCAGGAGGCAGGTCCTTGCGCACTGCGCGAGGATCAAACTTGTAGTAAAGATGATCAATTTTACGTAGGTAAGCACGGCATATTTCTTGTGGAGTACCGTCGCGTTCGACAACTTGACACACGCGGTCGATCAGAGTAGAAACGCGAACTTCGTCCTTCAATCTCTCAACATATTCATTAGAATGAGGATCGCACTCCTTGAGCAGCTTAGTGAATTCATCGTCGAGTCGCTCCAGGGCGGTCAACAGGCAACCGCGAACGAGGAAAGGTGCTGTTACAAGCTGCTCATTTTCTTCAGTAATAGTTTCACTCAGTTGCATGTCTTCATGAGCTAAGAGTAGGGTGACCATGTGGTCTACATTTTCGACGAGTTTGGACCAGTATTCGGGCTTCATGGCGTCAGATACTTTTGGGTTGTAGTCAAAGAGAGCGGCGACGGTGGCGGCGCGCAGTTTGAGTTGTAGAGCATCTCCTAGGTTGTGTGCGGCGGCGACAGTACGTAGCTCGTGCAGGAGCTCGAGTTGAGCACGACGGTCGGTACGCTTGCGACCACGGGCTGCGCTAATCTCACCCAATTTCTTTACTACCAGAGCCGCGTCAATGTCGCTGTCCTATAAATATGAAAAATAGTTTAGTACAGTAAAACTATGCGCAAAATATTGAACTTATACTGTTAGCAAGATGAAAAGGACGAATTTCTTACCTTAGCGAACATCTTGGGCTTATCAGAAGTAGCGGCTCCCTTCCTGACAGTCTCCCACTCGCCACCATCATCAGCCTGGTCCTTCTTGCCGACCTTGCCGATTCGGGCATCACGTCTGTCCTCACGCCGTTTGGCTTTGCGCCTGTCTCTGTCTTCATCCTCATCTCTTTCAGTGTTTCTCTTCAAGAACCTCTCTCGGATAGTGGTAGCTCCACGGTTCTCGTCATCGGAGCTTGAGCTGGAGTCTGAGGAGCTGGATCCCCAGTCCATGGAGTCGGAGGACTCGTCGTCTTGAGGAGGGAGGCGGCGCGGTGGCTCGGGCGAACGACGCGCGCGCGGTTTCTCTTTGGGCTTCTCTTCATCATCAGAGTCGTCCGAGGATGATGTGTCTAAGCAGAAAGATAATAATTAATAAAAAAATATTAATCATTTATTTATTTCAGACATAATTCTAGTCCATAGTTTCAAATTCGTACTCATACAATAAATTACTTATAAAATATAATATCTATTAAATTAATTATTATAATCAGTGGATTATTAGATGTAATTATTTATAGTCGATTTACAAAACAAAAAAAAAATTGAGGAAATGTCTTTACAGGTTAAGATAAAATACTAATTACCTTTACGTTCATCATCATCATCAGGCAGATCAGGATCCTCACGGAACTTGGACATCTCAGCATCAAAGTCTTTAGCATACTTCCTTAGTTTCTGCCTCAATGATGTGAGTGCCTTGCTGTTGCCTTTCGATAGCGCCTTCCGACTGTCACGGTCATTCCACGCTCCGACAACCCAGTCATCCAACTCTGCCAGAGCCCTAATGAAGAATCTTGGAGCGACTCCATTTTCTTCTTTTAGTACAACCGGCGCAGCGCGAGTGTAGGCTCTTTGGAGCTCCTCAAACGACGCGAGAGCCGAGGCAAAGTCTTTGATCTTCTTGTGGTTACGCAGAGAATGGATAATGGCTTCCAATTCTTCATACCGCTTCTCCTTCATAGAGCGCACAACGCGCTTAGTTTCCTCCTCATCATCACTGAACTGTGGGACAAAAGAAAGGCTTTATTAGAGAATAAATAAATAAAATTAAACTCATTAGGTGGCATGGGAAAAGAGTTCCTGGAAGGATTTGGGGGAGGCCTTTGCCCCTGGTGGGCAAAGGCCTCCCCCCATTGGGACAAAATAGGCTAAAAAAAAATTGTTTATTTCAGACTATTTTTGTCCATATTTTTATTAGTATTCAATTATCTTAAGACTATGTTAGTCATGATCAATGAATGCATAAATTAAATATAAAATAAGATATTGTACTATTAAAAAAAACAAAACACCATAATATGTTTGACAGAAGTGAAATTAAAAAGAATAAGAGAGATTTAGTGTGAGAGTTATATCTTTCTTTTCTCTCAGGTAACGAAATGTGCCTCGTGAATCCTCGTTGAAGATTGAATGGGACTAACTCTGAAATCATGAAATCAAAATCAGCTGTTTAGTAGAAAAGTTCAATACCTACTTGACCAAAATGTATGAAACAGCTGATTTTTTTTTCATGATCTCAGAGTTGGTTTGATAGTGAAAGTTGTTCATATTTATGGGTAAAAATTGAAATCTTGTAAAAATTTGGAGACAGTAAAAAAAAAAACATGCTGTATATTGTTGGGAGATTTCTTTGTATAAAATGATCTAGCTAGTCTAGCTAGGTTACTTTGATGAGTCCTGCTGCTAGACTCTACATTGCAGAGCTACATAAAGATATCTTTTACAAGGGAGTCTCAAAAAAGTTACATAATGTAAAGGGAGCTGCTGTATAGAAAAGATTGGGAACTTCCCCTATCTTCATACTCTCTGAATAAATTATCAAATCAATAAATCAATTATTAATATCTTCAAAGAAGATGCTGACTGTACATATTATACTAAGGGCTGATTTTACCAAAGTCAGATATCTTTTGTTAATGGAATTAATTATTATTATTTTTTATTTTTATTATTTTTTCT
Source organism: Eremobia ochroleuca (assembly GCA_949629135.1). Taxonomy (NCBI): domain Eukaryota; kingdom Metazoa; phylum Arthropoda; class Insecta; order Lepidoptera; family Noctuidae; genus Eremobia; species Eremobia ochroleuca. Next base: position 7,491,700 of record OX451404.1, on the reverse strand, counting down.
TTTATCAATTCTTAGTTTCATTTTTGACAAAACATGCTTGTGTAAATATTATGAAGTGCAAACTTATAAGTTAATAAGAGTTGATAAAAGAGAATGATGAAAAATAAAAATATAACTATGAAAGAGTTTGACAATACCTTGACTCATCTTTGTTATGATTTATGTAGAATGATGAAAAATATAAACATCTTATGAAAATGCTAACATTACTGAGTATTACAATTCTATTATTATGACTTTATGAGTTGTTTGTTTTCACTTCATGTTTTCTTTAAAACATGCTTGTGTTTTAATTTACAAATGCAGAATAGATATGCTTTCCAGGCACTAGATTTTGTTTTGTAAATGAAAATCTGTTTTCATATATTTTAATAAAAACAAAAATAATGTTGAAAATAAATCAGACTCAGATTGACAATATTTAATCAGATTTTTTACTTCAGCTACACAAGTTAAGAAAGAAAGAAGCTATAGGTGTGTTAATATAAATGATAACAACATCCAAATGGAACACTGTTTAAAACTTGTAAGAATGTTTTATGGTAAACACTTTTTCATTATTTGTAAACCTTTAATAATAGCTGCTTAAATGTTTTTGATGTATAATTGTGCATAAACTCACCGTGTAGACGGGCGCGGGCACGCGTACTACTGGCTCGTCCTCGCTCGAGCTCTCCGACTCGGAGTCAGTACCAGTCGCAAAGAAACGACTCATGATTGCGTGGTTCTATAAATTCACCTACAAAACAACAAGTACTTATTACTACAGATTTACTCTCACTCATATTTACATCTAACGAGCACATTATCAATGAATAAACTCCTGATATTTATCAGAAATATGGAAAGTCGAAGGTGTTGTCCGGGTGGTTGAGGTTAGAACTTTCACATAACAAATTTAGCCCATTATTGGATTTCACTTACCTTCTACAAAATGTCCTACAGATTGCTTTGTTCTCAACAACGTATAATGGTGTCCAAATCATGAAAATATCTTATAATATCGATAAATCTGGAGAAACTCCAGTCTGCCCACGACGCACCACACACGTCAAAAAGACAGACACAGATACAAAATGACATTAAATGACTAAAGAGGATAGTGGTGTCCGCATTGAGATGGGATGTCCGACTACCAAAATCTCAGAAGTCTCAAGGAAGGTGTTTCTTATACGGAGATCTATGGGGACAAATTCATATGTCTGGATAGATCTTAGCGTACGTTTTGAAAATAGCAGATTGAAGGAGGTTGTATGCTATTCTCAAGTTGCAAGCTTCTGTCTGTTTCAAGACTTCCAAGTAAGCATCTGATGAAAGTGTAAACAAACCCTCTTCAGGCAAAATTCTGAAGCAATCACTAACTATTTCAAAGATAATTTAGTATATAATATATTCATCAGTATTTTGAAGTTTTCAACTCTATATCTCACTATTTTTCCCAAGAGTAATTATTGTTTGAATAATGGAGCGAGTGCCTATTTATCCTCTACAATCCAGTTACTGGGTACACGAAGCCTCTTGATAAGACTGGCTGGTTCACAGACTTTTGGACTTCTGACTACGCGTAACGACTGTCAAAGATCTACGTATGACAGCCCGGACAAACGTGCATTCCGAGACACGGAGGGGTCTTGATATCTCATGGATACCCATCCACGAACCAACTGCAGCAAGTGTAGCTGAACTTTCGATCGATTCATGAGGCTGTTCTTATTTTGCCATGAGCCCCTCTGAAAAATAAAGAATCCAAAAAATTATTTTGTAAATGGCACTACAAATTGGCATCCACAGATATGTTCTCTGACCCATTTGCTTACATTTTTATAACATATTATTGGAACAGGCCTAACGCTGCACTGCTCTATAGTCCTCCACGCGAGCGAAGCCACGGGCAATAGCTAGTCTAGTTTAAGTTTTTAGAAGCTCTCATAAAGTGGTCGCTATTTTGGATTTTAATTTTATTACCGAAAATATTCAACGTAACGGTAACAGGTTATCAATACGTCGATTTCCCTGCTACCCTGTCTGTATATCTAGCAACGTTCCCATAACTACCCTCCTGCCTCAGAAACCTTTCTCTATTTAAGATTCTGCATTTTAATAAGCAGTGCATAGGCACTGCTTATTAAAATGCAGAATCAACATTTATAGAAATGTTTAGGTAAATAAACAAAGATTTACATATCATTTGGAATCATATAATTATCTTTCCATCGCATGCATGTGCGTCTGCGAGACTTCTTTCGTGAGACGGACTCTACACTTTATGTTTTGTGTTGCCAAATAATATTTATCGTTCATTTCATTCACTGTCAGTCATAAATAATTTGATTCATTCATTTTGTTGTCAAAAACCTATGTGTCAAAAACTTGTGGAACTCGAGGCGATTGATGTGATGTCTTCTAAAAAAAAAATAAAACATTCTGTAAATGAAAACATCTAATTAAGCGATGGAGTTTACAGGGCTAATTCTTCCCTTGACGAAAAACATATGTCGCACTTGTCTACTAGAAACAGATAACACGATGTTTATGAACATTCAAGACTTGATAGAACACGAGATGATTAAGGTTAAATTAATTGATATTTTGGTCTTCCTTAATTGCTTAGAGAACAATGACGAAGAGAACTGGCCTCAAGGAATATGTTCTTCATGTGTATCTACCGCTTTAGTAGCTTATAACTTTAAATTGAATTGTCTGAAGGCAAATTCTATGTTATCACAAATACTTATGATACAATCTCCTACTAATTTACAAAGGACTGATATAGATTCTATTGATATCAATGTTGTTTATCAAGACCATGAGTATGAGGTGCCACTGTTCAGTAATCATCCAACATTGGATTTTGAAAGTACCTTATCAGATAACAAATTAACACCACTGCCACCTGTTACTGAAATAACTTCTGGTGAACAGCCACAGCGGGTAGAGGGAGAGAAGCGATATGCTTGCACTGTGTGTACAAAATCATTCACTAGGCTGTATGGTCTGCGTTACCACATGGCGAAGCACACCGATACACGGAAGTACCTCTGTGCCAAATGCGGAAAGAGTTTTCACACCTCTAATGGATTAAAGCAGCATTCAATATCCCATAGAGAGATTGCACAGTTCAAATGTGGTTTTTGTCATAAGACTTACAAATCAAGGCAGTCACTCAAAGAGCATTTTCGTGTGGCACATTCTAGCAATCGCATGCTGTTTGTCTGTGTAACTTGTGGGAAAAGGTTCACAGCAAGATCAACCTTAAACATGCATGTTAAGACTCACAGTGGAGAGAAATTTGCATGTTCTAGCTGTCCGAAGACATACACAAGGGCATCATACTTGAGAGCTCACATGTTGGTTCACACGGGTGGGCAGAAGCCCAGACCCTTTTCTTGTTCACACCAAGGTTGTGCTAGACGTTTTCCGACCAAACATTCCTTAGTAGTGCACATCGCACATGCACACACAACAGAGAGACCTCACAAGTGTGCTATCTGTTTTAAGGGCTTTGCCACTGCAACTGGTTTGAAGATACACTTAGAATCTCACGGCAACAACAAGGTGTCATGTAATTATTGTTTTAAAAAACTGAGAACCAAGAGGGTGTTACAAAAACATATGAAAACTCATGATGTTGATGCCAATGATATGATTTTAGAAACTGTAGACCAAGCTTATTAGGTTTATTATTATAATAATATGATTGTATTCCTTGTGATAAATATGCGGCATTATAGTTACTTATGTATAGTTGCTGTCCCACCATTATTTGTTTAAATAAATACAATGTAAGAATACTGGGTTTTTTTCATTGAAATAACAAACTGGAACTCTTTTAAAAAGAACACTAGCTAAGACAATTGAATTATCTTATTGTCAAGGTAATCAAGTTGCAACAATGTCGGTAGGTTGGTAGGTATTTATGTATGTACTTGTACATACAAACATTAACTAAGTAAATTATGTTTTTATCAACAAACTAAGGACAGAAGTTAATTTGCAATTCATTGTTACTTATATTACACATGCATCCAATTTTTATTGTTGAGTAGCTTCTGCCCACCTGAAATTTCTTGTTCCCTGACACCGGACACACCCTATTGCATTGCATTACCTGCCTGTCCACTTTCATTTTTGTTTACCGTTCTTTGCGAATTTTTTCTTTTTGCTCGGCTCCTAAGGTTGTAGCGTGATGTTAAATAGCCTATAGCGTAGCCTTCCTCTAGAATTGGGCTATCAAATCGCTCATCCAATAGAACAATGACGTAATTACGTTTTAGCTATTTTTCAGGAGAACGTTTTAAAAGTTTGAAATTGAAAATATGATATATTTCCAATGATTATGCTAAAATATTTAATGTATGTTACTTTAATATCAATAATAATTTGTAATAATTTCATGAGAAAACTCAAGAAAACATTTTCGTAATTACGTAGTTGTTCTATTGGATGAGCGAAATGCAGAATGAATTTTCAAATCCAACTGGTAGTTTCAAAGAATACCCCTACATACAAAAAAATTTTACCTCTTTATAATATTAAGGTCTGATTTTTCAATCATCTGAAAACTTATTTTATTTTACCTATATAGTGGATGCTCTTTTTTACAGGCTCCAAATTTTTACAGGGTGTTCTACTCATGAATATGAACAACTTTCGCTACGAGACCAACTCTGAGATCATGAAAAAAAAATCTGCTGTTTCATACATTTTGTTCAAGTAGGTATTGAACTTTTGTATTAAACAGCTGATTTTGTTTTCGTAATTTCAGAGTTGGTCGCACAGTGAAAGTTGTTCATATTCCTGAGTAGCCTGTAAAAATTTGGAGCTTGTTAAAAAAAAGCATCCAGTATAAACAGACAAGACAAAACAGAACAGAAAAATAGTTACAAAGTTGATGCTTATTCGAGGAACAATCTTGAAATTTTGAGTTATTTCATATAAAAACTGAAACATCAATTTTATTCCTTGAATGAAAGTTATCTGGTGATAGAAAAATCAGCCCTTAGTGTACAATAAGTATAGAATATAAAAATAAGTACATAATAAGGGTGGAAATATTATTATCCTTGACTTAAACATTTTTGGTACCGTAAAATGGGGTGAATAGGAACCGAGGGGTGAATCAGGATGAAACTTTTAAATGGATTTTAACGTTGATGTAATATAGTTTGTAGCCAACAATTACACTTAATCGTCAACTATAATATAGTAAACACATTAAGAGACCTTTTGGCAAAAAACGATATTATTTCAATGTTAAAATCCATTTTAAAGTTTCGTCCTGATTCACCCCGTTTTACTGTATCTGTTCAAGACTATTAATATCAATTAGATTATCACAATAATCCAATTGAAATGATAAATCATGGAATTTTTGTAAGAACATTTTTATTATACTTTCATACATACATAGCAACATTTCATACATACAATATTTTTTGTTGATTATGAATTTGTGTTACACATTCTCTAGGTTATTTGATAAAATTTATGCATTAATTGGTAGATAAGGCTTCAATGTGAGTCAGACTGATAACAGTAATTGTATATTGAAATGAAGTAGTATAGAAACTCATACATATTTTAAATTCACATCACAAAAGAAACCCAACCCTACGAGTAATAGAACTCTATAAATTATTATCTACATGATGATAATGCTCCTTATAACAAATGATTACACAACTGCAATTTTATTTGGCAATGTATCAGGAAATATTAAATTATAATAATTTAGTTGTACATTATAATTTACATAGACACAACCAATGAAGCAACAGCATTGGTATTTTATTATAAACAAAAGATCTACTTAGAACATAGTACAAAAATATTTATAGTGCTTATATATTTTCCTACTCAGTAACTATAATAACAGTGCACATTATAATCTAAACAAATAACAGGAAATAATTCAGATGATTTGCTCTGCTCCGAGGCTGTATAACATTATTAATAACTAGTCAACTGCAAATTTTGAGGCATGTTGCATTCTATTTTTGAACAGCACTTATATTGAGAAAATACATACTCACATTCAGAATTCCATGACTATATGGGACCTAGTACTGATAACTGGATTTGTTATAAAAAACCCGTTGTATGGTGTACAACACATTTACAAAGATTCAGTTTAGAGTATAAAATTTGGGGCTATGCTAATACTAATAATCTGCCGCAGTAAGCGAAAAAGACACATATCGGCCAAAAATGTAAAGAAAAATAAACTTTACTAAACAAAAAACATGCATACATTAAGCCTCATTTTTCTCCATTCCCTTTCGGCAGATGCGCCCATTTTACTTAGGGCGGCAGTCAATATTGCATTAAATACCCCCTTCACATGGCATGGACAAGGAATTTTCTTTGACTAACAGCTTAAGTGGTGCTTTCAGTTCAACTTTGCAACTCTTGGTTATTATAGGAATGTAGACTATTTACCAAGTATTTTATTCATAATTTTGTTCTGCTTGCCCATCTTAATATCAGCAACTTCGACTTTCTCCTGTATGTCCTCAATGAGATCAGTTTGCTGTTCTATTTCTTCACCAAGAGCAATTCCCAGGCCTTTTAGTCTTGAAATGGAATGCAGCATTTCATCTAAGTTTGCATCTAGCACCTGGTTGACACGCTGACTATCAGATATGGGTGCAGCCTGTACCTGTGCATCTAATTCACGCAGACGGGTGGCAGGATGAGATCTGAAGCGGTCATCACTGTTGACTTGAGATAGATTGTCTATTGTGTCATCCAGCCTGCTGCTTGGGCCTGCACTCATGCTTGGGGAGGGTTGACTTCTAGGAGTCTGGTCGGATTTACCAGAGATGTAGTTCTTGAGGCCATAGAATACAGATTTGATACCATTCAAATGCTTTTGACTGTAGTTCAAGTTGGTATTTATTTCGTCGAGACGTTTGTTCGTATTTTGGAGTTGTTCTCGCTGACGACTGAGTTCTTCCGCTGTGGCGATGCCGATCTGCTCGGACTCACGCAACAGGCCTATGCTGCGTGAGGATGAATCCAAGGTTCGCTGTTCGATTTCTCTTTGTCTTTCTAACATAGCTTGTCTTTGTTGTTCCAACGCTACTATGTGACTTCCATACGCGGATGGTGCTGGCTTACTTGGCTGTGGTGGTGGGATTCTTGTCCTGAAACTGTTGACGAAGGTGTCATCATCTACATCATCGTCGTCCTCGAACAGTTTATTAGGATTAACGTAAGTAGCACCAGGGCCTGGACGAGACATTTTCGTAGTTGTTTCCTGTTCGTTGTTTTAAGAGAATATTGCTGACAAAAGCACTTCTTTATTCAAACATGTATACCAAACACATGAAAATGGATTATTCTTTGTGGATTGGTATTTGAATATTAGGAATACCCTTTTACGTGGGTATTTACGCGAAACGATAACGACATGGACGAATGACACAGATGACGTGACGTAGACTATAGAGGCGGCGGGACAGAAGGCTGAGGGTCGCGGGGGAGGCTAAAAAAAGTTTTAAGAAAGTTTCGTATGTTTGAATACTAAGCATTTAGGAAATGGTAGGCGTTATTTCAAGGTAAAAAAAACAACACAAAATATTAAGGTTTTTTCAATATATAAATAAACAAAATTAGTTCTAGTATATGAGAAACCGAAATACGTGTCTAGTATTTTTGTGTAAAGAATCTATGTGAAACTGTATCATGAAAAATCACAAAGTTATAAGGTTGTTATGTTACCTGGATGTCCGTAAAAAATATTCTCACAGCACATCACGCAGCGCCCCCGCGCCGCCCGCGCCTCCAACCCGCTGTGCACCCGCGCCTAGTGCCGCTATGACTGGCCGTGCCCTGTGTTGTACACATATGATTGCGGATATTTACTTAGTATCTCTAGGTGTCCAACTTGTAACCTTTTTTAAATATTTTTGAGACAAATATAACATGGTGTAAAAATTATTGGAATCGATTCAGTTCACTAGCGTTTCAGCTCTCAGCTGTTGTAAATCGTGATAACTAAATCGGAACGCAAATTATTAATGTGAGCGCTGTGAGCGATTATGCCATATTCAGAATGCAGCCTAAACTTGACATTGGCAGAATAGTCGACATCGGCTCAAAAATACCAAATAAAAAAAAAAACTTGTCAAACTTTAAGAAGCCCTATTTGAGAGAGAAGTGTGAACTATTTTGAAAACAATGCTAATAAAATAATCTAAAAAGTGATAACATACAGTAATTGTCGATATAATAAAGTTGAGTTTCTATGGGTGCACATTAAATAATAATACCTGTGAAAGCTTCCAAGATGATGGCTGGAAAAGGTTAATTTTGAGTTGTTATTGCTATTTCTGCACCTATTTAACATTATAGTGTAGGGCTCACGAACCCTACATCATTATAATAACGTCCGTGTTCATGTAATTCTATAATAATACGATTATTGTTAATATTTCAGTAATGCCAGAAACAGAGGAACAAAACAGAATAAGGTTTCAAGTTGAACTAGAATTCGTACAGTGTTTGGCAAATCCTAACTATATACATTGTAAGTGTATGCACAAATAATACAAACTAAGCATTAATTACTAATATTATTATAATTGTTACTTGGAAACAATGATTTCAGTCTTAGCACAGCGTGGTTATTTGAAAGAAGCCACATTCATTAACTATATTCGCTACCTACAATATTGGCGGGAACCAGAGTATGCTCGCTACCTCAAGTACCCAATGTGCCTTCACTTCTTAGAGCTGCTGCAGCACGAGGCATTCAGAAGAGAATGTGTATCAGCACAGGTATGGTGATGGTTCAGATGAATTTTGGGTATACATAGACAATTAACCATCCATTACAGAATTTGAGCTATTTTTAGCTATTTTTATTTTTATTGATGCAATTAGGGTGCAGATTATGTTTTTAAAAATAATCTGCACCCTAATTGCATAACAAACTATCAATCACAATCTGAATCATTTTGGAGGATATTGCTAAACCATTGCTTCATATATTTGGAAAATTGCTCTGCTCAACAATGTAAATAATGCAATGAATGTTGTTAAACTGTCAAAATGATAGCCATTCCTACTGTTGGTGTGTTACGCAATTACCCTGATGAAGTCAATTAGTAACCTGAGCTGATAAGATTCATGGGTTTTCTGGACTATTGATCAAAATTATTGTGCAAGATTTGCCAAGATTGTTTCCCTCTGCTGCAATGCTGGATAAAAACCTACCCTAACTACCTTGCTTAGAAGGAATAAGGTGTTTCTAAGTTTCTTTATTATGTTTTTTGACTATGCTACTTTTCTGCCTTCAAAAGCCTCCAGATTTCATATTTCCTGATCAAATAGTTAACCAGAAAACACCAAATAACGATCAATGAACATTTTTTTTCAGGTTTGCAAGTTTATGGATGACCAAGCTATTTTACTGTGGCAACATTACACGCGGCGGCGCACACGCACACTGCAGCCGCCAGACGCGCCCGCGCCGCCCGCACCCCCCGCGCCGCCGCAGCAAGGCGCACCACGACAACAGTCCTAGAAATATCATGATAACTTTTACCTGCATTCGGTAACATTATTATAATCTGCCTAGCCTTTCCCCAACTATGTCAGAATGGGCCTCCAGTATAACATGATGTAGCCAAATACCCATAGTTTATGGAGACTAACATACAGTATGTGGGTGTTGATATTACATAGAGTTTTATGAAAAGTTTGTAGCACTCTGTCCCTGGTACTCATAACTGTCGCTTTCTAAATCTCTGTGTCATATTTACGTCACCAGTAAAATCTGCATTGTTTGTTGCTATCAAAGGAATGTATGATGAGATAAGTTGCAACAATTACTGTGGATGGTCCATATGTGTTATCTATTATTATTATATAAATAAAACAAAGTTGGGTTAGTTACACCATTTATAACTCAAGAACGGCTGGACTGATTTTTACAATCTTCGATTTGTTGAATTTTTCTCCACCCTGAATAGCAGACTAACTATTTAACCATGGGAAAAAGTCACAAAAAAAATGTATTTTTCATACATTTGTTCTTATTGACAGTAAGAAGTTTGCCGGGTCAGCTAGTTGTAAATAAAAGTAATGAGTTTGAATGTCTTGCTACAGACTGAATTACTGTAATTTCTAGTTGTAAGTTTATTATTAAAAACTTTTTTATTTAAATGTTTGTTTCATAGCAGTTTGGTCCTTTCCTCTTGTTTCAGTACTGTCGCTTTTTGGATACCGATATGTTTTCATTTACTAAGAACTCAGGATCACTCAATATTAAAATTATGCAAATCGAAAACGCCCAGCCTGCAGGTAAAATCTCCTTTCGGGGGTTATTATGATACACTCGAGAGCAATGAATTAGGGTCACGTAATGATACCTGAAAGTCTCGGAAACTAAGAAAGCTAGAATATATAATATAATAGAAATATATTATAATATAATACAATAGAAATATACTATAATATAATAGAAATAAATTTTGTTTAATAGACAGTTAAATGTTTCTATAAATGAAAGTAATAACACTTCTTAGTTACTGTAAGGCATATTGATTGATTTGCCTTCCGTACATTTTTGCAAGAGGCTGCCCCTTTGTCCTTTCTAATTTAAATAATAATAATCAATAAAAAACAAGGTGTTGTTTGAACAATGCGTTTATTTAACGAATGGTTGGTTGTGTGGCCGCTTGCGCGCCATACACAAGGCGCGTATAGTCAGGTAGTACAGAAGCTCCACTGCACTCATCATGCTGAACCCCATGCATAGACCCAGTAGCCCGCCTGTGTTTGCTGGAATAATAACACATGTTATAGCATTGTAAAAGTCTGTGGAAATCGGTTCTCATGGTATGAGTATGTGATGCGAAGGACCCCCTTCCTTCGCACTGAGGAATAGTGAAGTGAGGAAAGTTTTGAGTATGCATGTGGGTGACTTATAAGAGTATGGGAATATCAAAGAAATTGTGAATGGACTGTGTGAGGATGATATGGCTGCATAAGGGGTCAGTAAAGAGATGAAGACTATAAAGATGTATGGGAGAAGACACTCAGAATATATTGCGGTAAAGGCAAGACAGTGTTGATGTTATAGCATAGAAAAAGAAAGAAATAATTTTAACACCGCAACTTGGAGCAGTGCAGAAGTTTGCGGCTGATAACCCACGTGGCCATCCCCGAGTCGTCCCTGTGCCGTTCCACTCAGTTTACGGCAGGCCGGGGTTCAAAGTGTCGATTATTTGGCAGGCCTGTTGGTCTAGTGGTTAGTGGCCCTGAGTATAGTAGATACGCAAGGTCGTGGGTTCGATTCCCACCCAGGACAAATGTTTGTGTGATGAGCACGATCATTTTTTCTTTGGGTGTAATTTATCTACAACGTGTAACGTTAAATGCGCAAAACCTGAAAATAGTTTGATCAGAATAACGAGCAGAATTAATTGAACCACTTTTTAATATAGGTCACACTTTTCAAAAAATCTTCATTAAAAACGTTGCCGTGTCTATTTATTAATAGGTCAAGCAAGCCAATGTCAGCACGGCGCAGCAGCGGCCCGGTGACGACTCCTCCCTCAGTAAAGCGTCGTCGCAGACGCAAGAAACGATCAGAATGGCCAGTAAAATTAAAACAGCACATAAAACCTTTACAATTCTTTTAATGACTTATTTTCTCTCTAAAATATGTCAATTGAATTAAAAATCAGTTGGGGTGTCTGAGGTTTTGCGCATTTAACGTTACACATTGTATAATATGTATGTATTTAGAAACCGTGTTAGAAACATATATGTACGTTTATCAATTGTCTAGTACTCATAGCACAAGCTCTGCTTAGTTTGGGACTAGATAGCGTTGTGTGAAAGTTGTGGAACATTATTATATTAGGTATTAAAGAATAAAAAGAACCGGGCTGATCATCCAAGACTTTCGGGTATGTAGAATCAGAACGTATTCTAGTTTTAAACAAAATGGTACACTCTATCCCGTCATGAGGTTGGTTGTTTGTTCCATGGTTGAGGTAAGATAGCGATTGATTGATGATTTTCAATTTGTTAGTGTCATCAGTAATGAATGATGTCATCATTTGATGCAGTACCAAATTGAAAATGCATTTACATAAAAAAATAAAGAAAGAATAAAGAAAATACTGGTGTGAAATTTCCAGCAGTGCTATTCTGTAAAAATCTCACCGTGAGTACTTAGGTGAAGTGAGCGGGAAGGGAGCTGTCATTAGGTATTAACACTATTGATACTGCTTACTTCTTACACTTGACTTATGATTTCACGTTGAGATTTTTACAGAAGCGACCGGCTGGTCTCATTTATAAAACAAAAAAAAAAAACAGAACATATTTTTACTATTTTAGACAAGTGACATATTTCTAGATCCCGAGCTACAGTATTACGCTCTCCATCATCATTAATTACAATATCTAACAGTTACCCGGTGCCATAGTTCAACTGAACTCCTGCCCCTCATTCGGCTTTCCTTTTGTTTCTCTTCTCATCTTAAAGCCCCAAGACCAGAGGAACTTTTAGGCCAAAATTCAATTTTTTCAATATTATCTCAAACACAAAACACATAAGTAACTCAAACTCAAAGCATTTATTTCAATTAAGCCATTTACATGCACTTATGAATTGTCAAAATTAAATAGTCGGTCAGTTAGACAGTTGAAGCTAGTTGCCCATTCAAAACGTAGATATCTATGGAGAAGAACGGACAAGAAACTCCAAGGACACTCTTTTAAATCAAGATATTACAAAATCTTGGGTACATTATTCTGGTTGCTTCCATGACAAGATAAAACTAAAATTTATCTTCTGTCCTTTTCTTAATGAAATAGAAAGAAAAAGATGCACTGAACTTAAATTTAGTTCAGTTTGTGAACAAGGGAATCTGCGCCAATATTTACGTTACTTGAATGGCTGCCGAAACAGCGCGATGGTACCTAAAACAGTACAACGTTTAGCGACAAATTTCACATTTACTGCTATTGTTTTCCTTAACGAAGCTATTGCGTAAACAACTTACCCCCGGCACTTTGAACCCCGGCCGCCCTTACGGAATAAAGGCCACCTACTTATACTTACATAGAAATTCAGTCAGGCCAAATATTTCTCCTTTGGTAAATCTCATAAATGTGTTCTCTTCAAAGTAAAAATGTACGAGAAGCATGTTTTCCCTGTTGAGGATAAAATAGGTAGGTTTATTATTTTTATTGGTTTTATAGATTTAATTGGTTTATAGGAAGATCGCGAAATACTTAGATGTAAGTAGGTAACTAAGTACCTAAGATAATGTCTAGATGCGTACCTACATACCGTCACCGAAAACTAATCTGATTAAGCTATACAAGCTGTAACTTAAATAACGCACAACCTCATAAGGGGTCATTGTACTCATCATTATGAACAACTTTTACTATGGGACCAAACCTGAAATCGCGAAAAAAAAATCAGCTGTTCCCTACATTTTGACGAGTTATGCGAACATAAATGTAGGGAACAGCTGATTTTTTTTTCGCGATTTCAGGTTTGGTCCCATAGTAAAAGTTGTTCATAATGATGAGTGCAATGACCCCTTGAGAGGTTGTGCTTTATTTAAGTTACACCTTGTATATAACTTTGATTTAATTAAGAGTTAACTAGATGGCTAGGTCTATTTTACACTACCACTTCAGACACCAATCTACATGGTCCTCAAAGATCAAAGATGATGTCCGGATTTTTATATACACATTGACATTGATGAATTTTATATAAACAATGACATGGATATTTACTTTGTATAGTATCTTATTTTTATTATTATTATTGTGAGTGTGAAGACTATGTGGGTCATTTCTTTTTTCTTTTTTCCTTCTTAGTTAGTTTTAATCATGGTCTGGCAGTTTGAGTAATTTATTCGGCCTACCCAAATGTCCTTTCATTGGTATTGTTCGTCGAATCGTAAGGCTCCTCAAGTTCTGAGTTGAGCTACACAATTTTTGACAAATGCGTGCACTGACTGGACAGGTCCGCTCAATCTGTGTGGTTCTTTACTCAAAAGACCATTTCAGACACCAATCTGCATGGTCTTCACATGATCTGACCAAGATTATGTCTGGACTTTAAAAGAGACTGTGACCTCTGAGTTTGTTTCGGCCTTTCTTCTCAGAGTAGTCAGATAGGAAACGCCGACCTCATCTAGTTTAAAAAATATGATTGACATGTAAAAGTGTTTGTACAAACCTACTTACAGAAAATAAATCATTTATCATTTATCATTTATCATTTATCATTTATTTAATTTCCTGTCCAATCATACTACTTATGTTGCTTCCGTTGACCTCAATCTCACATGTCAAGAAACGGCAAAATCATGTTATGACAGCTGTTTTGCTTAATTAGGTTAAGTTGGTTTGTAGGGTAACTTAGGTCAATAAGGTAGAAATTACGTGAAGTATTCAGGAGTTCTATTGCCGAGGCTCTTGGCGAGGTGATGCACGAGCATCTCTTTGAGTGGCGCTTCGCTCATTCGCTCCTGGTAGGCGATCTCCGTGCATGCAGGCAGACATTCTACACACGTTACGTCACGACCTGCAAAACATTTGTGATGTAAATACAATATTCATCATCATCACTCTAGCAGCCCACTGCGGAACAAAGGGCGCCTATGTCCCGCAGTGGACGCCTATGATAAGCGTCTCCACTCCATCTACTCAGTAAAAATCACCATCGTTTATTCACTGACAGACAACACACAGCCTAAACCGCTGGCTTTAAAGTCTAGTAGCATAAAAATTGGCACAAGAGTTCGTTTTATAACAAATTTTATAGGAATAAGAGGAATTTTTGAAAATTCGTAATGGGGTTAAATAGGCGATGAAAGGAGTCTGGCGAGTTTGCGTAGGAAAATGCCCCTTACCGCACAAGCGCCACCTCGCGGTGAAGTAAACTAGGGGTTATACTGACTCGAATGCAAAAATAACCATTGTTCTAAGTAGATGGGAACATTGTACAAATAGCCTCCAAAGTTACATTGAAGTCTATGGGAAAAACAGTTTTTCGGCCCTCGGCCATTTATAGATACACCTAACACTCCGTCATTCGATAACGTGAAAACGTAGATCTAAATAAGCCATATCGAATGGTGTATTGGAATCTTTGGTGAAATTTCACTTCACTTGTCACTTTCAGACTGAGCTAAGCTGGGCACAGCCCGTATGGACTAATTTGTTTGTTGATATCATTCATACATTTCTCAACGCTCCCTATAGCACTCGTTGTTACCTCCTGCACTTCAACCCCTTCCTCCCTTACTGAGTTCAGAGGGCAAAAAAGGAAATAATTTCCACTGGGAACTGGGAAGGCTCGAACACAACCTTTGTGTTTAATTGTTCATGTTGAGGGGCAGTTTTCGGCAGACTCCTTTGTGTCAGGTTGGTTTGTTTCGCCGTTTCTGCCGATGGGAAATCCCATCCGGCATGTGGCTTTTCTAGTAATAAAATGGTTATTTGGCAAGTAATTTTTGTTTCATTTTTGACCTATAACAACCCTTGGAGTCAATTTAACCTGATGTGCCTAGTTGTTAGCCATTGCGTTGTTGGTTAAGTATTTGTCTTGGTCTCGTCTGATTCTAGAAATGTTGTAGATTTTAGGTATCTACAGGCAGAGAGATAGAGATCGGAAAGGTGGGCAGTACGTAGAGGACGAAACGACACCAACCTTCTGGCATAATTTTGCTCATGTTTGCATAACATTTCGCGTCTTGTTTCCCACAAATGCGCGTCGATTTGTTTTCTGTAAAACATTTCAGGTAATTTTAAATCAAGCAATAATAACTTTTACTTAAGAATACATCATCATATTTATTTTATTTCAAAACATCCACTACCGGATAAAGCCCGATTATAGGTTTCCCCCACCGGCAATCCGTTGGGTTCGAGCGGCGCACTAAGGGGTTGCTCCAGCCCACGGATTCCCACTACCTACAGGCTTACATAATTCGTACACCTTTATTAGATAATGATGTGTACTCACTGGGCATATAATAATAGACACATTTGCATACGTCCAACATCGCTTGCGCTTCACACTCCATTTCGCAGTTCTTCAACGTGTAAGTTCTGTGGAAACATAAAAAAAAATCACCGTAATCGATCACATACACAATTGTTTAATTTTATCGGCGTTGCATAAGAAGGGGTGATGTCATTAGACCATAACGTATTCGCTGTTTCATTGGCCATGCTATTGCCATGATCAAAGTAGGTCAGTCATAAAGGGCAGAAGATAAATATTAGTTTAGTCCTGTCAAATTAAGACTACTATAAATACGTCAATTTACGTCAGGCGCTGATTAATTTCACAGGACTAAACTAATATTTATCTTCTGTCCTTTTCATAATGAAATAGAAAGAAAAAGATGCACTGAACTTAAATTTAGTTTAGTTTGTGAAAAAGAAAATCGGCGCCAATATCAAAACAAATTAACTTTGGAAAGGTGTTTAAAAATTCTCAATGCTGTTATCTCTGCAAATCTTGGCAAGGGAAAAGCAGTTTTCCTTGTTTAGGAGTAAGATTTTAAGTCCATATAGGTAGTATAGGGTGACAGGGATATCAGCACATGATTCAAGACCCAAAAAAAATCTGCTGTTTCATAGAAAAGGGCCAAAATACTTACGCGGTCAAAATGTATGGAACAGCTATTTTATGAAAAATGCCAACGCAGGGGTTCCGAATCATGTACTGAATCCATGATAACAGGTTGCACGTCGATGTGCCTGCCATCATGTATGTTGCCGGTCGATTCTATAGAAATCTAACCGTGAAATCATAAGTGAAGTGAGCACTTAATAGTGTTAATCCCTAGCGAATGACAGCTCTCTTCACGCTGACTTCACCCAAGCTTTCACGGTGAGATGGTTACAGAATCGCACGGTTGTATGTGGTTCACTAATTTTAAATGTCTGAAAACTTCTTCATTAAGTGGGTCATTAATCCAAAGGTATATCGACGTATGGCAGAGGAGTACCTGTAAAACACTAATTCCTTTTCGCTGGAGAACAAACATAGCCTCTTCTTTATATCAATAGATCGCAGAGAGGTATGGGCATCTAGTATTCTGGGCCAAATTTCAATCCGCGCTTCAATCCCCGGTCCATATATTGCACCCAGGTTCCTAATCTTCGGCGTCTCCACCGGATTGTGGAGAAGGATCTAAAAGATAAATGACTGAACAAAATAGATTCTTAAGAACAATGTCGCCATAAATATGGCACATCGAGATTTAAAAAAAAACCGGCTACGTAGAGCGTCGTCTCTGTCTAGTCCTACATGACGGACAGTCTCTTTCTAAGTTTAGACTGCCCCGTTGGTGGTGGTCGCGCTTGCGACCACGAGACCAACGGGGCTGAGCGTGGAGTTCTGGGATCAATTCCCGGGTCGGGCAAAGTTTTAGTGGTTTTCCATTGGCTCGGAGTCCGGAAGTTGGCGGTGTGAAACCCCCATGTCTCGGAAAGCACACGTTGGCTCTGCGCTTGATCTCTCCGATCATGTCGGACTTTATTCATTTATTTAAGTCTCGATGTGTCATAAATTAACTAATATTCCGTGTTAAAGCGAGTGATACTAAACCTTGAAGCCAGCACTTTTGGTGGAAGCGCAATAGTATTCCGCAATATTAGCGTCCAGAACCAGGGAGAGACCGTGTTGTGTGCCAATTCCTTCAAGCGAGAAAGCAAGAATAAGTCCTTAAGTAATCAATAGGAACGTATATTTAAACGGTTAAGACTTTCTTTTTACCTTTAGGTCTCCAAGGGAACCCATCAGACGGAGCGTCTGGTGGATAGCCATCCTCAGGTGTCCAATCCACTGCTGGTGACGGAAATGTAAGGTTCAGGTCATTCAATGATCGCCTGCGACCAGAAAATTTAACCCATAAAATTACATTTAGTGCTAAAAACCAAAATTTGCCACCAATAGAAGATTCTTTGCTTACGGGTTCCTGAACATGTTGTTTCGGTGCACCACGTTGAAGGTGCAGCAGAGCCCCTCGTCAGTTAGCTGCGCGTTGAACAGGTCCTCACAGTTCACAACCGAGGAGTCCCAGATGCACTTCGCGAGCATTTCGCTGCATGGTTGTGTCACCTGGAAAAGTACACCGCCATTATGTTTTTATTAAATCCGAACTTGGGTTATTAAATGCGAGCAAGAGAAATCATATTTAGCACTTTTAGATATACGATTCAGAAGTCCGACGGCACGCATCTTTTTGAGTGTAAGTAGGTAGGTACATACTTCATACTTGTGGTTGATGATAGGTAGGCGTAAGAGGCTAAAGGCAGGCTGGTGATTATGATGCACAAACGGATAAGATTCGGTCTTGTCTCGTCAAAGCAAAGTCAAACACAATATATATATATATATATATGTCGTAGGGATATGATAAAAACAGGGATTTGCCCAAATCCCTAAGGGATTTGATCAAATCACGGAGGATGTTAAAATAACAACACGTTTTTATCATTTCCCTAAGCAAATCTAGTGATTTGACAAATCCCACTAAAGAAATCTAGTGATTTGAACAAATCCCTAAATTGATTCAGTGAAATGATAATAAAACATGTCCCAGTTCTTGTTTACGTCGCGCTCGCACTTGCTTGTCAGTGAATAGTATCTTACAAACATTAATTTGAGTTACTTAAAATACAAAATGAGCATAATAATAAGGCGTAGTCGACGGAGCCCCGCTTCGCGGGGCCCCTATTTCTGTCTGCAGGGTTTAAAGGAACCTAACACGAAGAGGATGACGGTCCCCTTCGAACCTAACCTGTCCGTGTCGGGGTGCCCCAAGTCACGAGCTCGCTTCGCTCGCTCTTGCCACAAAAGTTATTTTTGTCATTTCACTGAACCAATTTAGGGATTTGTTCAAATCACTAGATTTCTTTAGTGGGATTTGTCAAATCACCAGATTTGCTTAGGGAAATGATAAAAACTTGTTGTTATTTTAACATCCTCCGTGATTTGATCAAATCCCTCAGGGATTTGGGCAAATCCCTGTTTTTATCATATCCCTGCGACATATATACAACGTGTAACGTTAAATGCGCAAAACCTCAGACACCCCAACTGATTTTTAATTCAATTGACCTATTTCAGAGAGAAATAAGTCATTAAAAAATTGTAAAGGTTTTATGTGCTGTTTTAGTTTTACTGGCCATTCTGATCGTTTCTTGCGTCTGCGACGACGCTTTACCGAGGGAGGAGTCGTCACCAGGCCGCTGCGCCGCGCTGACATTGGCTTGCTTGACCTATTAATAAATAGACATGGCAACGTTTTTAATGAAGATTTTTTGAAAAATGTGACCTATATTAAAAAGTGGTTCAATTAATTAATTCTGCTCGTTATTCTGATCAAACTATTTTCATTTAACGTTATACACGTTGTATATTTTTAAACGTTGCCCTACACTAGGAATTTCTTCTGTATTGTGGGTGTGTTTACAAACATTTAGACTCACATACAAACAGCCAGACCAGGAACAACTACTTGTAGGTCATACAAACATTTGTTCCGTGCGGGAATCGAACCCGAAATATTTATTTCAATTAAACCATTTAAAGGCGCTTTCGAATTGTCAAGGACTCGGTTGGTCAGAAATATGAAATTAGTTGCCCATTCCAAAGCGTAGTAGGTACCTATAGAGAAGAACGGGCAAGAAACTCCAAGGATACTCTTTGTGGCAAACATGTTAGTTACATTATTAATGTTGAATTTATAATCCGCGAGTTGACTAATTTTTTTTATTATTTAAATTGAAGCTTTTTTACCTCACTAATAGCTTGGTATAAACAGTTTTTTAATATTTTAAAAAATTGAAAAGATATGAGCGTTCAAAACTCTCAATTAGACAGAGAGGGAAATACTGAATTCTGACGTCATAGTTCAGTATCGCCATATAAATTACATGCAAAACTTCGTTTTGCGAGAAAGAGATAGACAAAAAGTTTCTATACCTAAGTTATAAGTTTTTTATTTTTCGACCGATTTCAAATTTGATTTTGAATTCTATTATTGTATTACATGTGTGGATATATTATCTACTAGAATATATAGTATTCAATATCATGCAACTACCCAATTATGTATATGTGAGAACGATGTACAAAAGACGTACCTACACGTTAAAACCTACCTACCAGTGTACACACGTACAGCAAAAAAAAAAAAATCCCAAAGTAAAATATTAAAATAAACCGTGGCAGCTAAGAGATGACTAGTCCCAACTGACGACGCCCGTTCAGTAACATGACCTATGGATCAGTCCACGATCGCACGCATGCAAAACTAGAGTCCTAGTATATTACATTATTTAATCGATCTTACCTTCATTTACCTACAAGCTATTTTTAAACCAGACAAGAAGTCAGTTTAGCAAGTTTAGTCACTAGGGGGCCGTCCATTAATCACGTAATTTTTTTTTGGCATTTTTTAACCCCCCTCCCCCTTGGTGATACATGGTGAGGTTTAAGACTACCCCCACCCCCCCATATCACGTGTATTTTTTAGTACCTACAAAGAGTCTTATTTTTTTTTTTATTTATAAATATTTATGTTTGCCTCTGACGAAAAAAAATAAAAATAAATACACATAACGCCGCTTTTCGGTTCAGTATCGCGCGTTTGCCGAAAAAATAAATACACGTGATATATTACTACACCCGCCCCTTGTGATATTTTGTGATTTTTATGGACCCCTCCTCGGCTCGAAAGGGGGGGGCCCTTTCGAGCCTCACGTGATTAATGGACAGCCCCTAGATACAATTAACCTGTTCTAATCATACCTGACACTTATCGTTCCGTCTTAATCGTGTCCAAATTATAGATTTGCTTACGCGCAAATGTATAAAATCTACTGCAATATGTAAAAGTGGAATTGCAAATAATTTAATTAAATTTTTGGTTTTGATCAAAAGCAGAAAAGCAGCAGGTTGTAGTGGTTGATGTTTGAGGGAGGCTTATCTCCAGCAGTGCACGTGTTTGTATGATGATCAGACTTAAATGGTATCGATAAGAATAATGTACCCAGGATTTTGTAATGTCTTGATTCAAAAGAGTGTCCTTGGAGTTGCTTGCCCGTTCTTCTCCAAAGATATCTACATTTTTGAATGGGCAAGTAGCTTCAACCTTCTGACTAACTGACCGACTCTTTGGCAGTTCCAAAGTGCCTGTAAATGGTTTTATTGAAATAAAAGCGTTTGAGTTTGTATTTGATTCGTAGAGAGAGATGGATGGAAGAGGGAAAAAAAACCGTATTATCGAAAGGCAGCTTAAGGTGCGTAGGATAAAATTCAACTAACGTTAATCAAAAATGATCTGGTGTGATCCCAGTCAGCGCTGCCTGCGATGTCATCCTCAAACAACTCGGAGTCATCCCTTGAGCTGCACAAACTCTGTAGCAGCTTTTTGTCAACTGGATCCCTGTTACGTAAAATAACGTTCTGACAAGTAGGTATAAGAATTGGCATAAACAGCCTATAATCTTCTCACTACTGGACACCGGCCTCCTCACTTCGAGAGTGGGCTGTAATCTACCAAGCACATGTCTTCGAATGTTTTGGTTCTGGGCATGCCGGTTTCTTCACGATGTTTTCCTTCACCGTTTTGAGAGCAGTGGTGATGCAACAATTAACACAAAGTAAAGCGCCTGTCTGGGTTCAAATCCACGTCCTATACAACTCGTAACCTCGGCCTCAGCCACCACTGGTCTCACACACCTATTTGTCACGTATACCTTCAGTACAAATAGGTATGCGTCTCATTAACTCATTAATGCCTAGCGTGTCCATATGGACACATTACCTATTAATGCCTACCGTGTCCATATGGACACATTACCTATTAATACCCACCGTGTCCATATGGACACGGTTAGGCATTAATAGGTAATGTGTCCCTGATAACCTGGATGTTAGATGCTTGTATTAACAATGCGTGGCAGTTGCAAAGAAAAACAGGCACCAAAATTCCACAGCTTGACTTCAGGAGGGAGATAGTGCTCCACTATCTCAACAAATATTGCCAAGCTCCCAAGGGAGGTGTAAAGCCTAGTTCTTCCAGTTCTTTTCCACAAACCTCACGTTTCGACAAGTTAGAACACTATCCTATAACCCAATAACTAATAATATAAATAAAAAAAAATCAATAGCAAAATAACTCGGGCATTAATGGGTTAATTACTAGATAGTAGTAGGTAATCAAGTGCTTGTAGGTTTAGATTAACAATAGGCACGATATCTTAAACCTAAAGGGCGTAAAGGGGAATTTGTTTGCGTAAACAGAGATTATGTTTTGACGTCAGTCCATCCTTTTAACAGGTTCCTCGGACGTTTTTTCCTGTGACGTGGTTTGATTATGTTCAATGCTCTTTTACACTTCTTGAGGGGCCTGTGCTTAAATAATAACAGCCGCACAGGTCGATCGATCAGGTTAAGCTACGCTTGCCGCGGTTGATCTGTGGATGGGTGACCATTTTACATACAGAGACCCCCCATACCTCGGAAAGCACGTTAAGCCGTTGGTCCCGGCTGTCATTCATGGATCTTTGACAGTCGCTACGGGCAGTCAGAAGCCCGAAAGTCTGACAACCAGTCTTACCAAGGGGTATCGTATTACTCAGTAACTGGGTTGCGGAGGTCAGATAGGCAGTCGCTCCATGTAAAATATTGGTATTCAGCTGTATCCGGTTAGACTGGAAGCAAACCCCAACATAGTTGATGGGAAAAGGCTAGGCAGTTGAAACTCTTTTACATTTCTTCATTATAAACGCACCATTCAATTGCGTTTTCATTTTAGGCTGTTCAAAATTGTAAGTTGGTAGGTAGGTACTGTTTATTGGAATCAAATTGTTTTGAAATGCGTTCAACGCATGATTTCCTACTGAGGCAATGTAATTAAAGTTTGTAATATTATATCGAAGAACCCAACAGTGCTATGGATGGATGAGCTGATAGTAAATTAAGCCAATTATTTAAATTCTGAGTTCCAATATACTACAGCTGTTACAAACCGAGGGTAATTCTCATAATTTTAAGTACGTTCACAATGATCTGAGTGTCAATAATACCGCTAATTTCCGTACATTATTGACAAGTTTTTAACATTGATTGTCGCTGAGATGATATTGCGACTAGATTTGTAACGTTTTTAATAACGGGAATTGGCATTCAGCCGGTCAATTCAGTAAAAATCTCACCGTGATAACTTGCGTGGAGTGAACTGTCAGTGTCATCCCACTGATGCTAGGGATTGACTAAGGATACGCTTACAATCATAATCAAGATTTTAATAATACTACTGCCAAATTATTATCAATGCGCGCAAGACGACCCTGGAGGCGCGGGGGCGCCGCGTGGTAACCATGTTTTTGTACGGACAGGCAGATAACAAAACAAGCTTATAACTTTGTGATTTTTCATGATGCCGTTTTGAAATTTTGTACATAGATTCTTTACATAAAAATACTAGACACGTGTTTCGGGTTTCGCATATACTAAAACTAATGTTGTATAAACTGTCTGGGAAATGGCCGGCGTTGACGTTCTTCGAGGTTTTGTATATGTTTATTATTATTATTAGCCATTAATGTATTACGGCTGAGTAGAGGCCTCCCTACTCTCTTTCCACTTCTGTCTCTCCAGAGCTGCCAAGGACTAAACTTTATTATGGGAGTCCAGGTCATCCTGCCATCTCCGTTTAGGCCTGCCGCGAGATCGTTTGCCATTAAGCGGGACCCACTGGGTCGTAAGTGGGGCCCATTAAAAAAAAATTGATAACGAGGTTTTCGCTGCACGGCGCCGTTCATCTGGCGTTTTCGTAGTTAAACATTCAGACATTCAATTGCACTTAAAGATCTACAGAATCAGTTACCCATACTCCGAATATCTTTCGGCGACGGACTTCTTAGCCTGGTTGACGTTACAGATGGTGAGGGCAGGGAAGGGCAGGTTACTGAGCGGCATGTTCTCGGGGTTGATGCTCACTATCATCGGAGACGAGCGCCACTTCGCGTAGATGTTTAGTATGAAGAACCCTGCGCTAACTAACGAACAACCGAATGCTGTTAGCCAGAAGAATCTGAAATCGTAAATGTTTATTTAAAAAAGGTAAGGAGAAGGTCAGGAGTATAAATAGTGTATAGATTTAAGAAAAATCACTGTATTTAACGTTAGTCCTTATATTTTGGATAAATTTTATTATTATTATTATCGTAGCAGTTCTATAGTTTCTGCCGACTCCATGGGAAAAAGGCGTGAGTTTATGTATGTATGTGGTATTATTTAAAAAAAGACGCCTCTACAATCACTACATGCCAAAACATAATGCAGAAAATATTCAGGTTGTATGACGATTGATGACGAGCTGTAGTAACGAAGTTTCGACAAAAATCAGACTTGTACTATACAATCGAAAAGACCATTCATTGTCTTCCTTCCTTTGCTTGCTCCACCCTTCGTGATACTCTTTGTTTACTGCACTGACATGTCTGACCATAAATAAATATAACTAATAACTAAATAAAGGCAAGATGATAATGAGCGATCCGATCAAATCTATGTGAGCATTTATTGGGTGTACCGGAAAGTTCTGTCGGTTTTTGTGAATAAAACTCGTGGTTAGTTCTTAAAGCTATTATTTATATTTTAATCAATTATATATTGTCCCTGATTTTCTACTACACGTTCAGATACACACTCGAATCCAAAAACACTACAAAATTTTGTAGCAGCGTTATTTCCCTTCTGGAACTTATAAAGTATGCAATGCCTCAAATGAACGTATCGTTGGCACTCATTTTGACACTGCGGCTACTCAGAAGGGAATGATAAATTATTGCGCAATACGTGTATTTATAGTCCGTAACCCAGAAATTATGACGCAATATTATTCAATACTTTTAACGTATTGGTATAGAGAAAAATTCGAAAAATTTCTATGTAGGTACTACCAAAACCGACAGAACTTTCCGGTACACCCAATACAATTAATACGAATAGAAAATGTCGCACCTTTCGAACCAAGTCAACTTCCGTTCTCCGATGTATCGAAGCCCGTGCAGCGTAGACGTTAGCAGGTAAGTTCTCACATCGTTGCCAAAACTATTCACCTCTTCGTCCGTTCGATGTGGAGCTTTTGATACTGGTGGTCTCTCCTGCACATTATTGACATAGGTACTTAGTTCACATGCGAAATAGATAGAAATGGGCTGTAATCACAGATTCTTTTACCAAAAATTTTTGAGATTTTTTTTCTTTTTCTTTTTTTATTAGGGTCTTTTATGACCACAATGAGTATGACAGTTCCATCGTACTCTAAGTACATACTGCTACGGATTATATTTGGGCCATGAACCTGAACAGACTCTTCGCATCATCAGCATTTGGTTGAGGCAGAATTTTAAGGAACGTGTCCATATCAAGTCGGTTCAACTTCAAGTTCCCAAACAGATCACTTCTATGAGACTATAATATAAGAGGTCTTATATGAGGTTTTTAACTAATAAGAGTTGACTTACTTCGCTTCGACTCCTGTTGATCGGTATTTTCGTGTCCCACACATACCAAGGCGGAGGTTCTTTACCTTGAGCCCAATAATTTTGCTGTCAGATGAATTGTATTATTACGATATGCCATTATGTAACTTCCTCTTTCAACGATTTTATCACGTTAACAATTGGAAATAACAAATAGAATACTATGTTTATTAAATTGCTTACCTTTCTAAACATGTCCTTATGTTCATTTCGAGGACGCATTCCAAGTTCTCTGTTAGGGTAGACCATCATATTACGTAAACTCCGTGCTTCTATTATATCTGCTGCATCCTCCAACAGAGTGTTGTAGTCAATGCGAAGCTGTCCACTTGTAGAGGTAATAAAAGCTCTTCAGCGAACATCCAATTGGTGTTGGTAACCTAATTTTCCAAAGCAAATGTTTGCGGTCTAATCGTTTGATTGCGTCTATCATTTGATAGATCGACCTTGCACCGCCTCCGTCGCTAGTTTTTGATGGCAAAATTATACATTTTCCAGTTATTTGTCGTCCTGTCTTGTGGCCGTAATTATGAGTCTTAGCTGTATCGTAATAAGTTACTCACAGAACCTTTATGTTGTACCGTATAATTTACTTTAAATTAGATTTACGTCGAGAACTAACTTCGATAGCGTTACAATTAGTGGGTTTTTGTTTGATTAGATTCAAAATTGATACTTTAGCTCTTTAATGTTTCGTAGAATCCACAAGAGCTTTTGTTTTTCATTGTTTTATTACCTATTCATAGTGTGATCTTCACTAGTTATTGTTAGTTTGACATTATAAACTGTTTGTTTTGCTTCGTTAATTACTATTGCGTTTTTATAATGTAAACATAGAGAATTACTTCAACCGTTGCATTATCTATTTAGAGATCTATGCGGTTTCGTCATACCGTGTCACGTTATGGTTACGAGACTGCTAACCTTAGTTTGAAACTTTTATTTCTGTTTAATTTCAATTTAATAACTGATCTATGTGCATGTGCTGACATGTTTGTCTAATTTTGTCGCTCGTGCATTTGTCATATGTCATTTATGCTTTACACAGAGTTAAAACTAACATAGAGGAGGCATTACAAGATAAACAATGCTACGGAATATTTTATTTTTATTTTTTTCTATACAAAACATCCTGTGTGTTAGATTGCACTGTCTCATACACACTTTTACATGTTACCTTTAGCATAAACCAGTGTCAGCAATTGTTAGTGAAGCAATATAAATAAATACATTACTGTGGTGACCCTGGGGTCATAAGTCATATTTTTGGAATCGTCTCCTCGAGCCCTTTATTTTGACGTAGGTAGGTACTAAAAACTTTTTTCACGTCTATTGGGTTATAAAGTCAGCCCTGTTGATTTTTGTGAAACCTCACCTATTGAATGGCTAGTATTTAAACGATCGAAATATACTGATTATGGCATACTGAAATAGTAAGTGGACAAAAAACTGTGGGCGAACACAAATATTACGCGACTTAAAAATATTAATTTGAAGTACAAGTTATTCAGAACGATCAGTAAAATAATTCTTAAGCGAACAAATTTCTATTTGAGTAACAATTTTGCAACTCACATTACATTCAACCTTTTTTTTTTTGTTCTCGGAGTGGAAAATCCTCATGGATGTCCGCCGCCCTGGGGTGGGCGGCGGGGTCTGTACGACTCTTACTGACTAAAAACCACCCCGGTGTTCCCTCTCTCACCTACGCCGGGGGTCGCGGGAACGAACGATACTTCCGCAACCCCCGACATTACATTCAACCTCATTTAACCTCAAAAAACTTGTTGTCAAAACAAAGTTGCTTCTGCAACGTCTCCGGCGCTGCGGGAACCGCAGCCTCTTCCCCCTTACGTAAAATAGGCACCCATGCCCACCTCCGCAGCTTCGGCTTGCTGCCCTCAGCCGCTGTGGCTCGTTCGGGTGCCTATGCTTTGTTACAGTGTCTCTCCGGATTTTTATATACACTCTAGGGGTAGCAGGCAAAAGACTACGTGGAGTCGGGGATGCCCCGATTCGTTTTTGGGTGAGATTCGACCTATTTTAAGGATGCGATGGCTGAAGTTCGTCCTCTACCGCAGAACGGCTGGTCGATGGCTGAGGTATCTATTATTTTCGCCCACTCAGTATTTTTTTGGTCCAACTAAAATTCCAAGTGTCCGAATTAAATACTATAATTCGGACACTTGGAATTTTAGTTGTTAGGTTAGATTAACTGTTCCCCACTGCTAGTAGGTCATTTTAGTTGCTAGCTTATTCTTTTGGATTAGGAATTTCCTTCAAAATCCTTTGGATAGCGATGAAAGTGACGTGCGTTACGCCGGGGCGGTCACCACAATCCTAACGACATGTTAATGATTGCAATGCATCCAGACAGACATCTGGATGCTATGAAATAATAAAGATTTCTACATACATAGAGCATAACTATGTACCATACAAAGACATGCGCTAAACACATAACCCTTCTTGTCAGCCGGGTTTGGTGCTTTCTATTTTATTTATAACTCTGTGGTGCTGCGCTCATAGTACTTTTGCCGCGTGTAACAGTATCATGATTGTTTTGTTGTGATTTATTCAAAAATTTAATAGGCTGTGTTTCTGGTTACCTTTTTTGAATTTCTGAGTGACTTCACCTTTCTTGGACTGTGGACTTTTTACATTGCAGTTTACCTCGGCTACAATAACAATACCTATAAGTAATATTAACTCACATCTCGGACAACTCCGATTTTGCCTGGTTTCCAACGAAAATCTACCATTCTATAAACTAGGGCATAGCGAATGAATCATTTGCGATAAAGTCGTTAGATTTGAGTGAAATTCAATCTGTTGGAAGACAGTGGACTACTCTGTGATCGACAGGTTTGAATTTAATTTTTTTGACAGGTTCGAAGTCATCAGCTATGGGAAGGGTCTTATGGCCCTTCACCAAGTTTTACGACGAACAAGACTATTATTGCTTAATAATATATTTTGTTTTATTTATGTCCATTTCTGGACCAAGCTTGTATGGGACAAAAATCCATCTCCTTTCGGAAATCAGAATATGGTTTGATTTTTCTGGAAGGAGTCTTTCTGTCCTTTTTAGTCTCATTTCCAATGTGGTTGCTTAGTATGGAAATTCGTAATACCTTATTAATATTCATAGATGCGAGTATTACTTGTAGTGTCTATGCGACAAGTCGAAGCCGATTTTCCTCGGCATATAGTGGGAATAGCGAGATAAGCTACTGATTAGTACTAAACTATGACCGGTTTTTATCTTCCATTCTCAATTTCTTTTTAATTAAAATGTGTAATTGGTACATAATGTAATTGTAGGTGAGGATTGGGTCAGTGGGTCGTTTTAGGGGCTAAGCCTCGTGTTCAGTTCGTGATTTATAGCTCAATGTAAATAATATCTTCTTATGATTATAATTATGGTGTTACTATGTCAATAGATGCTTCATTATTCATGTTATGTGTCACCTCATTATAATCGATCTTGACTTTGTTCGAGTTACGAAGCTTTTTTCAGGCCACAGGCTAAGCAGCTTTTGTTGATGAATATGTAACCACTTAGTTGATGTAAACATCACTTATTTGCAATTCTTCATTGTGGGTTATGAACGTCATTTATTAGATCGGTATGCCACCCGCTAGCCTTGCCAGTGAATGTTACGTACAACAGTTAGGTATCGATTATTATCATTGAAACTACACAATATTTTCCGTTCTATATATTTCGTTATTAACGCATACATACAAATTATTTATTATGTACAAAAAGTTCGTTCAATAGAAATTTCTTATAAAAGTAACAAAAAAGCCACAAGGAAAGAAAGGCTGACGCACTTGCACTTTGTATAATTCCTAAAGGAAGAAGAGATCGGAGGAAAAACGAGAGAGACACCTCAACGGAAAACTAGCGCACGACGCGCGATCACACCCGCACGTCACTCGCTAGCTCATAGTCCAGGGATCCAGAGAGGGAGGGGAGTCATTCAGTTCACCAGCGCTGCTGAGGGTGCGCGGGCGCGGCGTGCGCTACCTGCGCGTGCGCCGCGAGGTGGGCGGCACGGGCGGCGGCTACCTCGGGGGTGTCCAGGATGCCGGAGCCGTCATTGGCTAGCCTGATGTTGGCGGGCTGGTGCTGGGCATTGCCGGACTGCCATGAGGGAGCGCCGTTCCACTGGGAGGAAGAGTCCCATTGGTTGTGGGCGGGAGCATTCCACTGCTGGTGAGCGGGAGCAGAGTTCCATTGCTGTTGAGCGGGGGCATTCCATTGCTGTTGAGCGGGCTTGGCGGCGCTGAGTGCGGCGAGGTGGGCAGCACGAGCCTGGGCTACTTCAGGGGTTTCAGCGACGGGGGCGGGGCCGTGACCGGCAGCGTTCCAGGCGGGCGCGGCGGGAGCAGCGTTCCACTGGTTGTGGGCGGGGGCACCGTTCCACTGTCCAGACTGAGCACCGTTCCATTGTCCGGAGGGGGCAGCGTTCCACTTGTTCTGTTCAGCGCCCTGCCAGTACTCTTCATTGTCCCACCTGGGGTCGTATGAGCCATCGTCCTGGGGGTTGGGGTTGTTCTGGTTAGCCTGCGACAGGGCAGCGAGGTGGGCGGCGCGCGCCTGCGCTACCTCGGGAGTGTCGAGGATGTTGCGTCCGTCCTGCGACAGCGCGATGTTGGCGGGCGGGCCAGCCCAGCCGGACGCGTGAGCGCCGCACGCCAACGCCAAGCAAGCAACAACGATCTGCGGAGGAAGAGATATGTGATAAGTTGTAAGTTATAACACAGCTTGACGTGGACACAATAAAGCTTAGTGGCGCACATGCTGTTTCGTTTACAACGGATCGTTATCAGGCATTGTGCGAGAGTCTATCTGATCTGAAGTTATTGCGGCATATGCCCAGCCTACTGCCTACTATATATCCTTTATTAACGCGATAATATTCAGAGTTATGGTCGCTAAGCACCGAATCTAATTGCAAGCCGTGCTGCTTGTTCTCTGCCCTCTCATTATACCTCGGACAAGTTGATACAATATTTATATAATTCTAGTTGTCGATGATAAGTCGCCCCCGTTCTGGTCAGGTGTCGGCGGCTGGCTGTGCAACATTTACTTGACTTTATGACCGGTACAATCACAAGTACAGCATGCAAAGCATTGACCGACATTTAGAACAGAGATTGTCTTAGATTACTGCCATTCGTCTTTGGTCATAATGTCTGTTCTTATGTTTTCATATGCGTCAAAGATTAGAAACGCGATACGGATCCGCTGCCTATTTTGGAGGCGTCATCTGTTTTAGTCATATGTGATTACATGTATTGCGTAAAACTACTTAGCAATGTTAAAGGCTTGGCAAGTCAATATTTTAGTAGTCTTAAAAACAGTTAAGACACATACTAAATATTTCGCTAACAAAATACAAAATCTACTATCAATAGGAATACATGAATGATAAAGTTAGAAACAATGCTTCAATTTGAATGCGACATGGGCAGAGTCGTGCGAAGGCTTGGCTCGGTAGGCGGGCAGTGCCTGTGCCTAGCTCGCAACTGTTATAGTGATAACTGCCGGTGTTGATTTCCAGACTATAGGCTTACTGGACTGGTGAAACAATCGCTACGGGACACGTTACAAAATAAGGCACGTGTATTTCTAAAGTGGGGCACTTTGTAGATGAAAGACAGGGTATATTGTAGTATAGATTATGAAGGCAGTACAATTAAGTGTTGCATTCAAATTGATCAATTTATCTATTGCTTGAAGGAGATGTAGCACATAATCAAATTAAAACGTAAGATAAATAAGAATGGAATATAAATTATGAAAATGTTGACTTTCATTAAAGTTCAATCATTTAAAATTCTCATAAACATCAACACCGTCTTTTGTGCCACTGATCATCTTTTGCATTTATCCAATCTTCTTTTGTTTAAGATACAATGTTTTCTTTTGTTCAAAAGTTAGTTACATTTTGAGTCAATAATTTATTCACATTGAATCCACAATAATGTCTCTTAAAGCCCACACATTACATGCAATTTAACTTCTCACTTTATTATCACCGGTCGGCGTGAATAAAGGTCATTTATAAATTATGGCAATGCTTCGGAGCAAGTTTAACGAGAAGTGACAGCATGGACGAGGAATGTCATTATGTGCGATCGAGTTCCAATTCATTGCCATCGATTGCCGAGACCTTAATGCAGAAAGTGACTGAATATGGAAAGAAAATCCGAAATAGGCGCGTCGTCTTGTGGAAATGCATTCATTGTTGGATCAGTTACACCGTCAACACTTTGATTCGCATTTATTACTAAACTGTCGTTTATTTTAATAGTTTTATTTCCATAATATAACTTCCGAACACTTTAGCTTTTATTATAACATTATGACCAATTAAACGCGACTAAATCTTTTATATTAATACATTCAAACAACAATGTTTTATGTGCCGTTTATGTCTCTACTTTACAGTTCTATTTGCAAGGATTATTGGTGTCCATTTTTACAATAACTAAGTAGGTACGTGTCTTTATACTATAAACATGTTCTTTGTTCGTAATATTATTATCTGCATGTTTGGGGATTCTTTTATTTATGTATATATTTTGTTAATGTAGGCAATACATGTTCTAAGTTACAGTCTAACTCAAGTTCTGGCCGTTTAGGTCTGTTGAACACTGGCACTAATTCAATTTGTTAAACGTTTGTTAAACCTGTCCGCCAGTACACGGAGCTTATTATTATATTCTGAAAATAATACTGTTCTGTCCAAGTTTCTAGGTATTACCGAGTTGTCAGATCGTAGGTCGAACTTAAATAGGTTGTAGGTATAGTTGCATAATGGCTTTATAAATCTGGTATTCAAGCAGCTTAAAGTTGAACAATCGTGACCGTGACGCGTTAATTGTACAGATATCGTATAACAATATCCTTACATAGTATAAAACAAAGTCGTCGAAATGTCTGACCGCGCATAACTTCCGAATGACTGCACCAAATCGGATAGTTATTTTTTTTGTTGTGTTCGGTATTGCCAGGACAACACAGGTTTGTATGGAAGAAAATTTCTGACATTCGAAAAAAAACATTGCACCCGTGCGAAGCTTGGGGGCTAGTTAATTAAAAAGGCTGGTTGTAGATACTAAAAATGCGTTGTCAGTGAATCAGAATCACGTCGACTCAGCGTGACATTGCCGCGTCGCTATGCAAATTTAATTAATTACTTTAGCCTAATTGTGATTTGAAGCGTATTAAAATTGATATAGATTGAACGAGATGAGTGCGTGAGTGAGGAATTTGCGGCGGGCGGCGGGATAAGTTCACGTAACGATGTCAGGGCTTGCGGTCGGTCGTAGGCCGAACTGGCTGTGACTGGCTGACCGCCGGCCAGACGGGTCACAACGATGCACTTCAATGTAGATCATGATACCTACGTAGTTGATTGAAACCATGATGAATATCAATAAAAGATGTGACAAAAATACGAGGTTGTAGAGGCAAATATTGAAACAATCGAAGTATTTCTTGATGCTTCAAAAACTTTTGTAATGATTTTACGTAACCAGTTCAAGTTGGTTAAAATAATGAGAGATCTGTGTCAGTTATCGGTCCAAAAGTTTGTAAAAGCACGACAAAGCTCAAGTTTCATAACACGTCTGCGATGTTACGATGTGCTTTTAGGTAAATTCTAATCACATAAAAATCTTGTTGCAACGTCTGGAGAAAATGTACCGCCCTTGAAAACACACGGCTTGTGACGCAATCCACATTTATCTGATCAATTCCGTAACGACATACTTTTATACCTTTGTGGCTTTAGGAAGTTTAAGAGTTAAACAAAAAATGTTTATTGTTCCGTGTCAACGACTCGTTATTGCAGCAGTGTACGAAAGTTTATAAATAAACCAGCCGCAAGTAGGTACACCCGGCAAGTAGATTTAGTTAATTAACGGACAAGTTGTTGGCATTTCTCGCGATACCTATATTTTTTGTTTCATTGATTCGAGATTTAAGTTGTAAAATAACTGAATGAATGGAATTTTAGTTGAATTACTGAGTTTTGATTTCAATGTCAATCAAGCACGTTATCGGAATCATCGGAATTCCTAAAGAAAATACGGAAAGCGATGGAAGCTTCCGGCCGCTCGTATCGCCGCTCGCGCTCATATGTCAACATTGTCGCCTACGCTTTCGGTCTTGATCCATTCCAAATAAAAGTGAGTACATTGAGTGAACGGCGTCAAGGTCTGAAGGCCAGTCGAAGGTCGAGGAGCAGGAAGCAAGCCTTCCGGACCTGCCCAGAGCCGTCACATTCAGCAACTGGTTACCCTCGCTTGTCACAGAGACTGTTGCATTTTTTACCACTACATGTATATTATTTGCCCTTTTAAATGTTATGTGACGATTTAATTTATACCGAACTTGTTCTAGATGTGTGTTTTGCTCGGTTTAGTGTAACTAGCTTACTAGAGCGGAATATTCTGAAGGATATGAGATATAAGATGCGTGACTCCTGCTAGTGCCGTTGAAATGTTCGACCATTTTACAGACGGATCTTCAGTCAGTTTTTCCATAAGTTTTTCTTTTTTTGACTCCTGATTGTCATGATCTGCCAATTTATTAACTGTTTTTATTAATATTGTTGTTTTCACATTTCAGTAGTTCTTTTAGTAGTTAATGTCTAACCGTTTCAATATTGCTAATTTAGATTGATTACGATTTAATATTTACAAGTATATTAGGGTATGATTTATACAGAACAGTCAGCGTTGAGTCGGTAATTGGGCTCTAAATCATATATTAAATAGACATGTGACACCTCCTTGGTACTGTGGCAAGTGGTAATTAATATTTGAGTCGACGCGTGGACGTGTGGATTATAAATGGATTATTATATATAGATGTTTCAATTTGTAGTCTATCTTACTACTTTGAATGAGAAAGATTATTAAAGTCAGCGGTATTCCACCAGAATTTACAGCTTTTGATAGTTAGCTGTGATGATGAAAATCATAGAGCTAAAGTGCCAAAGTTAATCTAGATAGTTGATCTGTCTTTATTACGCAAAAAGTATTCTTAGATTTAAACAAAGAATATGATAAAAATTATGTGTTAAAAAACTTTTGATATTTCTTTTTTATAACTTTGTCATCTAAACCAAACCACAAAGGCTTAGTATAGATTTGAAATAAAATCAAATGTAAGTATAAAAGAAGTATGATTAAGCGACACGTGATTGGCTGCTAAAGATACGTTCGGAAAAGTTGTTTACTTTGGCTGAATGGCTGATGCAAAATTCCTTCGTGATTCATATAGGGCGGGCGATTTTGTAGTCGACAAGAAAACTAACTACTCTTTTCAAAGTTAAGTTAGCAAAATGCGCTAGAGGAAGACGAAACATAAGCACTTCTTTTTTGTCGCCTATCGAAATTGCCTGTCCAACTGTTTAAGGGTGGATTCGTGGGAATGCGGCTGTCCCATTTCAAAACCTAGTTTAGGACACTTTTTACAAAAATCGTTTATTGCATAATCTTGCTAACCTAGTAAGTCCCTACCAAATACAAAAAACACCAGCGTTTTAAACTCACATAAAAGCAGATATATTTAAGCATCGATACCTAGTAAGTGCACTATTCACTCCCTCGTGACCACTTTAAAACCTATTAAGTGCTAGGTTTTTAAATGGTCGTTGCACCTTACTAGGTTTTAGAAATCAAGACTAAATACGAACCAAATACGACCAATACCAAATATCAAAGTTAGTCAGGGGTTTCAAATATGTAATATACACATGTATTAAAATATTGCTAGTACTGTGTTCATTACTTAGTATTTTTTTTAAATAATAGTATTTTTTTACCTAGCATAAATACTTTTCATAGACTGACCTGTTTTACGTTTATGCGTTCTCCTGTAAAATTTCGTTTTAAGTCCTTACTAGGTTTTGAAATGGGGCAGCCGATTGTACCCCTGGACAGTTAGACGGGCAGTTTCATCGGCCCAGATACCGGTGGGCGTTTTATAAAATAATTAGGATATCGATAGGTAATATAGCCGTGGGGCGTTGCGTGGGCTTGCCCTTCTAAATTGGTGCGCGAAGGAATGCCGACAAAAAGCAGCAGTGAGCGGCGAGGCAAGCTACACTGTGCTCACAGGCGCGCCTACCGACAATTAAACAACTATAGACATGCTAAGAAATGGCCGTCACGCGTGGACACCATCAAAACTCAAGCAGCAGCAGTATCTATTGTACTAAATGTACATACACTGCTTCATCATCATAAGAAGAGTCCATTGAGAACAAAACAATTTGATTTCAAAGTTCGAATAGGTACACCAATGAGCCTTTGTACGAAGGTAAATTCACAAACTATCTATAAGGAATAAGTAAAGGCTCCCAGGATTATAAGGCATAATAACCCTTGGGAGGGAACAATTTTGACGATGATCCCATCAATAGGTAATGTTTAAGATGCAATCTCAGATATTCTAATAGATGGCGTCAAGGTAAATCAGAATTGATCGACGGACATAATGAAATGTTACGTAAAGTCGGTGGGTGGTCCTAGGGCGAGTCGTGGGATTAGCTCTATTGTGCGAGAGACCGTATCGAAAATCTGAGATTATTAGGCTAGTGGTTTCTGAGATGAAAAGGGCGATTTATCAAAAGTAGATTCAAATAAATGGCGAGAGATATGGAAGTCAAATTAAAGATTTGTTAGACTTCAAAAAGTTCAAAGTAGATTGACAGACAGACGATGGAAGTAGATGTAAAGTTTCCATTTTAATTTAATAAAATTTGGAATATCCAAAAGTGCACGACGCATAATTGTTATTTATTAATTATAATTAAACTACTTTGAATAAAAGAGCCATTTTCCATAGGGTTCTTCCTATGGGTGAAACAAATCTATTAAAAAAAAAAAATCTATTAATTGATTTTTCACAAGCTACAATGTTTTCAGGTTTCACACTTGATTGACGAGATTTTTTTAGAAATATTTTGATCTTTATTTCGTTTCTACTGCATTCAATCAAATTTTTAAAAAGTACAGAATCTCCATTAAATTATCTATACAATGGTGTATAAATGAAGTAGGTTCTGTGTACTAGCAGGAGAATAACAATAGAAACATTTGCAGAAAGGAGGCAAACAATTTTTTTCGATCGTAAAGCACTCTCTAATGCTCAGGATTATGAGTCGTGCAATAGAATCTGTATCTGTTTAATATATAAATATTTTGAAACCACCGGTCTGGCATGATCTCTATAAATGAATAAGTAATGTCTGAATTCCACAAAATATCTTCAGAGGGACATGATGTTTCCAAAATTGTGTTTAGACAACAAATCTTTTATAAGACAATATAGGAACAGAGCATAGAGGCATAGGTGATATGGTCAAAGAAGCAAGAACGGAAACATTAACTATCACTAGGGCTAAGAAAAAGCGCCAGTAAAGCTAAACAAGGTGATTGAGGAGATGGAGCTGGACTATGTAGTTGACATTGTTGGCATAAATGGAGCATAACATATTAAACTTGGCCCTCAGATAACTGTCGCCTTGCTTTGTTGAGTAGACGATATATAAGCCTGCCCTCTTTATGAAATACTTTTTAAGAACTAGAAATTTTAAATGACAAACATGTAAAAGTTCTCGGGTTAGACAGGGAAACATTTGAATAGAATTGGATGATACTTGATTCAGTTCTGCAGTTAACACCTGAATTTGCAAAGTACTAAGCAGGTTGATATGAAATGAATAGAAACAAAGTAATGCCAAGGTAATAATAAAGTCTTGATAATTTATCACTGTCTATTTTTCGAGTATTTAAATGGATCAAATGACTTGCAATATTTAAAATACCTATGCGTAATTGATTTCACAGCATTGAATGGTTTGAATAGTGACTGAATTTTCGACTCAAATGTTGGTTGTTTTTTGTTAGGTGACAATTTATTAAGTTCGTAGCTATTCATTTGTCATTTTGTTGTTTAGTATACTCGTATAATAGGTTTTTACCACGGTTTTACTTTTCGAATCAAAGGTGTGATGGCGGACATCATTGCAAACTAGGCTTGCCTAACTCTTAAATTGTTGAGTCTATGAATTTCATTACCGTCAGTTTTAATTAGTTCAAGTGCCTTTACACTTAGGATTATCTAGGCTAAGGACTGCCTGCTATGTATTAGAATAAAAGATTTGTATATATATATAATTGGTCAAGAGAGTGACATTGACACGAGCAGGAGCTGCGCGGTGTGATTTGTGCTCTGATTCACTTTGCGAGCCACGGGCGACGGTATGGAACCTTAACCGCATTTCGTTGCTAAAATATACACTTACCGATACTACGCAAGTTCACAAACTTTACTATGACACGTGATCTCATACGTTTACGTAAACGCAATAAGTGGTTTAGGCAACGCACTCTACCGTAGACAACCATTAGAGAAATTGGGTCAAAAATTTCGAAAAACTTGCAAGGAATATTAGAATTTTAATAAAATGCTAATGAACATTAAACGAACTATTGTAATTGTTAACCCAAGATCGCGTGGAGGAAATGCTTTTACGTGTCCAATTAAAATTAAACAATTACTTATTTTTATATGCAGTTACAACGATGAGGAAACGAATAAATTGTTTCAACTTGTGTGGCACTGAAATTAAATGACATTTTAATGTAAAAGTAAATCGCAAACGCCCAACTGGGTTTCATGCCAACGAAGCTAAGAGAGAAGACAAAGAAAGGAAGAAAAGAAGATGGACAGGTAGACAAAGAATTATAGAAATACATAATTACAGATGTAAATAAGAAAATGCAATCATTTTCAAAGCCATTTACAAGCAAGTTTTCTAGAAGTGGTTTGCAAAAAATCTGCACGTAATTAACGTAGTTAAAGAACCTTAAAGGCATTGTTAGTAAAGCTAGGTATGAAAGAAATAGAGCGCGAAATAAAATCCGTATGCGATCTAACACTGACCTGCAGTCAGTGCATTGCATTACTTTCGACACAGGCCCACTTGCTCACACGTTTTACTATGTGCTATTTGACTACAATAATTACTAGATAAATTTGGAAATTAACAAGTTAATGGTTCGTTGGTTTTGTAACCACTACTTTGCTAGACTTCTTTTTTTCAACACTCTTTAAACTTGGTATTTTGTTTTGTGCTAGTTAAAATGATTTAATGCTATTGTTGAATTAGGCTTATTTGTTGATAACACGATCTTAGTTACACCATCTTTGGTTGCTAGATATAGAGGTTAGGTATCCCGACTCGCCCGACAACTTGGATGTTGGGCAAGGCGCTACGCGAAAACAACAAAGTGCTGCGACTGGTGCTGATATCAGATGCAACAACAATAAATTAAGTTATCGTAAGCCCCACTGGCGCACACATAATCACTCGAATGGAACCGTATCATTTGCATAAGTGATCTATGGAACATAATTGAATCGATACTGATAACTCCTTTGATGATGTTATCAAGCCGAACAATGGGTTTGTATGAACTTGTCGCTGTCATATCACATGACTGTATGCTGATTGATTGTCAGGTAATGGGAATGATATCGACAGAAAAAAGTACTCACCATGGATTTCATTTTGTTTTGTAGTTAGCACAGAAGTGAAAGAGAAAGAGTTAGAAATAGAGATTTTTTGTAATCTAGATTAATTTATAGCGCTGATGGAAGACTAGTGTCTTCCAGGATTCGCTATGTTGGATTGGAGTGCAACTTGCGTCTGTACGAAATGAGGGCGGGAGCGCGCTTTTATATCGCGGCGCGTGCGCAGAGGGGGTGCGCGCGCACCGCGGGCCGAGCCGCGCCGCGCGTGAAAGTATTGGGACATGCCATTGATAATAGGCGAATATCATACACATTTCAATGGCAATCGCCGGTGAATTCGGCTGCTCATGCTTTAGTGTGTGCTCTTGGACCATCGTGGCTCACTTCTTGACTTTAATTATTTAGTGCTTCGTTCAGCAGTGTTACTTTGGATGGTTTCGGTCATTACACATTGTAAATGTTCAAGTGTTTTGGTGTAAATTTCTTCTTTCGTCGATATTTTTCGTTATAAATGTTTGGTGTTTATAAAAAGGCTCTATCTAGGTTTATAAAATTGAATTTGCCTGCTTCGTTTGTCGTTCGTTGTCGTTTTTTTATTATAACGGTGTGATTAAGACTTAAATTCCGACTGTCCAGCTGTTTGTCGTCATTAGCGGAACATGTGTTTTTGCATTTTATTAGATTCGTTTGTCATTCTGTATGTCCTGTGTTATTGATGCAGTGACCATGTTAACGTTTCTTATGCGTCGTTACGATAAACTAATCGTGCTGTTATCGACGCGTTGACAGTTTCGCTAGACAATTATAGAATTATACATTTATGCAAATGAGATTAGTTTATGTCTAGGATCTATAAAACAATGGGTTTACGATCATGTTATGACATAATTTGTGATATGTTCTATTAGAATGAAATGTAATAGTTTTCATGAATCGTGACTTCCGGCATAGAATAGGTTTTTACCAAAATTAGTTTAGTGTTGACGAATTTTCTTTTAATAGTCATGCTTTTTCAGCTCCAAAAAGTGTTTATTTAGAGAATTTAGAACGGAGGGCCTCTTTTTTTTTATAAGAATGGTTTTAATAGAACCTTGAGTTTTGTATTTTTTGGCTTTTTTCTTCAGGTTTGTAAGTCCAGCAGGATCAGGCATGCAGTAGGTCATCAGCTGATTGCTATTATGCAGAAGTTATTAAGACTGGATTTGTGGGGAACTTAAATATTCATTCTATTATGTTTGCAATTTTCCTCTGAGCTGAGAGAGTTCGAATGTGGTGCATATACGCGAATAAATCAGCATTCGCATTTGCCTTCCATGTACCTACATATCGATCCTGGAAATATGAAATAATGTAAGGGACATTTTGTCGAAAATGTGTTTTTATAATAAATCTATAGGCTTTATTGTTTTTTTGCTATTTAGTTTCAAAGAATGAAGAAATCTAAGAAACATTGTCCTAGACACTTTTTACATAAAACATATAGTTAAAAAATTATAGTCAATTTTTAGTAAGAAAAATAAAAACAAAACTAAGGTTTTCAGGAGAGCAAAAATAATAATATTTGCTCTCCTGAAAACCTTAGTTTTATCCCTTACGTTATTTCATATTTCCAGTATCGATATGTATGTAAGCAACTTGTAACGCCGTTTAAAGTTACCACACAAACCTATCTCCCCTTTATTGTAATGGGAAGATGGGTTTGTGGCTATCGTTTTACATAGTCACCAATATCAGTCACTATTCTTTCTATATGAAAATCCAGCGGTATGTTCAGCAGGGACTGCGATAGTCTGGCTATCGCAGTCCACTGCTGGACATAGGCCTCTCCCAGGCTGCGCTTCAACACCCAGTCCTCCATCGCATCCATTGTCACATGTCGGTCCATCTAGCTGAAGCACTACGCTTGCCGGTACGCGGTCTCCACTCTAGGACTCGTCTGCTCCACCAGCCATCGATCCTTCGACAAACATGTCAAGCCCAGTTGACCGGTTTTTCATTTCTGATTTTATCCTTCAGAGGTCTTTAGTACAGCCTCATTTCGCAGTTATGTTTAAGTCCCACTAAGGGACGAGTTGTTACTAATAACGATAATGAAGAAATAGGACCTATCTTTATATCTTCCCTTAAAACTGGTCCCGTTATTAAAATCTTCAGCGCCGGCGCGAAAAGCGAATCGGCCTGTGTTGCCTGTGTAATAACTGCACTAATTATGCAACAAATGCCTCGGTGTTGTCAGCCTACACGCCTAGATTGTCCGCTGATTAGAAACACTAGTTTTTTGTGCTAATGATTTTTAATCTATACATTATGTTCCTAGCTGTTAGTTTTTGTTGTGTATCTTTGAATTGCAAATGAAATAGTTTTGTCTTTGTGTATCCCTATCCTGTTCGTTGTTTGTTGTTTATTTGCTCTCCATTTAAGAGGATATGAGGTCCATTGCATTTTATGACATAGGTATACCTATATAGAGTCATTTTTGTAAACGAAAAATAGTATTTTTGGTCAGTTGACTTCACATTTCTCGAAACATCGGCATTATTTGGGATCCCCATAGGAACCCATACTATAAATAATTATCTAAGTAGGTACCTGTACCTATAACAGTTTCATGATACGTGGTGCGATTTGGAAATACGCTGCTCGTAATCCCACCATATCACACTAATATTATAAAGAGGAAAGTTTGTAAGTGTGTGTGTGTGTGTATGTTTGTTACTTCTTCACGCTCAAACGGCTGAACGGATTTGGATAAAATATGGTACACATATAGTTTATAACCGGGATTAACACATAGGGTACTTTTTATCCCGATATTCCCACGGGATCGACACTTACGTGGTTGAAACCGCCAAATAGTCCAAAATAGTTTCTAAACTTTCTTACAACACATCATATCATACATACCATCACAAGTATATTTCCCAAAGGGGTAAGGCACAGGTGTGCCTACAGTACCCCCACAATTCACCAGTGTTTAAGTCCCATGTATTAGGGGGGGGGCGAGAACAGTGGTG
Source organism: Eremobia ochroleuca (assembly GCA_949629135.1). Taxonomy (NCBI): domain Eukaryota; kingdom Metazoa; phylum Arthropoda; class Insecta; order Lepidoptera; family Noctuidae; genus Eremobia; species Eremobia ochroleuca. The sequence goes on along the minus strand of OX451404.1, from coordinate 7,449,547 downwards.
GTTCAATGGTAATGGCTGCGACTAGGTCGTAGGTTCGAACCCCGACAGGCGCTTCACTTAGTGTAAATTATTTCATCACCACTGCCCTCAAAAGGGTAAACGAAAACATCGTGACGAAACCGGCATGTCCTACAACCAAACATTTGAAGACATGTGACATCTACCAAACTGCACTGGGCCCGCGTGGTGGATTATGGCCCTCTCCCTCTCATAGAGAGGAGGCCTGTGTCCCAGCAGTGGGAAAATGATATAGGTGGACTATGATGAATAGGGGGCCAGCGTATTGCCATCAACTGGGCACAAGTCCAGACTCTGGGACTTTCAAGTAGCAAAATTGGCTTGAAATAACTACCATTTTTTTATGCTTTTACCGCTCGAAACCCATTGGAAGTTAATAATATTGATTAAGGCGGATGATATTGTTTCCCAGTTATTATTCTCACCAGCATTTTTAATAAAGCAATAAAAAACCTCGGTTATTAAGACATATTAAGAAAATGAAATAATGCGTGGGTTTTGTGAAATTAAATGCTCGTATTGCCATAACAGTAATCACATCGAACCACAGTGATTCGTAATAGCTTATTCGCAAACAGAATGAAAATAAAAATAATGTACGATACGAGGAGTTTTATTATCATCATAACTTTCAAGATTGTAAACAAAACATGGCTACCAAAATCTTTATATCTTTTTGTACTTACGAATTGTTCTACCGTGCGATTCTGTAATCATCTCACCGTGAAAGCTTGGGTGAAGTGACCGTGGAGTGAGCTGCCATTCGCTAGGGATTAACACTATCAAGTGCTCACTTCACTTATGATTTCACGGTGAGATTTTTACAGAATCGTCCGGCTGTTGTCAAATGCCCGAAAGTCTGACAACCAGTCTTATCAAGGGGTTTCGTGTTACCAGTAACTGGGTTGCGAAGGTCATATAGGCAGTCGCTCCATGTAAAATACTGGTATTCAGCTGCACCCGGTTAGAGTGGTACCTGATGACGATGACGACATATAAGTACAGACAGAATATTAGAGATTGTGCAATAAAGCTACGGTTTTCTAGAAGTACGGTGGTCGCCACATAACGGCCGCAGTGATGGACGTCATGAAAATGATGGCAGCGGGGTTTGAATTTTACGGTGGCAAAAACTCTCTAGGGAAACACACCAATTTACTTTCATAAATAACATTTCAGTGACGTCATTCGACGGCAAATTGCGGACGCTTTGTGGCGACCACCGCAGTCTTAGGAAAACCTAGCTAAAGCGACGGTTCCCTAGAAGAGCCGTGGCCGTCAGATTATAAAGGCCGACATGAAAATCTGTAATTTTCACAAGTATTTAACATTTTAAGGTGTCAAAAAACGCTTTGAATTTCGACAACCGTTATTGCGTGACCGGTCACCGCTTTCTAAGGAAACCAAAGCTTAAGGAAAAGAAAGAAACAAAGAAAGAAAAAGTATTGGTTGAACGAAAAGGACGTTAACCTTGGCGTTATAAAAAAAAGAAACCACCCCATCTCATGACTTTCTGTATCTAATCCACGATCAGCAGGTTAACGTAAACCACATCTCATTTGACCAACTTTTCTTGGTGTGTATTCGTTTAAGCACTAAGTGTAACATTTACGTAAGATAATAGTTTTCAGAATATGGAGCACTGCGGTGGCCTGGAGGTCAGCTGACGAACACGAGGGATACAATTTCGTTTGTAACTAACACACGTTTAGATGTGCTAAATATATAGATATGTATCCTGACATAACAGAAGTTATTATGGCATCATAATATGTAGAATAATATTCTTATTTGAATCAATTGGAGATAAAAGGATGGCAAATTATTTTATTTATTTATTTATTTATCCTCCTACTAGAACGCCATACAGCAATTACACCAACGGAGCAAAAAAAATACTTAATGAAAATACGTGGTGGACATCGAACGGGCGGCGATGGAACACGCACGCTCACATAGCGTCAGCTCAATAGTTCCATTACTCATTATGATTTCATCGTCGTCGTCATCGGCCCGTGAAGACTTTTGCTGACTGTCCATTGTACGCAGTTATAAAACATAGCCTTTGTTTGACTTGTAATTAGCCAGAAGGATGGGTAATTCCTACCTCATCCCATAAAACTACCCCCCCACTATCGTGGACAGGGGTGACTAATTAAATAATTTTGAGTTTCATCATGGGTCTCTTTATAAGAATGGATGAACAGTCAGATTTAGTCGTATATTTTTCATATTATAATTACCTAAATCATAATAATAAGCAGAATACCTAGAAAAAAATATTTAGTAAATACCGGGCGGTATTTACTAAATACAACGTGTAACGTTAAATGCGCAAAACTTCAGACACCCCAACTGATTTTTAATTCAATTGACCTATTTCAGAGAGCAAATAAGTCATTAAAAAAATTGTAAAAATTAAAAAAATCGTAAAATGTGGCCTATATTAAAAAGTGGTTCAATTAATTCTGCTCGTTATTCTGATCAAACTATTTTCAGGTTTTGCGCATTTAACGTTACACGTTGTATATATTTTTTAATATTGTATATTTTGTAGTGTTTGATGTATTTTTTTATGTTGTGTATTTTGGTGGTGTACAATAAAGTATAAATACTTAAATAAAAAATAATTACATATCTTATAGTAAAAAAAAGAAAAAAAAATGCACACGCGCTCTATTATTATTATGCTAAAATTATTTTTATTAATATGTTGCTGTGCCCTAACCGGGTTTCATGTTGGAACTTACCTAGTTGTTACAAACTAAATGTACACATGAATGCAATAAAGAATTTGAATTTAATAGTCCATATTTCTTTAAATCTGCGCATCTCATAGTCTCATAGACACCTCGTAACTACGGGATCAATATTAAAAATTTCATATTATAAACAAGGAAAGTAGGCTAAAACGGCTGCAAAAAAATAACAAAATGCAATTCTACGATGACGAATTGTCAAACTCAAATTGACCTAAGTCACACGAACACATTAACTAAAAATTAAATAGAATAAAAGGTAAGAATGAACTTTTCTTTTAGGAAATGTGATATGACAAGAAGTATTATTGGAATCGATTCAGTTACTTATTCAGAACAAACTATATTCAGGTTTGCAGTATACTAAAAATAATGTTGTATAAACGTAGCACTCAATCACTCAAGCGACGCCACGTGCAAATAAGTAAGTAAGGAAACAATAAACGAAAATACAATAACACTCCTTGAATGAAAACATCGATATAAAAATTAATAATGTTGAAGCCATTAAACTCATCTCTATTTGTCGTGTGGGCAGCTCAAGGCTTGTCACCGGGTAATCGTTTTATGTGACAGTAATGCGCTCAGCGAGCGAACTCACGCGCATCTCCCCCGCTGTGCTACGACGACGATGCTACACTGTTTTCGTAGCCGAATACCCGCCAATCACGAACCTTCGTATTTTCCTTTATTAAATATAATTATTGACGTTCAATTACGTCTCGCAAAATTAATTTCACTTATTCTTCACCTTGTTTCAATTTTGAATAATTTTAATTTGGCAAGTTTGTTAAAAAACCGGCCAAGCGCGAGTTGGATTCGCGCATGAAGGGTTCCGTACCATTATCTATAAAAACGGCAAAAAAATCATGTCTATTATATGGGAGCCCCCTTAAATATTTATGTTATTCTGTTTTTTAGTATTTGTTGTTATAGCTGCAACAGAAATACATCATCTGTGAAAACTTCAACTGTCTTCAAAACAACAACTTCAAAGTGTTTCAGCCAGTCAACGATTTCAGTATTCTGATTTGTTTATTTGCTTCTTGAACTCTTCCAGCTCTTTCTTTTTTCGTTCATAGACCTGCATCCTCCTGAGCTTTGAAACCGTTTTGTAAAAACCAATATTTAATGATATATTACTTCTCCTTCTTACCTGATTTCATAAATTCAATATTTATGCTCTGCCCATAGTAAAAATCTTTGGTGCACCAACATCTTTTACGATATCCCTCTCACCGTTCGGGATTTATCCATTTTTCATTCTTTGTTCAGGCGGTCATTCTTCGGAATGCGCTCCCTCTGAACTTCAGGATGGCAACCAGTCAGTATCTTTTAAAGTGAAGGCACCTGAACATATTTAGTCGGAAGTAGAAACATCCTAGCCCTGATTTGCTGGATTTGTTTTCTCCTCTACCGATCGTTATTTCTCCTGACAAAGGTTATTTTGTATCTATGTATCAGTATAGTTTTTTCCGAGCTGTCTAATCCATCTGTATCACCCTAAGGTTGAGTGGTAGAAAATGCCTTAGGGAGTAAGTTCGCCTTTGTACAGTAGTTTTTAACACAAGTTTTAACACAGTTTTTGTTTTTGTCACAAGTACGCTACTATAAATACATACAATCACAGAGAGCGAGGAAAACTGTTCCACCGTAATTAAAAAGATTTTTTTTTTTTTTTTTTTTTTTTTTTTTTTTTTTTTTTTAAGGTTCCGCAGTCAACAAGGAACCCTTACAGTGTCGCCATGTCCGTCTGTCCGTCCGTCCGCTGCTTGGCTCAGAGACTTAGTAATAGAAAGCTATAATTTGGCATGGATATACATATTAATCACGTCGACAAAGTAGTAAAATAAAATCTTGAAAAAAAAAAAAAAAAATTTGTGGTATATATCCTCTACATGTAAAGTGGGGCTGTTTTTTAGGGTTCCGTACCCAAAGGGAAAAACGGAAACCTGTTACTCCCACTCCGATGTCCGTCCGTCCGTCCGAAGGTCTGTCACCAGGCTGTATCTCATGAACCGTGATAGTTAGACAGTTGAAATTTTTACAGATGATGTATTTCTGTTGCCACTATAACAAAAAATACTAAAAAACAGAATAAAATAAATATTTAAGGGGGGCTCACATACAACAGACATGATTATTTTGCCGTTTTTATAGATAATGGTACGGAACCCTTCGTGCGCGAGTCCGACTCGCGCTTGGCCGGTTTTTTTTCTCATCTACCTCATGATGTGGGGTATCGTTGGATAGTCCTTTTAAAAATATTGCGGGGCTGTGAAAACCATTTTTCGATTCAGGGATCCATTTGTGAAATAAGTGCTAATTTTTGCTAGAGTCAAGTGTCCCCCCTCCTGCCAGCTAAATGGTTGCTTTTGGATATGTGGAAAAATTCACGGCAATAGTATATATTATAACGAAATTAAAAGGAAAACTATCACAGCTAAGTAGGCTTAACAAGTTTACGAGTACTAGTCGACCAATTTAAATTAGCAGTAGCAAAGTAAGAGGGAACATGATGTACAACTACAATGTTAAGTTTGAACTTGGGATAAATTCATTCCAACTACGGAACCCTTCGTTTTGCGTGGTCCGACACGTACTTGGCCAGTTTTTACTTGTGCATAAAGTTTTAATAAATAAATATATTATCAGTAATCTAGTTTCCTTCTACCTAATTAGCGGGAACTAACTGTCATGTAATCAAGAATGTTTCAGCGTTGGCTAGTGTAGCGCAAAGCACAATTAGTCGGGAATGATTCATTGTTTCACCACTGAATAACAGCTGTTTATGTAGCATGGAACTGATGTAACGACACCCAGTATTGAGTGATGCTTTGTTAATGAGCGTTGACGTCAACACCTACGAGGTGATATTTGTTGGTACAACATACATAATATCTCTCATTTTTTATGTGAAACATCTATAGCCGCACGTAAAACAGTTTCTGGCATGGCGACGCATGCTGTGGCGACGCGTCGCCACTACGCGCGCAGTACTGTGCAGTATTACCGAAGTCACCGATTAAACGAATTGTCACAATTTGAAATAAATTCTTAAATATTTTTATTTAATGAAAATAAATGTTTTTTAAACAAAAAGTCATCATTTTCTGGAAAAAAAATCGTAATATTTTATTTTATCATTATGCCATATTTAGTTCCTATCACAATCTGTTCTTTTCTGCATATTACTTTTACACAATAATGTCGATGGTTCACATCTGCCAGGCGTCCCGTGACGGCTCACACTTTTTTTTCCGGAGAGTTGGACAGAGGTGAACACACGACGACATATCAAGCTATACATTTTCAGTTTTAGCTGATCTCGTATTGTATAGGCTTTTCTCACAATGACAAGTCAGCTTATACTGGTATTTTATAGCTTCATTATCCTATATTTGGTGGAATTTTTACTTATCAATATTTTAATAGTAGCCTTTGTTGTCGTGATGTCGTAATGACCCAGTGGTTGAAGGTCCGAATCTTGCCAAACACCAGTGTGACTTTATCAATTCATATTTTTTTTTCTGTTCAATATTTACAGACGCCAGCACATCAAGCTACCCGAAACTGTAAAATTTTTAATTGTCTTTGAACTTTATGCTTTAGCGATAAAGTCGAAATATATTAAAGAAATTTGACAGACAGTGGTAGCTTGATGTGCTGGCGTCTGTACTTTCTGAGTTTATTTTGGATATTACTACTGACATCGGTGAAGGAAAACATCGCGAGGCAATTTAGACTTAATATAAGTCTGAAATCGCCTACACATCTTGAGTAAGCGTCGTGATCTATGTTGCTGGGGAGTTTAATTCTTCTTCCAAGCACTAGGACGTGGGGAAGGGCGGGCGTTTAAAAAAAATAAATAACAAAAAATCTTTTATTAACAGACTACATGGCCCACATTGTGTTAGTAAAATCTTTAAAAGCTATGTTAGTATCTAATTAAAAAGAGGAAATAAAATATTAATAAAATAAATGATGTTCCAGCCATAGATAAATTCATCAAGCCCCATGTGAAACATGTAGCTTGATAAATCTACCCATGGTAGGTCCATCCAGCCTTTCAGCAAACACCCTTAAGACGCCGTTGTTGCTCCCTCCCACTCTGCGTATCATCGACGCCACCTTCTTACTCCTCTTCTTCTTCTTCTTTTCTTTTGGGGGACTGTCTTTGGTAATTTGCTGTGCGAAAAGTGCTGATTCTTAGGCTAGTTTTAATAACGCCGTTTGATTGTTTACTTTTTGATCAATGATAAATAAAGAGGCCCTACAGTGGGACAGCAATAAGTTGGTACTTTGCTAAGTCAATTTTCAGACAAACTTATTCCTATGAATATAAGCTTGTCTGAAAATTGACTTGTTCGCGACTTGTCCACGACTTCGCATGTACAGACGCCAGCACATCAAGCTACCCAAAACTGTCAAAATTTCCCAATCAACTTTGAACCTTATGCTTTAGCAATAAAGTTTAAATTTATTAAAGACAGATTGTAGTAACTTGATGTGCTGGCGGCTGTACGTTCCGCACGCTTTTGCTTTCCACTGGATTTCCCAAAGCTCTATTACTGAAAAAGGAAGCCAAAGGGATCAAGCATTTATAAATCTCATAATTATAAGTTGTAAGTGTAGGTAAAATCTCTCTGGATTTATCACAAAATTTTTAAAATAACAATATTATTATACAACGTGTAACGTTAAATGCGCAAAACCTGAAAGTAGTTTGATCAGAATAACGAGCAGAATTAATTGAACCACTTTTTAATATAGGTCACATTTTTCAAAAAATCTTCATTAAAAACGTTGCCGTGTCTATTTATAAATAGGTCAAGCAAGCCAATGTCAGCGCGGCGCAGCGGCCCGGTGACGACTCCTCTCTCGATAAAGCGTTGTCGCAGACGCAAGAAACGATCAGAATGGCCAGTAAAACTAAAACAGCACATAAAACCTTTACAATTTTTTTAATGACTTATTTTCTCTCTGAAAGAGGTCAATTGAATTAAAAATCAGTTGGGATGTCTGAGGTTTTGCGCATTTAACGTTATACGTTGTATTGTTAAGGATATTGACTTGGCTCGCGAGGTTGTCGACATGTGGGATGTGGACTCAATGATCATTGTGCCGATAGTCATGACAGCCAATGGCTTAATAGCTAAGAGCCTCGCCTAGCGCAACACTTAGTGTCTAAACACACTATGCCGAAGTTACGCGACCGAAGTTCGGCGGCTGATTTTACGTTCCGACGTATTTGGCTGATATGACACACCATAAGTGCCGAACTTACGCGGCAGAAATTCAGTTCCGAAACTTTGTGTGTGTATTTAGTGTCTCGAGCGCTGTCGTGGCGTCGTGTCGTGTTATCTACACAGTTGGACAGACATACGCAAAACAAAGTGATCTTGTAATTACTTTCGAGGTGCGAAACCCGAACTTACGCCCGACCGAAGTTAGGCTGTACGCTATGACGCGACGTAATTTCGGCATAGTGTGTCGTCAGTAATTCAAATACCATTGCAGGCGTAATTGTGCTGAACTTCGGTCGCGTACTTCGGCATAGTGTGTTTAGACACTTAGACTCTCGTTGATTCAGGAAGTGGTACTTCTGGACACGAGTCGTATGGTTAGTAAGTTCCTCTCTGTGGAGTCCTGATCGCCGCGTTGGTAGCTTGGACACTGTTCCCGATACCGGTGGGATACAGTTTTTTTTAAATAGTTTTCATGTTTTTCATTTATTTTTATATTCGTTTTTATTGAATCTACACAAATAGTATAAAGAGGAAAGATTTGATTGTTTGTTTGTATTGAATAGGCTCCGAAACTACTGGACCGATTTGAAAAATTGTTTTACCATTAGAAGCCGAAATTATCCCTGATGAACATAGGCTACTTTTTACCGCGGGATAATGCTTCATGCCTACGGGAAAACGGGTAATAGAATTTAAACGGCGGGAGTTCCGAATTCTACGCAAACGAAGTTGCGGGCGGGAGCTAGTCATTAATATATTATGTGTTTAACTGACATAAAGGAATACAATAATAACGAAAGTATTCATTTTAGAATGAAGAGGGACTTATTAAATACCTACTGCAGCCGTGCGATTCTGTAACCATCTCACCGTGAAAGCTTGGGTGAAGTGAGCATGGAGTGAGCTGTCATTCGCTAGGGATTAACACTATTAAGTGCTCACTTCACTTATGATTTCACGGTGAGATTTTTACAGAATCGACCGGTTGGTCTTGCATTCTCAGTTGGACTTACCTACAGTTCCCTGATAAAGGATTATGACAAAAAATAGACTATAAGTAAAGCCTTCGCTATACTCGTAGCGGCTCGCTCGTACAGACAGAGTACATGCAATCAGTCGTGTAATTAGTTTTCAGACATGACGTGAAACAATATGTCCGAACAGCCTTTCTCTCTGCGCGGATATGCTGATTTTAATCTCAACAAGATCATATCTAGTATCTATCAATAGGTCTCTTTCAGTCTTATTAAGAGTTTGTTGATTTTGTTTTAGGTACTTAAAAATTGGCAACTCATAGCTTTTAGTCGTGTAATGATTAGGAGTAGACTTCCTACTTTTTCATGGATGTCTTTTAATGAGTAAAATAAAGGCAACTGAGTTCCGTACCCTAAGGGTAAAAAGGAACCCTATTACTCCCGCTTCGCTGTCCGTCCGTCCGTCTGTCACCAGGCTGTATCTCATGAACCGTGATAGTTAGACAGTTGAAATTTTCACAGATGATGTATTTCTGTTGCCGCTATAACAACAAACACTAAAAAAAAAACAGAATAAAATAAATATTTAAGGGGCTCCCATACAAAAGACATGATTTTTTTTTTGCCGTTTTTATACATGATGGTACGGAACCCTTCGTGCGCGAATCCGACTCGCGCTTGGCCGGTTTTTTAATGATGCGTTCAAAACGCTTTTCAAGAGTTTAATGGCAGTTTTTATGAAAAATCTAGACAGTGGTATTAATCAACTCTGCCTATCGCAGTCCACTGCGGGGCATAGGCCTCTTCCAGACTGCGCCACAACACCCTGTCCTCCGCCTTCCGCATCCAGTCTGTCCTAGCCACCTTTCTAAGGTCGTCAGTCCATCTAGCTGGGGGGCGTCCCACACTACGCTTGCCGATACGCGGTATCCACTCCAGAAGGTATACGTAATTCAAATCGTCATATTTTTTGCATCTGCTAATGGAATCGATAGGTATCGAATGATTGTAGGTTTATATGCGAATCAATCAATCACTCTGCGGAATATCTATTTTTGTTCCCAATTTTATGATTAAAATTACTTAGCAGAGTTGTGTTCTAAGAATCGAACTTGCAATGACAGATATCGTGATAATATAATTATCTTAATTGTCTCTAGCTACTGTTTCCTCATTCTTTGCAAAAAACACAAAATCCGCTCCGGTTACTAACCCATAACTTTTACTATCAAACTTTTATACCATAACGATAACGTCGATATTTTAAACACAACTCTATAAGAAGCATACATGTCTGGTTTACTTCAGGTATATTTGTTACTGCCAGTTTTGGAGAGCAATGTATTTGGGACAAATATGTTTGGGTCGATAAAACCAGTAGTCGCAACCAACCTTGCTTGCATAGTTCACGCTTCCGCTCAAAAGTGACATATTTGTACTATTTTTTGTTTTTATTTGTCTTTTAATTTCTTGGAATCTGGTCCGTTTTAATACTGGCCATTTATTTACATTCTTACTTTTATTCGATTCGGCTTTTAATTTAATTGTTCAATCCATTTTTATAAATCGAAAAACGTTGATTCGTTTTTCATTCAAATTAGTTCCTTCAAGATGTGGAAAGTTTTAAATGTTGATTAAATGAACAAAAGAGTCCTCAAATATAAATGAAGAAGCATTAATATAAGTAACTGAATAAATACTTCCTCACCCTACAAATCGTTGGAACCAACGAAGAGAAATGGTTAACTTCAAAAATCCAATCTCGGCAGACTTTATTATTGTTTGTTTAACGTGACTTCGACCGCGTCATCCGATGATATCATGAATACAAGCTCCATTTATATTCGTGGCTAAATAATAATAGCCGCACGGATCGAAGGTAAAGCTACGCTTGCCGCGGATGGTTCGTGGATGGGTGACCATCCATTGCATATCGAAACCCCTCCGTGCCTCGAAATGCTCGTTAAGCCGTTGGTTCCGGCTGTCATTCGTAGATATTTGACAGTCGTTACGGGTGGTCTGAAACCCAAAAGTCTGACAATCAGTCTTACCAAAGGGCCCCAGTAACTGGGTTGCGAAGGTCAGAAAGGCAGTCGCTCCATGCAAAATACTGGTATTCAGCTGCATCGGGTTAGACTCTAAGCTGACCACAAGCTAATTGGGTTAAAAGATTAAGCAGATTGATTTTGCGACCGAGACTATTCGGGAACCCCAAAACAAGGACTTAAATCAATTAAATATCAAAACATTAAATATTATTATTATTTCCCCTCCTTTTTATATACTTGTACATATTATTATTTTAAGACTGTTAGCTTTTTAAATTATGTAAATACTTAATAAAATTTTTATTTAACATTAAATAATTAACTAGACTTTCATACAACCTTCTAGTTGAGACAGGAAGTACTGTAACACACACAAGTCACATACCTAGTTCTATGAAATATGACAGTTGATACGAACCATAGAGGAATATAGGTAGGTAAATGTCAGGGATATGTCAAGAACGTAATGTGTATCAACTCTCGCGCAGGTTCGTGATCCGAATCTAATTGTTGTTAACCTTAAGCGTGGTGCACACGATGCCAAGTCGTAGGAGTTACGCGTTTTTTACGTAACTGCGTGAAGTGCGTGCGTCGACTTTGATTGAGAAAACATATCTAAGGTTTACAAATCGTTAAAGATGAGATAACTCTAAAAGTCAGATTTTAATTGATATTTCTTGTTGCTTCCTATATTAACTACGAGTTGTTTTTACTATGATAGTTGTTGAATAGTAGGGCAGACATTATCAGTGTGGCGGGAACATCGCCGCGCAATCTTTTTTATCTTTACTTTAACCACACAAATGTACAGAAAAAACCATGGATTCAGTAGGTACAGACGCCAGCACATCAGGCTACCCTAAACTGTCAAATTTTCCCAATCAACTTTGAACCTTATACTTTGGCGATAATGTTGAAAATCTATTAAAGAATTTTAACAGATTGTAGTAGCCTGGTGTGCTGGCGTCTGTACATGATTCCGTATAAATAAAGTCCTCCAGAGCGTATTTCGGCCAAGGCGGCCAATCTCAACGGAGACAAGTCTTCGGCGCGGGAGATATTATAGTGCAGGCGTGTGCGCGCAGACACAGGTGCACTCCCTCTTCCCTCACTCTCATAGTCCGATGGGACGGCAATCCAAGACGACCGGAGAGAGATCAGGCGCAGGACGAACGGCAGCGGCGGCGGCTTTCGTATATTTTGACCGTGAAGTCACTTTTCTATGAAGCAGCTGATTTTTTTTTTGATAACCGGCGTAAAAATTCTACGCTAGACGGTCTAGAATAACGCTAAATTCATGGTTACAGCAGTACTATTCTGTAAAAATCTCACCGTGAAAACAGGTGAAGTGAGCTGTCATTACAACTGATGTTAGGGATTGTCCCTGTTGACAGCTCGTGACTACACGCTCACTTCACTTAAGTTTTCATGGTGAGATATTATTATTATTATATGGTGAGACACGCAGTGCAGCACTGAATAAAATTTATAAAAAGGAGACGGGAAGATATAGTTTGCCCTCAAAAAGTACAAGCCATGCTTTCACAGTCAAATTTTATATGTACCTCGAACCGTTACTCTATAATAGGGCAAATGATAAAGGAAACATCTACTCCTTAAATCAGAGTATCTGCAAAAAATAATTTTATATACCTTTTTACATGTGTACCAATAAGAGAATTACCAATAAGATAAATATGATATTTATGTGATTATTTAATCAATTATTGTTATCTCCAATCGCCTGAAACACAGGATTTACTTCAGGCACAAATCATGGGGAACATATCGCACCTTCGGTAAGACAAGGGCCGAAGTGCTAATTTTCAAATTTTTCAGGTCTTTGTTCCTACAGGTAGAAATTAGTTTTTAAGGCACTTTGGCATATTTAACTCATTTTCAGAAATTTTAGCACTTCGGCCCTTGTCTTACCGAAGGTGCGATATCATAGATTTAAGAAAAACTATATTTAACGTTAGTCCTTATATTTTTGAATAAATTTTATTTAATTTAATTTACAGAATAAATCGGCAGTTTGTGCGTCGATGTCCTTCCCTGCCACCCCGTATAGCTGGCGGTAGTCCTCATGTTATTTTGGCCTAACTACCCAAAAGTTTTGTCATGTTAGCGCCTATAATATTTTGGCCTAACTACCCAAAAGTTTTGTCATGTTAGATCCTATAACATTTTGGCCTAACTACCCAAAAGTTTTGTCATGTTAGAGCCTATAATATTTTGGCCTAACTACCCAAAAGTTTTGTCATGTTAGAGCCTATAATATTTTGGCCTAACTACTCAAAAGTTTTGTCATGTTAGAGCCTATAATATTTTGGCCTAACACGCCTATTATTATGTGTTGTAATGTGTATTTGTTTATAAACCTTGTTCACCGTAATATTTATGGAGAAACCAATCTTTTGTGGATTAAACATGCGGCCTTTAAATTCCTTAATTGTAATGAAGTATGGAGAATCCGACCTGTCCTACCATTTATCAATTGGGATGGTTCTCAATGTAATTGTAGTTGATATTTGCACGGATTTTATGGACTACTCATTAAAAAGTTTCTTGCAAAACATGATTCTGTGTGCCCGGGAACTGATTTTTCTTATTGATGCGCGAAGGACCCCAGCGATCGAGCGCAACAATAATCTAGTTAATTAATTGTGTCTCATTAGTCAAGATTTAATGGTTAAGATTTTTTTAAGCCTTCTTGTGCCCGGAACGTGAGTAATTACGGCATTCAACTGGTCAAATATATTAAATAGATATTTGCCTTATATTTGTTTATTGGTTACACTGTTTAATCAACAAACACAAGCCAAAATACAAGCCAAGTGCTAAAAATTAAGTGATAAACACAGCACGCACCAACATTATAAAAAAAGAAACATCGCAAAATACTCATTTTTTTTCTCTCCTGATAAAATGATGCTCTAGTGGTTTCTTATCCGTGAGTGCTCAGCTTTAAACCGTCTAGCGGTCGGCTCATGCGTCACCATCACGGGCCGTGACAGCTCGCATTATTACTGGAACTTATGCTGAAGCAGGAATGTCCCGCGCGCCGAATTTATGATTATTACGTTTTAGCTAAACACAACTCATTACTCTTGTCGGGGCGTTATTGAAATGTTACCGAAACGTAAGTTAATCAATATTTATGAGAGAGTGTCGGGTCGCCGGTTCACGGTACAGTTTTGACAGTAAGTTGACATGGCTTGAAGGTTCTATTCCATGTTTTCGAGTGGAGGAGTGAATATTATTTGAGTATTTATTTATTTAATACTTTACGCACACAAATGTACAGAGTCGGACTTAATGCCATAGGCATTTTCTAGCAGTCAACCTTTGGGGATGCAGAGACATACTGAAAGCAGAGGAGAGGTTTTTGGGTGAGAGAGTAAGTAGTTGCTTTGGATTCGAGTCAAGGTACTTACGATGTCACTTTTTTGTTTTACCTTTAATGTAGTACCAAAAGCGTCCCATTTACATCCTGCCGGTCGATTCTGTAAATATCTCACCGTGAAATCATAAGTGAAGTGAGCACTTAATAGTGTTAATCCCTAGCGAATGACAGTTCACTCCACGCTCACTTCACCCAAGCTTTCACGGTGAGATGGTTACAGAATTACACGGCAGGATGTAAATGGGACGCTTTTGGGCTTTTTTTGGCTTTTGCTTAATTGCTTTTTTTTGATTCTGTAAAAATCTCACCGTGATAACTCGGGTGAAGTGAGCTTAAAGTAAGCAGTCATTAGTGTCAATCTCTAGCATCCGATGGCATATAACAGCTCACTTCACCTAACTTCTCACGGTAAGATTCTAACAGAATCAACCAGCTGTAGCGCCACTCCTAAAAAGAAGAATAGTCGTTAACATAAGAATTTATTTTAAATATGGAATATAAATTTATATACAACGTGTAACGTTAAATGCGCAATACCTCAGACACCCCAACTGATTTTTAATTCAATTGACCTATTTCAGAGAGAAAATAAGTCATTAAAAAATTCTAAAGGTTTTATGTGCTGCTTTAGTTTTACTGGCCATTCTGATCGTTTCTTGCGTTTGCGACGACGCTTTATCGAGGGAGGAGTCGTCACCGGGCCGCTGCGCCGCGCTGACATTGGCTTGCTTGACCTATTAATAAATAGACACGGCAACGTTTTTAATGAAGATTTTTTGAAAAATGTGACCTATATTAAAAAGTGGTTCAATTAATTCTCCTCGTTATTCTGATCAAACTATTTTCAGGTTTTGCGCATTTAACGTTACACGTTGTATAAATATATTTTTTAATATATTTAATTTTTTTTTTGTTTGTCGCTCCGGTTTGATCTGAGTACTTCCTGAGGAGATAATGTGTGGAATAATTGTGATTAAAAGAAGTAAATCACAACATCTCATCATCAGGAAGTACTACACCCTCCGAGTTGGTTTTATAAACGTAAAATGACGAACAATTTCCGGCTATGTATTTACGTTCAGCAGTCAATAAATCTCCCCGTCAATTGAGTCGTTGATGACATTTAACAAGTGTTTCACAAATTGACAGGATGCTCGCTACGTACTTACACCGAGTTAAAGACAGCTGTGAAATGTTGCTAGCCCTGTACCGATAATATTGATATTATTCACGACGCGATCGTGACCTAACGTGAAGACCTCAGTCATCAGCGGGTTTGTTCCATGTTTCTGCTCATTAAACAATAATGTGTGGAATGTGGGACTTTGTAAGAGTATTGATTTGACAAGCTATATTGTCAGCCTATAATATTCCCACTGGTGGGATACTGGGTCTCCTGTCTTCGAGAGGGATCAGGCTGTAATCTACCATGCGGCTCTAGTGCGAGTGGGTAGATGTCACATGTCTCCCAATTTTTGGTTCTAAGACATGTCGGTTTCCTCTCAATATTTTCCTTCACCGTTTTGAGAGCAGTGATGATGACATTATTTACTCAGAGTAAAGCGCCTGCCTGGGTTCGAACCCACGACCTACAACTTGTAAGCCAGGGCCACTAGGCTGCCAGTGCTCTCGACAAGCTGTATACGTTTGGCAATAAAAAATGCTACCCATTGATAAGCAAAACGATTCGTTTTTGTTTAAAGTAATCGAGCATTAGTTGATTTAGGTTGAACCGCGTATACAGGGTTATTTGTAAAACACCAACAACCTCTTAAGAGGTCATTGTACTCATCATTATGAACAACTTTTACTATGGGACCAAAACTGAAATCGCGAAAAAAAAAATCAGCTGTTCCCTACATTTTGACGACTCGTACGAACATAAATGTAGGGAACAGCTGATTTTTTTTCTCGATTTCAGGTTTGGTCCCATAGTAAAAGTTGTTCATAATGATGAGTACAATGACCTCTTAAGAGGTTGTTGGTGTTTTACAAATAACCCTGTATAGTGGTTTCGAATCGTTTTGCTTACCAATGGTAGCATGTTTTATTGTCAAATTGGGCATATAAATATAGTGATAACTACTTCCATATGGGAGGGTCTACTATGCAAAGCTATGAGGTCTTTCCTTCATTATTTGTAAAGATACAACAGTCTTAATTTTAACCAATAACTGTCCGTACATTATACGAATCGGCCATTACACGGTCAGCTGCCAAAGAACTGGAGACAGACCCAACCCCATGGCCACGAACTACACGCTCGTACAGCACGAGTCTTGCGACAGCGACCGCGGAGAAAACAAAAGAAAGAAGTTGTTTAGAGCATGCCACGAGTCACCGCGACGCGGCTTGCGGAGCGACGCGTGCGCTTATCGTTGACGCAAGTTCGCTCGAGCCTGTGGGCCGGGGCGGGGACAGTAAGGCCTCATTTACGGAGACGCGGGGCGTCGCGCGTTGCGTTGAGCGGCGCGGCCCGCACTGAATTCAAATATATGGCGTTGTATGAGTGCGTTTACGGAGAAGCGATTTTAGACGCGTTTGTTTGAATTAGGGCGTTTTTTGCGGCCGAGCCCGCGGATGGCACCGACGCGTCCCACGCGGCGTTTATCGCGGCGGCGCACGCAGCGGCAATTCTCGATTTTTCGTCATTCATGCTGCAAGTTGCGACACGTGCGCTCCCATCTCTCGCCAACATAAAACTAGTCGATTTGATCGAGGCGAGCGTGCGCCGCCGCGATGCCCGCCGCGTGCTTCGCTACACGCTAGAGGATTCGCCGCGGGCGCCGCGGCGGGCACCGCCACGCCTCCCGTCTCGCTTCTCTATGAACATAGTCGTATATTGCTATAAGTTTGTGTTTACGCGTGCGATGATGCGTGCCGCTTCACGCGCCGCCCCAGCGTAAACAGAAAAAACGTCCGACGCGCCGCGAGACGCCACGCCACACGCGACGCGAGACGCCCCGCGTCTCCGTAAATGAGGCCTAAGAAAGTTATAGCTAGTTTGAAGAATGTTTAAAAGAAACTCGGTTTTATCCTTACTAGCCGATTATCCTTTAAAGTTAAGGTTCGCGAGCACATTCGCAAGAAGCTGGCAGTATCGTCACAACGCTAATATTTACTCATTGTTTGTCTTATTTCTTTTTAGTATATTCATGTATTTATGTATATTTATTTGTGCTTTTATTTATATGTAATTAGGTATATATTATATTTATAGTTTTAATGGGTTTATGCGTATCTTTATATTTAAAATATTTATTCTTCAATTTTCATTATTGCACCTACTACTTATGTTTGCCTCTGCATCACCCAAAGGTTGACTGGTGGAAAATGCCTATGGCATTAAGTCCGCCTTTGTACATTTATGTGCTTGAAGTATTAAATAAATCAATAAATAAAAACAATGACGAAGAAGTTATGGTTGTTGACTTATGATGTTTTCAACAGCATAGCAACATGCTGTAAATAAAGTCCCCCAGACAGAATTATGGCCACGGCGACCAATCTCAACGGAGACTAGCCCTCGGCGCGGGAGATATATAACTAGTACACAAATGTGTTCGCAGACACAGGCGGACTCTCTCTTCCTTAACTCTCATTGTTTAATTGGACGGCAATCCGACTCCACCGGAGAGAGATCAGGCGCAGAACCAACGGCTAAACGAGCTTTCCGAGGCACGGGGGTATCACACCGCCAACTTCCAAACTCCGGGCTGTCACTAAGAAATTCCCAATGGAAAAACTCAATAACGCTTTGCCCGACCCGGGAATCGAATCGAACCCAGGACCTACGCTCAGCAGTCGCGCTTGCCACCACGAGACCAACGGGGCAGTCTGATCATGCAGTACTCATCATCTGCCTAGCCTTTTCTCAATTATGTTGGGGATGGTTTCCAGTCTAACGGGATGCAGCTGAATACCAGAATTTTACATGGAGCGACTGCCTATCTGACATCCACAACCCAGATACGTGGTAATACGATATCCCTTCGGATTTCTAACGACCCCTAACGACTGTCAAAGATCTACGAAGGACAACCTAGACCAACGGCTTTATGTGCTTTCCGAGGCACGGAAGGGTCTTGGTATGTAAAGATGGTCACCCATCCAAGGACCAACTGCGGCAAGCGTAGCTTAACCTGATAGATTGAACCGTGCGGTTGTTATTACTTCAGTACTGTGTACTCCAAATACTCTCTCACACCTATCCCCTTTGTTGCCTTTAACATCATATTTTCCAGAAATACCGATCTTATCTATATGAAACATACAACCACGCTCACGACTACATTAACACTTGTCTTTATTCATACTCTAAGCTCCCAAATAATATACCTATCTTATGCCTTATCGGGTAAAAGCCAATCTAATAATCTTTCGCCAAGCGCGAGTGGCACGTGACCGGTTCCAAGGGCGTCAGGTCAACTCGCGATAGGGTTGCCCAATGGCCTGAATTGAAAGTTCTAGGTATGACAGCATTTATAATATTACTGCTGCAGTTTTCGTTCATATTTCATGAATATCAAGGACGATTTTGAGGTCAGAGTAAAAGTCAAAAATATACACAATCGTTCAATATTTTTGTTGTTTCTCTCAGGCCCATTGAGAAACCATTTCAACAGGTGAATAGTAAGAGAAAACGCAAAAATGGCTGCAGTAATCTGAAAAATCAACACTTCTATTAATTCATATCACCATTCATTTTCATGTACCATGTACCTACTTTCTGATTCTGATGATTTCTGTTTATCTTGGACATGACTGACATCGGTGAAGGAAGACATCGTGGGGAAAACTGGAGTAATCTATGGCCTGAAATAGACAACCCGTCTTAATCAGGCATGGCGATCAACGCCTGCTCGGCATGAGAAGAAGCCTTTGGCCTGCAGTGGGGCAATAAAAGTCTGGTTTATATATTTTCATCCCATCTATTCGAAAAGAGCCGAAGGGTTCCTCTATAAGTGCGAGCGAAATGGGTCATTCCGGCGCACTTAATAACAGTGACGAAATGATTGGAACACTATTTAATTTAAACGTTTTTCGAACGTAATTCGCTTCGACAAAGTCCTGGCCGGTTGTAAAAAAAGCACGCCTGCTGACGCGGCATTGGTTAACCAAATAGAAAAAAGTACGCGGGAACTTCTTATTACGATTTATTTTTCTCATACAGGGGGATGAAAGTAAGTGACTAATTCACCATAACTCAATGCATATGTTATTTTTATTATGTTAATGTTTCTAGTAGGTACCAAAATTAATTAACCTCGAGCGACGTATTTTGAATCCCTAGCTACGCTTAGGATTCTACACTAGAATCCTTCGCTTCGCTCTCGGGCCAATAAACTATTTTGGTCCCTTATGACACAAGCTACTATATTATTATCTATCAACTCTATTACTACAGTGTCCAGTATCCGACAGACATATGGAAAGTTTTCCTTGCACACTAATTGTATCGGTGACATACGCGCCTAGAGACAAGCAAGCAGTCTGTCTGATTGTCTCTGGCTCCCCCCGGCGCCCTGCGGCCACCGGGCGGGTGCGCCGGCGCAGCGTCATGCCGACAAGGACGACGACCACCGTCACTGTACACGCGGGGACTTGGTGCTCTCCACGGAATAATTACTGCACAAAGCACGCACATTTCTCCATCAAAGTATCAGTAGCAAAGTCATTTTGACAGTTCAATAACATTCATTGCATTATTTACGTTGTTGAGCAGACAAATTTTTCGAGCATATGAAGCAATGGATTATATCCTTCAAAATCGTTCTGATTGTGATTGAAACTTTGTCCCGTAATTAGGGTGCAGGAAAGAAGCAACTGTTGTTGGACGACTAGAGCGCATTGTCTCCGTTGCATTTCATATTGGCAGAAGTGTGACAATTTGAAGATCATTACTTATTCTTCTTTGTAAATGAATAAGATCTATACAATATATAAATCTATACAAGCTTATACCAGAACTCAGCCATGTTAGCATTGGCTTTATAAAGTAAAATCCAGCAGTGACTGGATGTGGTCGACTCTGTGTGTTGGCAAAATTAAGTGTGCCTATTTCGAAAACAGCATTGTTATTTTCGAGAACGAGTATACAGGCCACTAATATCAGTGTCTATGTCGTTTTTTTTTTTTTTGTGACTTCCATCAGTTCCCGCATTATCCCTCCATTGTCTCGCTACTGTATGTTTCTCTTCAACAAAACCCATTTGATCGAGAATGGGTGCCTTCTGACATAAATATCATAATAATTAACTCCTGTGCTTAACGTTAAAATTGACGTAGAACGCACTGGTATATTTTATGTTATTTTATGTTATGCTATCTGTCTATCTTTGACCTCGGCTGCACCAAATTCTTGGGTATGATGTATTACTGTATACATTTTCTGCAGCCATAGTATATTTGTTACGGCATTATGTCAAATGATGTTGATTTAGTTTAGAGTTCGGTACAAGGCTGGGAAATAAGTAGACTTGATTATGTTAATTTGAATCTTAGAAGCTTGGTTTGGACTTCGGAGATTGCTGAGAAGGACGCAGAGATAATGCTGGAATGTTGAAACTGAAGCTAATGCTGACGTGCTGGTAGTGACGTTATCTATCTATAAAACAAAAAAAAAAAAAAAGCGGCCAAGTGCGAGTTGGACTCGTACACGAAAGGTTCCGTACCAGAAATTTCAGAAAAAAAAAACACGTTTCTTGTATGGAGACTCCCTTTAATTTTTAACTTTATTGAATTTTTGGTATTTGTTGTTATAGAAGCAATAGAAATACACACTCAGTGAAAATTTCAACTGTCTACCTAGGTATCACGGTTAATGAGATACAGCCCGCTGACAGACAGACGGGCGGACGGACGGGTGGACGGACGGACGAATGGACGGGCAGGGGATGCTTAGTAATAGGCCCCGTTAGCACCCTTTGAGTACAGAACCCTAAAACTTAAATGCTGTTCGTTTGTAAGCGCATCATTTTGGAACCGAATCAGTTTTAAAATGTTCGTAATAATCCGAACTAAGTTCTTATGGAAAGAAAAATTGGAAAATTTTCCCGGTAATTGTTTCTTTTTTCTATGAGATTTTTGTATGAACTCACCCTTTGGACGAGACAAAGTCCGTCGGGTCTATGAATAAAGTTAAATGAAAACGGTATACGCATTTAGAATACATTAACTAGCAAGTTTCGCAAAATCTTAAGACAAGATTGTTATAAAAATATTTGAAACTGTACTTGAAAGATGTTTCGCAAAAAAATACGAAAAACTGATCCAGTTTCGAAACGAAATTCGCAACATGTGAGCTGGAATGTGTATATTTTATACCGATTGATCGTGTTAATTAATATTATATTAAAGCGTTGAATTTAGTTGTAATCGCATTAGCTTGTGTAATACGTAGTTCAGCATTTTAATAATATTAATAATAAATATATTATTATTGATTATATATATAAGGTCCCATTAAAATAGTTGGACAAAATTTTAGAAATCATTCAGACCACCAAAATAAGGACAATGGTAAAACAATTAAATAAGAAAAACGCATCAGGTACTTTCAAGAAAAATCATTTATTTAATTTATATAATTTATATGAGGGGCCCGTGGCTAAATAATAACAGCCGCACAGGTCGATCGATCAGGTTACGCTACGCTTGCCGTGGTTGGTCTGTGGATGGGTGACCATCTTTACATACCCAGACCCCTCCGTGCCTCGGAAAGCACGTTAAGCCGTTGGTCCCGGCTGTCATTCGTAGATCTTTGACAGTCGTTACGGGTAGTCAGAAGCCCGAAAGTCTGACAACCAGTCTTACCTAGGGGTATCGTATTACCCAGTAACTGGGTTGTGGAGGTCAGATAGGCAGTCGCTCCATGTAAAATACTGGTATTCAACTGCATCCGGTTAGACTGGAAGCCGACCCCAACATAGTTGGGAAAAGGCTAGGCAGATGATGATATAATTTGTATGGCGATTTATTATTTTAGGGTCAAAATAAAATCAATTTAATCAGTGTTTTTTTTGCTTGGATATCTTTGGTTACACCTACTGAGCGCTGTGTTAAAATTTGTCCATCTATTTTAATGGCACCCTGTATATTATAGGTACTACTATTACTCGACTGTCATTGTGCCGATTGTCGTATCGGCCAACGGCCTGATGGCCAAAAGCCTCGATCATCATCTATCGAGGCTCTCGTTAGGCGGTTGGATCAAGGGCCTGATTCAGAAGGCAGTACTCCTCGATACGGCTCGCATTGTGAGGAGGTTCCTGTCTCTGGAGCCCTAACCGCCTAGCTTGGACCCTGCTCCCGTCACCGGCGGATCACTATTTTTTTAATATTTTTAAATTGTTTTTTTTTTCTGTACTTATATTATAAGCCGGTCGATTCTGTAAAAATCTCACCGTGAAATCATAAGTGAAGTGAGCACTTAATAGTGTTAATCCCTAGCGAATGACAGCTCACTCCACACTCACTTCACCCAAGCTTTCACGGTGAGATGGTTATAGAATCACACGGAAGAAATATAATAAAATAAGATAAAGAAATGAATAAACGACATAATAATACAATTTATTTCTTCGGAACAACATAGGCACCATTTTGTTAGTACAAATACAGCTTAGAAACTAAACTTATACACTAGGGTTAGTAATCAATTTTTAATTAATGAGTCATGCACTTGTGAGGCATCTCTTGCAGACAATGATTCCGCATGAGATGCCTCAGTACAGGAGCTCTCGGGTCCTCAGCCACAACTTTCAGGATGTTATTGCTACTCCCCCGAAATAATGCTGCCGAAATTTTGCTGAGCAACGAGCAGCAGTGCTATTCTGTAAAAATCTCACCGTGAGAACTTAGGTGAAGTGAGGGGGAAGTGAGCTAGGGATTAACATGTTTAAGTGCTCACTTCACTTATGATTTCACGGTGAGATTTTTACAGAATCGACCGGCTGTTCTTGCACAGATGCCACGCACGCAAGGAACATAATAATATTTAAGACGCACGGCTTAGTTGTACTTATTATTGTTTGTTACAAAAGTACTTAGTTTTCTAGTTTGTTTTGATTGTTGTTGTTTTTCAGTGTCGCGGGCGCATCTTGATTAATGTGTGTATTGTCAATGTCAAGTTGTCTTTGGTCCCTGGCCCTGACGTCCAGCCATTGGACAAGGTTGACAATATTTTATAGAGCTTTAGTACGAGGCTTTTGACTACGTTGTATATTTTATGTCTTTTTTTTTTTGTAACGTGCGTTTTGTTTGTGCAGAATAAAAGTTTTTTTCTTTCTTTCTTTCTTTCTAGTTATGATACTTACCTGAAATGATTGTTTTTATGAAGACAAAAGCAAGTTGGTTTTGATTCATCCACCTATAATGTCCCCACTGCTGGGACACAGGCCTCCTCTCTGTGAGAGGGAGTGGGCCGTAATCTACCACGCGGGCCCCGTGCGGGTTGGTATAAATGTCACATGTGTTTGAATTTTTGGTTCTAGGACATGCCGGTTTCTTCACGATGTTTTCCTTCACCGTTTTGAGAGCAGCGGTGATGAAATAAATTACACAAAGGAACCCACCTGACTGGGATCGAACCCATGTCGTACAACTCGTAAGTCAGGGCCGTTGCTACTGGGCCACCACTGCGCCCAGGTGTTTCTCGGTATTATTATTTTTATAAACACACACTTGGTATTTTAATTGAATAATAAAAGCATTAGATGTGTACTTAGTCTAAAAGCAGGTACATATTTTTATGGTATAATAATGTGCATATAACTGAATTGGCCTTGTTCCTTTTCCACTACCTATGTCGTAAAAAAAAAAACTAGATTATTTCACGTATAGGCAGTTTTATAATATTTACATAATGTAACAAAATAATAATGTACTTACACATAAATAAAAATATAAAATACTGTACTGTACTGTCTGTTGACTGTTAGAAAATGCCTATGGCATTAAGTCCGCCTTTATACATTTATGTGCTTGAAGTATTAAATAAATATCTAAATAAAATAAAAGGGGGAAAGAATCATAGGGCATCAAAGATTCGTCCGCTTCGCTGTCAACAGGAAAAGTGCCCAAAAGTCTGGCAGCACTGCCACGTTGGATGGCAATGCTGATTCTTTGGCTAAAAAATAGGCCAGCCCTCTGGTCACAAGAAGAGTCGACAACTCGCTTGGCGATATCTCGAAAAATCCATTGGGCGCTCGGACCCCTTGGCCCTAGTGTTTTAACCCCAAACGGCTCGAACGAACATATAACTCCCAATAAGGTTGAAATATTTTCGCCGTTTTATTATGTTAGAAAAGAAGAAGTAGAAGAAGAAGAAGAAAAAGAAAGGAGAGAAAAGGGAATGGTGAGGAGTGGAGAAGTTTGCCGTCAGAATACCAGCAACATGCTGAGACAGGAGCCTTTTGGCATCGTACAGGACTTTCTTTTTTTTAATTTTATTTTTATGATTGTGTTTAGTTTAGTTGGTGATCTTCCTGTACGAGTCACAATAAATACACTTTCTTGCTAAGTTAAAGTTTTTGTAATTTTAGTTTTGAGCTTGCGTTCCAAACAAACCTTCGTCCGCGAGAATAAACTGCATTCCGAACCATCAACGGTCGCTTTTACGAAGAAGTGCATAAATGTATATTCTATTTATGTAAATGTGTCGAAGATGGAGTGATCTGTTATTGCTGTATCGTGAACTCGTGCCAGGGAATAGGCCTAAGTATAATAAGGTCAAATAGTCTACAAAGTAAGTAAAATGCCTACCATTCTGTGACCTATTTTATTCGCTTTGTAGACTTTGTTGTCGATTCTGTTGTTCACAAACTAAACTAAATTTAAGTTCAGTGCATCTTTTTCTTTCTATTTCATTAAGAAAAGGACAGAAGATAAATATTATTTTAGTCCTGTCAAATTAAGATACTCCATAGACAAGTTTAGACGTGATTAAAAACTGCCTACTAAAATAGGTTAATTGCTCTAAGCTAAAAATACGTCAATTTACGTCAGGCGCTGACTAATTTGACAGGACTAAACTAATATTTGCCTTCTGTCCTTTTCTTAATGAAATAAAAAGAAAAAGATGCACTGAACTTACATTTAGTTTAGTTTGTGGACAAGGGAATCGTCACCAATAGTGGTTTAGTTGACAGTAGCCAAGTAATGTCCTTAATACCATAGGATTATGGACATTATTTGGCTACTGCATATCGACCAATAAGTAATGGCAAATAAACAAGAGAGAAAAAAAAGTAAGCCAATTTAAGCCTAAGACCTTGCAAACCTGGTTTGCAATAAATTTGTAGTAACTAGAAAGCTAGAAATTAATTCCGGTTTTACTGAAAATATTCCTGTCCATGTATGTCCGGCTGTATGTACATCAGTTTATAGCTAAGTATAAAATAGAGTTGCCGTAGGTAAATCGAGAAAAACGTTTTTTTTTTTAGTTTTTTTTTTATTTATTGTTCACAAATCGGGCCATACAATATAACTTATATACTAGGTAAACTTAAAAAGAATACACATTTCACTGCATACGAGTATTTCCATTTTTACAACCGACATGTCACCTTTGAATAGACGCTACAATAAAACTATTCGACCGATCAAAAAATATTCTTTTGTTTTCGAATTCTAAAATTCAAAAAGATGAAAAAGCCATAAGTTTTTTTTTTTTATTATTGCGGGAGGTTTGCAAACGACACGACTTAAAAGGCAGCCCTCGTATTATACGGCCAGAAACCTTGTTCAGCTTGAAGTTTCTTATATCGATATTCTCCAGTCGATCCACAGATTATAACAAGTCGATCTATCATAAATCAGCTCTTATTATCTACGTATCTAGCTTTTTCTCTGTCGAGCACTAACAATCATTATGAACCAACTCCCACCTGATACTTACCGATAATTTATAACCAGGTAACTACACCTTCATCAAAATTCCTCGTCTCATACCACATAACCCACGAACAAAGCAGCGAGCAACGGCTAGCTAGGAAACCGAACGAAGTCAATTTATTAAACATGTCCTAATAATGTGAATAATAAAAAAAAAACAAATGATTAAATCACGGTGAATTATTTGGTGCCGCAGTATAAGTGCATTTAATATTATAATGCCTACACTGATTGCCTGAATATCTCAGTGTATAGGAAAAGCAATTTGGTCTCATTCTCAGTTGAATGAAGCACGTTTGTTGAGCGCTTTCTAAATAAATTCTCCTTCAAAAATGGTAGAAGAGAAATGTTTAATTTAACTCAATAAATTAGTAATCGATTTGTAACTAAATGTGTTATTGTAATTCCAAAAGCTTTTTCGGAACATTTACCTGCATGAGTTACATGTCATCTGGAAAGTTTTCAGTACGGATGTGGATGGCTATAGGTACAGACACCAGCACATCAAGCTACTACAATCTGTCAAATTTCTTTAATAGATTTTCAACTTTATTGCCAAAGCATAAGGTTCAAAGTTGATTGGGAACAATTGAAAGTTTCGGGTAGCTTGATGTGCTGGCGTCTGTACGAATATGGGTAGACTAAAGAAGCGATGGATGAACTGACTGGACTACCGAGATGACGTCTAATAGAGAAGTGTGGAAGAAAAAGACAAGTTGCGTCGACCCCAAATAAGTTGGGTCAAGAGAATGTTGATAGTTACCTAGTTAGACAACAATTTATTTGATACTGTATGAGTTTTTCTATCACACTAATATAAGGCGAAAGTTTGTGAGCGTGTGTGTGTGCGTGTGTTTGTATGTTTGTTACTTCTTCATGCTCAAACGGCTGAACGGATTTGGATGAAATTTGGTACACAGATAGTTTATAACGGGAATTAACATTTAGGATTTGATCCCGGTTATAAACTATCTGTGTACCAAATTTCATCCAAATCCGTTCAGCTGTTTGAGCGTGAAGAACTTACGTAACTTTTTATCCCGATATTCTCACGGGATCGACACTTATGCGGATGAAACCGCGGGGCGCAGCTAGTATTATCATATTTAATAAATTCTCTAAATTGATTATAACGGACACACACTTCCCTATGTGTTTGTTATTCTAGCGTATGGCACTCGTGGGTTGCAGCTGAAAATCAGCGTCAGGTGATACACACTGTGTTGTCATCTGACATTATGCTGAGCTGAGGCCTTTTGGCATTATAGTCTTTGTTTTCTGTTTTTATAGTTTTAATGTGTATTTATTTTGCTGTAATGCCAATAAACACATTTTTCTTTCTTTACTTTCTTTCTTTCTTTATTAGTTACATGTTGTAGTGGTTACACGAAACTCTCTGTTTGTCGCTCAGGATTTAACTATAGGAACAAACATATATGATACCACTTTTGGTATATCGGTGCGTTTCAGGGACCAGCCGTGCGATTCTGTAACCATCTCACCGTGAAAGCTTGGGTGAAGTGAGCGTGGAGTGAGCTGTCATTCGCTAGGGATTAACACTATTAAGTGCTCACTTCACTTATGATTTCACGGTGAGATTTTTATAGAATCGACCGGCTGGAACATATTGTTTTTACTATGTATAGCATGATCAGCCTTTATTGTTGTTCCCACTGCTGGGACACAGGCTCCTCTCTGTCAGATTTTCCCAATCAACTTTGAACCTTATGCTTCAGCGATAAAGTTGAAAATCTATTAAAGAAATCTGACAGATTGTAGTAGCTTGATGTGCTGGCGTCTGTACTTACTAGAAACAGACACGTGTAAGTAAATATTTCATCAGATAATAGTTATCAAGACGTAATGTCAAGCACATACATACATAATAATCAGCACTATAATGTTCCCACTGCTGGGACACAGGCCTCCACTCTTCGAGAGAGAGTGGAGGCCTTTTTTATAAAAAAGTTTTTATTTTTCACTTTTTAGTTATACCTACCCCAAACAAATTCATATAACAATACTTGCTATGTAAATAATATCAGTGACAGGAAGCTGAATCTGCGTTTATAGGGTACAGACGTGATGTTATATTGTGCGATTGCGTAAACAATGCATACATATGTGATAGCAGCAATCGCAGTTGTTTTATTGGTATTTATTGAAGATTTCCGTTGTCTGTCTCCGAAACCCATTACCAGATCTTTACGAAATTTAAATGGGACCATTTCGGAGTAAACCTCTATCGAACAAAAAAGAATTTTGCAAATCCGTCTATATTTGACGGAGTTATACCGGAACATACATAAAAAAAAATACGTGGGTGGATCAAATATACACCGGACTTAAGTAAAAAAAAAATACGCACGTATTATTATACTCGTAAAAAAAAGGAATATATTTCATTTTTCTACATAATCTTCCCTTCTATTAACACATTTTTCCCAGCGCAGGGGATGTTTCTTGATGCCAGTATCGAAGAATGTAGTCGGTCGTGCCTTTAGCCAATTGCACACAAATGATTGCACTATCTGGTCAGTGTGAAAACGGCGTCCTCCACTTGAATTTTTGTTTGTGCCATTCCTACACTTGAGTTCTTGAAAGCGTATTCTTATCGAACTGTAGAGTCAATGGATGCAAAATTTCGGAAGGTTTTATGCCCTCCCGTGTTAAAAAATTTATGATAAGTCGTTGCTCAACAGACTTATATACCTCCTGCTCATACATGATGCTACTGGCGCGCAATAAACTAAAGTGAGCCGGAGCAGTATACCCCCCTCCCCTAGATGATCCCCCCTAACACATGCAACATCACCAAGCGCGTCACTTCACTCAGCGACCAGTAATAAAAAAAGACCTGTTTATATTTGATTCACCATAATTATATACGAATCCGAATTGAACCTCCTCCTTTTTGAAGTCGGTTAACAAATGAACATCAACCCATAGTCGCTTTTGCGACAGCCTTCGGCATAGATTTTTTTTCGTTTACAATAAATTGTGCGCGGTTACGCTACGGTGTGACACAGTGCCGCGTCACAACTTGAACTTGGCGGCCAGTAAAGAGTTATGGAATGTCAATCGCCTTCTAAAAGAGTCAAGTGTGAAAGGCACTCCGTTTGCCGCAGACTGCTTTTATTCCGATAGACATACACATAGGTCACAGGAAATTGATAATATCTGTGCCTTTTTATTTCCTTTTGTAATTGATGTGTATACATCAAGTATAAAAGGAAATACAAAGGCACTTGATGTGTATACATCAAGTATAAAAAGAAATAAAAAGGCACAGATATTATCAATTTCCAATATAAAATCTCTACATATTTTCAATTAGAAATCTTTTCAGCATTTTAAGTATAGGCAAATCTTTTAAGTACGTAAGTGTATACTTACTTACTTAAAAGATTTGCATGGTGATAATGTCATGTATAAAATGAAGGTGACCTCGAGGAAGGTTTTAGACCTCGTTGTGGCCTATTTTTGGACAAATATAAAGTATCGGCCTATCGGCCTAGCCTGTTCCCAACTATTTTGGGGTATGCAGCTGAATACCAGTATTTTACATGGAGCGACTTCCTATGTGACCTCCACAACCCAGTTACTGCGTAATACCCCTTGGTAAGACTGGATGTCAACTTTCGGGCTTCTGACGACCCGTAACGACTGTCAAAGATCTATGAATGATAGCCGGGACCAACAGCTTAACGTGCTTTCCGAGACACGGAGGGGTCTTGGTACGTAAAGATGGTCACCCATCCACAGACCAACTGCGGCAAGCGAAGTTTAACCTGATCGATCGACCCGTGCGGCTGTTATTACTTAGACACAAGTATTACCTACTATAATTCGTATTCAAACCGTCATTTAATGTTTCCGTCTTTTCGTCCAAGCGAAGTCCACCGGAAGCTTTTATTTCTTAAAAATATATTAACCTAATTATATCGATACTTTAGCATTGGACACGCCTAAATAAATAGCCACAAATACGTACATATAGTGGGTACTGATGCAAATTTATTCTAAAGGTCAACTATGATTGGTCACAATGGACATTTCTAAACTACTTGGACATAAGTACTGGTTCTCAAATTCAAGGAGTTCCGTTAAATTATAGGGGACTGATCACTTTTATAAACATTCTATGATTTATGGTCTTGTGCAAGTGCTGAGAGGAAGATTATGCGTAACAGCGGTAGTGGGTCGAATGCTTGACTAATGTTAGGTCATTAATTTCTTATAATACTGAACAAACAGACTTTGTTTATTATAAGATTTATTACTCGTATTCTTTGTTAATGTGTTTATATTGCAAAAAATGGTTAGTTAGCTTGAAGCAGTGGCGGACTAAGCCCGTCAGAGGTCCGGGGCGGCAAAGCTGAATGAGGCCCCCCAGGTTTAAAAAAAAATGTAGTTTTAAAAGCTTTTTATTCAGTTCACATTTGTATGTATAAATAAGTGTTTATGTTTATTTCGTTAAAATCTGGCAAGTGAAATTTAAATTCCAATTCAATTATTTAGGCTAAATAAACATACTTACCTACAATATGGAATGGATATTGGTGAGAAAAATAAAATACGACGATCGACAAAAAAAAAAAAAAAAAAATCAAAGATAGTTTTTTTTATTTTTTGTAGCGTGTTATATGTGTTTTCGTGCCTTCAATTTACTGAACTCCTCAATAACTTCTATGAAATCGATTTCTTTGGAAATTTTTCTTTCTATTGAAAGCACGGCTAGGTTAACAAGGCTCTCTTGACTTGTACATCGAAAATATTTTTAACTAGTTTAAGTTTCGAAAAACTCCTCTCGCATGATGCAACCGAGACGCAAATGGTTAAGAAGTATATCTTGATGAAATTATGTAGGTACTAAGCGCATTTTTAAAGTCTTGTTTAGGTTTTAATCAGGGGAACGTGGAGGCATTTGGGGGCCCCCCAAGACCGGAGGCCCGGGGCGGACCGCCCCTTCCGCCCCCCGGTTAGTCCGCCACTGGCTTGAAGAAAAGCATAGGTAATCTTATTTCCTCCTGCCTGCCTGGAGAGGGCTGGTGACTAATTAATAACAGCCGCACGGTTCGATCGATCTTGCCGCGGTTGGTCCGTGGATGGGTGACCATCTTTACATATCAAGACCCCCCGTGCTTCGGATAGCACGCACAACCGTTAGTCCCGGCATCCGGCTGTCATTCGTGGATCTTTGGCAGTAGTTACGAATCCTCAGGAGCCCGAAAGTCTGACAGCCAGTCTTATCAAGGGGTATCGTATTACCCAGTAACTGGGTTGTGGAGGTCAGATAGGTAGTCGCTCCATGTGAAATACCGGTATTCAGCGACATCCGATTAAACTGGAAGCCGACCCCAACATAGCTGGAAAAAGGCTAGGCAGATGAATAGAAAGAGAACTAAGAGCATATACCGTTACCGTACCGTACTTATAACATTTATTTGTAACTTTATAGTAATCAGAAGGCCAATTTTCGTAATTAATAAAATATAGTTAAAAAAACACGCTTTAATAGCAAATCGAACTAAAAATCAGAAAATAACTTTTAATTAAAAAATTCTAAAATAAAAATAAAGTTATGAAAGAAAATTAATTTCATTGTAAAAAAGCGTGGGGTGCTTTTTATCATATTTCTATACTAACTCTACGTTTACAAATAACTACTAATTATATATTTACAACAATCAATATCAAGCACCCCACGCTTTTTTAAAATGAAATTAATGTTCTTTTCATAACTTTACTTTTATTTTAGAATTTTGAATTAAAAGTTATTTTTTGAATTTTGGTTCGATTTGCTATTAAAGCGTGTTTTTTTTAAACTTTATTTTTTTTATTTTTTTGTTGTTTTAAACTATTTTTAAAATCAAAATATTGTATTGTCGTCGGTCGTTGATAAGTCTACAACCTTTAAAGTAAATCTGATCGCTTAAAGTGGCCCAAAATCGAGCCCAAACGAGTCAGTTACATAAAAACAAACAAACAAACATACAGTTGAAACTAATAAAACCGTGTTAAAAACGTTCAAAATCTCATCGCAATCTCATCTCAGCGACAAACAATGTCAAAAACTTGTCATAAACGTAGATAAATTAGAGGTATTTTTGACATATTGAGAATGAGATCAGACTGTGCACGTTCTTAAAATTGTTTTTTTTTTTTAAAATTGGAATTGTTATTATGAGAATTGCCCTCTCTGATTATCACCAAAAGCCTATTTCTGTTAATGATGTTAATAAGTAAAATTTGATTACGTGCCGAACGTAAAATACCTATAAGCATGTGGTTTTTGAGCAGAATGTTAAGATCCATATTTGGAGATCAATGAAAATAAATTCAAGTTCGTAAAACAGACGCAAAAAAGTGGAGCAAGTTTAATATGATCGTATTCTAAGGGTACTGGTCCACCTTGTCAGATAAGACGAGCAGAAAGGAGTTACAAGTATGCACCGAGCTTTAATTAAAAATAAACCAGTGGGTCAGGCAGGCAGTCATTGAATTGAATGATGCAACAATAATAACCAGTAAAGTAGGCTGCAGACTGCTTCGTTGGTGCAGTGGTCGCAAGCGCTTAGTATGAGGTCCTCAGTTCGATTCCCAGGTCAGGCAGTGTTATCAGGATTTCTTCACTAGCAGCCCGGAGTCTGAATTTGTGCCCGGCCGACAACAACAGGCTCGCCCCTATTACGGGATATGATACATGGGACTTGAATATAAATGACAAAATAATAAAATAAAAAAAAATAAAATAATAAAAAAATTATTTAGGTTTTTACAAAGTAATAAATTTACAAAAATGTGGGTGCACTATACAAGGTGTAATTTTAAATGCGCAAAATCTGAAAATAGTTTGATCAGAATAACGAGCAGAATTAATTGAACCACTTTTTAATATAGGCCACATTTTTCAAAAAATCTTCTTTAAAGACGTTGCCGTGTCTATTTTTTAATAGGTCAAGCAAGCTAATGTCAGCGCGGCGCAGCGGCCCGGTGACGACTCCTCCCTCGATAAAGCGTCATCGCAGACGCATGAAACGATCAGAATGGCCAGTAAAACTAAAACAGTACATAAGAACTTTACAATTTTTTTAATGACTTATTTTGTCTCTGAAATAGGTCAATTGAATTAAAAATCATTTGAAGTGTCTGAGGTTTTGCGCATTTAACGTTACACGTTGTAGATTACACCTCTGCCTCACCTTTTGAGGAAGACAGGTGAAATGTTATAATAATAATAACCCCACCGCCGTATTTCTACCCCACCGCAGTATACCGTTGACGTCGTGGTGCGGCTTGCGCGCTCCGAACTCTGGGCCTGTGCCGGTAGAGATTACCTTACCGGAACAGGTCTAGGATGAGTAGAAATGCAGAAACCCTCAGCGCAGCATGTGGCGAGCTGTGCGGCAGTTGCGACCCCACGGACCCTATCTCCCGGGAGTAGTCTCGTTCCTCACCTCTGGCTTCTCTTAATTGGCCGACTGGAGTGAACACTGACGAGGAACAGCTCCCACCTCTTTCTTGCCTTTATTGGCTGGCTTTAGCAGGGATTCGCGGTACGAAGTTCGCCGGGTCAGGTAAAAAACATCATAATTAAGATTGCTTCATATGATTTTTTTTTTTCGTGAATTCTGCTATTCGGAGTGGAGACAAATCCAACTAATCAAAGATCATAAAAATCCGTCCAGCCGTTCCTGAGCTATAAATGGTGTAACTAACCCGACTTTGTTTTATTTAAACAAGGATACATTTTTAACCAGAGCGCAAACTGTAATCATGAATTCAGCAAATGATTGTAGACTCCTAGGGAGGCATAAATTTTTAGTCTGTTATTAAAAAAAAAAATTGTTCTGTTATTTTGACCGCGTCGGTATTGCACTTTTCTATGAAACAGTTGTTTTTTTTTTTTGATAAGTGACAAAATATTTCTACGCTGAACAATGTACAGACGCCAGCACATCAAGCTACTACAATCTGTCTGATTTTTTAAATAGATTTTCAACTTTATCGCTAAAGCATAAGGTTCAAAGTTGATTGGGAAAATCTGACAGTTTTGGGTAGCTTGATGTGCTAGCGTCTGTACTTTGTGTTTGCGCACTGGTAAAAATGTATCCTGTATAGATCACTAACAAATGAACCCAGATTCCGGATTTCTGCCAGGCTGATGGCGACAGTCTCACCCAGGTTGCATGGGACATAAACATTACTGGCGAGATGTGGGTGTAGGTACACCTCTGTCAAAACCCTTTGGAGATACGGGCGTGATGTTATACAACAACTAAAAACCAAACAACAACAACAACCAACAACAACAACTTAAATACTTGTGTAACACACAAAAAACTTTAATGGATTTACTTAAATCTATTTATAACAGCAATTAGGTAGTTACAAACTTACAGATGGATTCCTACGGTAACATGCGGTGCAGCCCTTTATAACAAGGTCTCAAACATATTTGTATAATCACCAATGCTACGCCGCTACGCACACGCTACGAAGATTCGTAGCGATGACATCACCACGCTACGAGATTGATGAGCCAGTATTATCTTACCAGTTCATTTTTTATATTGGGCTTAATTATTTCTCTTACCTGGTTGTAAACACGAGTTTTAAGCTTTTGATATTGACGTCAGTCGTCTCGAACGTCGTAGAGTGAGATCAGTAGATCGGTAGGTATTTGACAAAAAAATACAATATTCAATCAAATTTGTTTATTTATTAAAAAAAAAAACTTACAGACTAATTTATAACAATCATACTTAAGTATGATTGTTATAAATTATGTGAGCCCATATCGGTAGAAATGCCGAAAAATCGGTAGGTTCGAGACAACTGATTGACGTGGCTAAGTAAGTCGTAGGAAATTATATTTTTAGAAGAAAATATCTGCATAAAGGACATTGTTCTGCGCCCATATATTATTCGTCCTGGAACCAAGAGCGGAAAATTATGTGTTGTATTGTCGATCATTAGTAAACTCCTATAAGAGCTTATTTTTATAGCGGACTAGCTGCAGAATAGATATATTAAAAAAAAAAGTATCAGATTTTGAGGTTATAATCGGACCATAAGGTATAGTTTTTCATAGCTAACAGTGATTTTTAAGAAACTGAAAAACAATATCATAAAGGTGCTCCCTCACCAGGCCTGTAATGTAACTTTACAGATTCGAGCATTACATCAGTGAGGGAGGAAAATCGCGCATTACAGCGCGCACCTTGTAATGATACAATGTGTAATACCTTGATACAACTTGTAACATCAATGCGCTCCAATTGTAATTTGTCCGGCGGGCCGCGGAGCGCTCCTCGCTCCGCAATCTTTAATGTTACATTACACGCGAATGTTCGTCAGTCAGGGAGGTAGTATTGTAATGTAATGCTCAAAATCGAATTTGAAATGTTACATTACAGGCGAATGCTCCTGGTGAGGGAGCACCTTAATACATTTAGCTATCATTAGTACCATAATATCATAATACATTTAGCTATCTTTAGTACCACAATACATAATATCATAATACATTAAGCTATCTTTAGTACCACAATACATAATATCATAATACATTTAGCTATCTTTAGTACTTACCTGGATAATTAGGTACGTATGCATTTTTTTTCTAAAGCCTAATCCTTAATCGTTTTCGGCACGACATGATGTTTTGCAAAGATGGCGGCGATTAATGTTATTAGTCGCGTAAAATACTTTGTAATGTTAATTTTGGCATGCAGCTAGTCCGTGTTACAAAAGTATTTGCAACTAATACGAGTATAATAAAATAGACAATTAATCATCGTGTATGTCCGATACTTGTGTTGCACAGGGCGATTCTGGACAATGTCCTTTCGCAAGTTTCGCCTGCATTCATCATCATCATCATTTCAGACGACGAAAGACGTCCACTGCTAGACATAGACCTCCCCCAAGTACTTCGACTTCGACAGGTTCTGTGCTTTCAGCATCTAGCGGATTCCTGCGGCGTTCACAAGATCATCGATCCACCTTGTGAGAGGCCTTCCAACGCTACATCTTCCAGTACGCGGTCGCCACTCCAGAACCTTTCGGTCCCATCGGCCATCTGTTCTGGGACAAATGTGCCCAGCCAACTGCCACTTAAGTTTGGCAATTCTTCGGGCTATTTCGGTTACCTTAGTTCTCCTGCGGATCTTCCCATTTCTGATTAATAGAAATCTGTTTTAGAAATATACTCTGGCAATGTAGAGTTAATTAAAAATAGATTACATTATTACATTCGTTGCTTTATACGAGTAGGTATTGTTGAATTAATCTAGTTATTTTAGTAATGATTCGCAACAATGAACATTATAATGCCTATATCCTGCTCAAAAGGTAGGTAAGTAATCTGTAACACTAAGTAAGTAGTCTGTGTCATAAACTCGGTAAGTACCTATCGCAACGATGTTGCTCTGAATAAAAGGGTAATTTTAACTCCAAAGATGGCAGCCAATTTCCTAATTAAAATGATTATCGGTCTAGTGTTCCAAATTGGATTTCCAGACTTCGTAGGCAGCAGCATCGCTGTTGCGAAAGGTCCGCTTACAAAGCTTTCACGATTCAGTCTATCGCTTATAGTCACACCACACATGCTTCGCAAGGAACGCATTTCCTCAGCATTTCTTCTACTTCCATGTTTCCATTTCCACACCCAACATTTACTTCCATACATATACCAATAAACTCTTGTTGAAAACAAGAGTAGTTCTTCTTTTTCGTCGTGTCGATGGCAAGACAGCTGTGTACTCAATTTTGTTGGCCCAAAACTTCACCACTACCACGTTTGTCTGTTTGGCAGTGCAGAGGTTGCTGCACTTTTTAGGGTACAGAAGGCAGTATAGGGCCATAGTTTGCTCCTCAGCTCTACATCCACACCCTGCTGCCGTACCGTCGAGATAGCCCCACTTTGCGAGGTTGTAGTTGCATCTTCCCACTTGGGTTCGGAGACATGCACTTCGGGTACAGTTCACAACTGATTTTGTGAAGTTATGAACACCTGCGCACCACAAAAAGTAGGTGATAGATCGACACAACTATCAATTCTGGGTGGGTTTATAAAACAACATCAGCAATTACAAACCCAGTAGTTATGTTGATTCAGTGATAAGGAAGTTGCAATGTTTATTTTCATTTCAAAATAACTTTTACACTTAAAAGGAATGCTGTAAATGTATTTCGCGCATTCTTATCAGAGTCGTGCATTTTTTGTTCGCCTTTATATCTATTTGCCGAGTTGAAATATTAAGTTATGCATGCCTTGTGACACGACTCATGATTTATAGCTTAAACTTAAATATTTATTGAAAACCTAATCTGTTGCGGAAAAACGGATGTTATATTTTTCGATTTCCTGCAATTACGTCGTTATTTTAGTTCCCATTTGTAAATTATGATAGATAAAATGTTATCATTATCTTGGACGTTTTATATCTAAAGTTAATTATTATTATTATATTATTTCAATTATATTTTCTATTATTTTATATCTTAACTAGGCGGACAGAAAGTTAATCGGTAAAAGAAATATTCAATGTGCGGTCACCAAAGGCGATATGTAACCAGTTTGTTTTAATAAAATTCAATTTAATGAATAGAAAACAAACCGTTCATTTGTAGAATAGAATAGAATATTTTTTATGATGTACACCATATAAATTACAGACATAAATATAGAAATTTTACAAAGGGTGACACAATGGGCGGTCTTATCGCTAAGAGCGATCTTTTAAAGACAACCTTTGGATGGATTTATTTGGGAAAGATAGTTCGTTTTCTCTTCTACAATAATAATAACGCGATTTTTTAATTATATATCTATTTATGATATTTTGCAATAATCGTTCTCCTGATGCATGTTTAGGCAAAAACTCATGGAGAGCCGATTTGAGAGCTCTAATTTGCAGATTCTGTTGAATGTGATCTGGCTGTAAATTTTTTGCTGTACATAATAAAGAGTATTCTATTCCCTATTTCTCTAACGAGGAGATCATGCATCTACGCGTAAGATATTCTTTCAATTGAAAGAGCCTAATATTTAATCGTTGTTAAACAATCAGAATCCACTTTATGGTTTACCAAAAGTAATTTATTTTGTTTACTAACCTTCTATAAACGTATATCAATCAATATTTTATTAATTATACAGGGCCAGACATAATGAGTTATTAAAATAATGCAATTACCTCTTGTTGGTTTTCAAATTGACAGTGTTTAGTGATTTATGAAGATGAAATATACTGCTACCATGTTTTGAAACATTTTGGGGACAGAAGTAGAAAACTCTTTGATACAACTAGTCTGACTTTGAAATAAAAATCAAGCGGACAAACTAGGAGTGATATTTGTATACTTACATGAACTGAGGTAAAATGACAATTTTATTACGTAAATAAGTTGAATTTGTTGAAACTTTAGTTTTTGAGATTCTTAATTTTTTTTATAACGTATAGATGTCTTCATGTAGAACGCTTTTGCAAAATGACACAGCCAGCAAACGCGCAGCTTTCGAGATAAGAAAGATTCCGCAATCGTTCTCCTAAGATAATGAATGATCCTGTCGACGAACAGTCCAATGGCGAATCGGTCTTAGGAGAACATTTGCAGATTCAAGAATCCCTCATGTGTGCCATAAAGTACAATTGAACCGTAACAATAAATCAGTCTCATTTGAATCAATTAGTTAATGGCTTGAATTTAATTTTACTCTTTATTTGGAAGAAGTAGCTGGCCTTATAACGTTAATTTTATTATTCAAACTTACACCTGTTCTCAAGGATGCAGTAAAACAATACGAGAACACCAAAATTGGTATCGAACACCATTCGCATTTTACGAGTACGTAACTACCTACTTCCATCTAGGCATTATCCAACAGACCTCCAAACTTATGGCAATAAGAGCGCCAAGATGGATATGGCTATATTCTTTCGATAAGTGTGTGGTTTCAACCTGCCGAAGGTTACTGGTACATTTTGTTGACCACTTACTGAGGTGGTGTAACGGAAGATATATACGCGGTAAATACCTACCTACGAATAATAGCGCCTTAGATTGGGCGAGGTCGCATTTTTAATTAAACCATTATGTTCAATTATTTTGTACTACTCACGCCCTCCGGCGTTTCGTTTATACTAACAACACCACTGTATTGGCAGATCGAATGATTTCAATAAATCAGTGCCCACGCAGGCGCCCGAAATTATAGGGACGTAATTATTTTAGATTTTTAATTAGTAGAATCATTATTGCCGGAAATTAAGGCGGCTATCAAATTGTCCCTGAAGCGGTATTTTTTTGTGGTATAAAAGTACGTATTTAGTGAAGACAAACAAATATGTATAAACAAACACGCTCCTCGTTTCTTGAATATCCTCAAAGCCCGGAACATATGTCTTTAACTTGCTTATGAACCTAAAAAGGTTCATGAACTTGCGCAAAAGTATGCAAGTAGCTTGCATGTCACACAGACATGCAAGCCACTTGCATACTTTTGGGCAAGTTACAGGCATGCATGAGTATCCGGGCTTTAGTCTGGTTGTATTGAGCATTTATTACCTTGTATGGGCTCGCCATTCTGAGGGTTATTGTCAAAATTATATTATTTACGTTTTATTAATTACGTAGAGATCCGGCCTTTTACAAGGTTCTGTTGATTATTTATTTTTTAAAGAGGTCCATGGTGGATCATTAATAATTTTCTTAATAAATGTAATTTAAAACAATGTGATGTAGTATTACCATCGCTTGCGCCGTATAAGTGCTATTTCATCGTTTAATAAATAATGAGGGTGCTTCGCACGTACGCATGATTCGATCAATTTTATTATTTTCCGTACAAGGGGAGCATGACAGCTTGAAGTGCAATGTTCGACATTCTCTCAATGCGGTAATACCACGAAAACTGAACTTGTAAAACTCTTTCACTATATTAAAAATCTTTTCTCATTTTGTGAACAGTAAAGCATCGTTGGGTGCAGAAAACAATGTACTTTTTAAAATTATTGTATGCGATCCAGGAATTGGAATAAGGAATGAAAGAGTCTGATGTTTAATTCCAGAGAAGTGTGTAGAATCATTTGCTCTCAAAATGGTGAAGGAAAACATCGTTAGGAAAACGACATGTCCTAGAACAAAAAAAAAATTGAAGACATGTGACATCTACAAACCACTGCCCACGTGGTGGATTAAGGCCCACTCCCTCTTACTAAGAGGAGGCCTGTGTCCCAGCAGTGGTTACATTATAGGACTGAAAACAATGTACTTTTTAAACTTATAATATACGATCCAGGACATTGGAACAAGCAATGAAAGAGAATTCCACGAAAGTGTGTAGAATCAATAAGTGTGGTGTGCTTACCGTGGTTATTATTTACTGCATTGTACCTACCTACAGATGCAACGTAGGTATTCCTACATCATCATGTTTATGATACCAGCCGGTCGATTCTGTAAAAATCTCACCGTGAAATCATAAGTGAAGTGAGCACTTAATAGTGTTAATCCCTAGCGAATGACAGCTCACTCCACGCTCACTTCACCCAAGCTTTCACGGTGAGATGGTTACAGAATCGCACGGCTGTGCTACCCTTATACTAATTTATCTGGTTCATCGCCTTTTCTAGCTGTCATCTCAGAATTAAATTTCATTCTAGTCATATCAACTTACACAAATTCCATCCATGAGTTTCTTTTTGCGCTCGCGACCTCTTCTTTATGGTAACTGTCTCTTACAATAGCCCTCATACTTACTTATCACTTTTCTTGTCATATATATACAAAATAAATATGCTAAGCATCTAAGTAGCAAGTAGGTAATAGCTGAATGTATGCAGTCGTTACGGGTCGCCAAAAGCCCGACAGTCTGACAACCAGACTTACCAGGGATGTTACCCAGTAACTGGGTTGTGCAGGTAAGATAGGCAGTCGCTCCAGGTAAAATGCTGGTATACAGCTGCATCCGGTTAGACTGAAAGTTGACCCCAAAAATTTAATAGTTGGGAAAAGGCTTGGCAGATTATGATGATACACGGTAAGGTAGGCACTTATAGCAAGAACCAAAACCTGGCTAGTTATTCTAAATCCATGTTTGAAGTCCACAATGTCAGCTGTTTCCACATGCAAAAGGTCTGTGTCAGGTTCAGAGAGAAGATAGCAATCTGAGAGTACCCAACTTAAGTATTAATTTCGACACTTGGCAATGGTTTTTGATAAAGCCGTAATTTTATTTGAAAATATAGCCATGTTCGGCTCATTTCGACGTCGCTCGCATATGTTCGTAAAGATACGATCGATTCTTGTAAATGATCGCGTTAATATCTTTAAATATGCGTTTAATCTAACTTTATGATCTCGCGAATATAAAGGTGAGGTATACGAAGGTACGTAATGCGAGGATTTACGTCATTCTGGAGACATTCAGCGGGTTTCTTGGTACTTCTCATTTTGCGATACTTAAATGATAAAGTAAAAGGTTAATATGTCAGGTATCGTTTTTGTCTTCGAGATAACAACAAAACATTTTGGCAACCCATTTGTTTTGTGTGCAGAGGAGTGAAACTCCTATAGGTACCTAACCTGGGAGTCTTCAAGTCTTGAGTGAATAAGTTTCTTCCTAGGGTTTCCTAAAACTGCTTTTTGTCTTCGAGATAACAACAAAGCACTTTGGCAACCCATTTGTTTTGTGTGCCGAGGTGTGAAACTCCTATAGGTAACCTGGGAGTCTTCAAGTCTTGAGTGAATAATTTTCTTCCTACGGTTTCCTAAAACTGCAGTGGCCGCAACATAGCGTCCGCAATTTACCGGCAAATGACGTCATTGAAACGTTATTTATGAAAGTAAGCTGGTGACAGGAACCGATTTTTGCCAGAGTAAAGTCAAAACCGCAATCATTTTTAGAACAACCGTCACTGACGATGCTATGTGGCGGCCGCTGCTCTTCTATAGGAAATCGTAGCTTTAGTGTGCAATTGCCCGAGCACATCATCACTCAGGTAAGATCCCTAGAACTGCGAAGAATTTGAAAGTACCTTAGTACTCGTCAAGAGTCAGAGTGAACTCATGAATATTAAACGAGGTCTTCGCAACTATTAGAGGCGGCATCTACGGCACCTCTTAGACAAAGATATCACATAAAAATAATAACCACGCTTCCTAACTAGGAAATACATGAGACAATTGATATAAAGTACAATGAATACAATGGATATAAAGACAATAATCGTGTCGAATGTAACTATTTGGAAGTTAGCCGCGTTGCACACTGCCGGAAAGTGGGCCGCTTACTTCATATTACTTATATGCTATTTTGTTTCACACTACGAATGGATTTATTTTTATTTATATTTGTAATATCATAATTGACGCTAGTCTATGTTTCCGGTAAAATTACGGTTTTGTAATTTTTTCGCATGTTAGTATTAATTTTGAACGCTGTTTCACGTTTGAATCTAGTAGGTTTGCAAGAAAGAAATCCACAGTTATTTTGTACAGACGCCAGTACATCAAGCTGCAACAATCTGTTAGATTTCTTTAATAGATTTTCAACTTTAGCGCTAAAGTATAAGGTTCAAAGTTGATTGGGAAAATCTGACAGTTTCGGGTAGCTTGATGTGATGGCGTCTGTACATTCCGGCCGTCGAGAGAATGCATTCTTGACACCTGTCAGTGTGATTAAAATAAGTGAGCGTGTGAGAGTTCCTCGGTTCACTAATGTCCTAAAAGAAAGGATGAAAAAACATTTATTTGAAAGAGATTTCCTCTCTTTTTATAGTTTGTCTCATTAATAGAATAACCAACCTTGGGTACCTTAACTGGCTGTGCCGAGAGGGAGATGGTGGGATGATCTTTAGACAAGAACAGAAGGCCAATTTTCGTAATTTAAAACGTTCAAAATCTAGTCGCAGTTTCATCTCAGCGACAAACAAAAGTCAAAAACTGGTCAAAATGTAGGGAAATCAGAGGTATTTTTGACAGATTGAGACTGAAAACAGACTGTAAACGTTCTTAAAATTATGAGAATTGCCCCTCTGGTCCTTAGCAGCTTTAAACAGAGAAAAAGGAAAGAGTGGGCGCGGTTTTTGCTCTGTAGTGGGATAGCACAGGCTTTTAATAAGAATAATAATGAACTAGCTATAGAGTGCAGAATCAGCCAAGCACAATTTATTCCAGGGTCAAAGACAAAAGCTGTTAGTCTTGTAATCCCCGATCGATATCAGCTCGATGAAAATGCAAAAATCACTGATAACGCATCAGCAAGCATTTTATTTATCATAATCCTCTACATATCCTATTTTGGACCACTTAGTAGCGGCTTGTGGCTTACCAACCATTTACAACACACAATAATACGATAATTACATAGATTTACTTCGTCTAATCCTATTTGGGACTGCATTGGTTCGGTTTGATCACGACTAGCGGCTTGGCAATGACAAAATAAATACTCTGGTTTGTTTGATTATCGAGTGAGCATTGATTCGGTCAATGAAACACTCGATAGCATTGTGCATTGTGGCCGAGTGGGCGTTTGCACTCTTAATTGGACACCTGTTAAGGACATTTAGATAAAAATCTTACATTTTTGCTGCCAGTCTAAATATTTAGATAGGTATACTGATAATTTGGCAAGGAAGGAGAACACTGAGATGACGACTGATGCAGATCTAACTCCACTGACTGGAGAAAATGGACAAGGTAGAAATATGAGGTTTTAAGAAGTAATCCTAAGGGTAACCAACTGTAGAATGAAAGAAAGAAAGAAAAGCAAAAGTATTTATTGGGACTCGCACAGGAATATCAAAAAATAATCTAAACACACTCTTAAAAATATCAAAAATAAAAACATAGGTACCTAGTTCCGGTTTACATGAGAGATGATCCTCGTAGACTTTCTTTTGAGAGATTCCAAAATGCAACTCCAAAACGATGAGAGGTCGCGAACCGACAGTTTGCGGAACCAACAATTTTAAATAGGGCCAACCAAGTTAATCAAAGGAGGTCGATGAAGCAGATCTATTTTACTTAAGTGGCATACCCGGTGAACGCGAAGCAGTTCATTCATCACAAGATAAGATTTACTTCGTAAATCAGAAAGTTACTACGTCTATTGTAAATTTAATTTGCCTTGGATAGATTACTGTCCCAATAATTAAAAGTAAATCAACGTCGCCTTAATTGCTTATAGGTACATACAGGTCTACCTTACCCGGACGCTAACCAGCTGCGGTAGATACGATAGTACCAAATATTACGACTGGCAAAAAATAACCCCATACGTAATCACAATAAAATGCGCTTGCGCCACTCAGGGCCGTGTCAAGGTCGCAAGCGTAACTTTTTTTCGAGTTCGTTTCTCCATTTGCGTGCGGTTGGAATTTTTTGCTTTATTTTTCTGTTCCGGTTATTACTCTCACAAACAACGGGTACCTAAGGAGATCTAA
Organism: Eremobia ochroleuca; assembly: GCA_949629135.1. Taxonomy (NCBI): domain Eukaryota; kingdom Metazoa; phylum Arthropoda; class Insecta; order Lepidoptera; family Noctuidae; genus Eremobia; species Eremobia ochroleuca. Next base: position 7,404,737 of record OX451404.1, on the reverse strand, counting down.
ATGTTAATTGGTAACGCCGTGTGGCTCAGCGGAATCTGTGGTGATCTTTATTTATTTATTTATTAAATAAGTTAGCCCCTACCTTAGTCAGCGGCTGGCGCATTTTTAGTAGCCATTTTTTTAATCACGTCTAAACTTGTCTATGGAGTATCTTAATTTGACACTCCACTAATATTTATCATCTGTCCTTTTCTTAATGAAATAGAAAGAAAAAGATGCACTGAATTAAAATTTAGTTTAGTTTGTGAACCAAGGAATCAGCGCCAATGCGGAATGCAATAAATAATTGAGTATTAAGTATCCGCTCAAAAAGAAGTAACGAGTCACGGGCCTCTACATTCTGTTTGGTGACGAGAATAGCGTTGAAAAAAGCAGGGAAAATTCCCGTTTCTTTCCAATTCCGTTGTTTTTTTTCAATGAAACTTTCGTTTTTTTTTTTCACTATATTTAACTTATGATACTTATTCTATGTTTAACTCCGATTGTTGTGCATCTAGTATTTTAGTTGTCAGTTGGATAAATAGTTTTATCAATTTACGTGCTAGTTCCGAATGAAACATTGAAAAAAAACAAAGGAATTGGAAAGAAACGGGAATTTCCCCTGCTTTTTTCAACGCTAGACGAGAAGTTGTAACTTTGGAATGCCAAAGTGCTCCGGTATACCGAGGATAGTCAGCTTGTCTACTTAACTACTGAATGGCTAATATTTAAAATCACGAGATGTTGCATCCTGGTTTAGAGACAATAGACCTATTCTTTACATTAAAAAAATATATTGGTCCTGCTCTTGACGCTGTTATCGCCTGATAAAAACCGATGGATAAGGTCTATGATGGAACAAGTGGCCCTAGAAGAAACCTTGTCAGTCTTGCTTTGAAGACTGACGGCTTATAGGTAGTAGGAAACACACAAAAAAAACTAAAGAAAGGATGCTCGATTGATCTTATTCATAAATTCCGTACTACTACTAAAGTTGTCTGGTCTATCGACTCTACTCCTAACAAACGAAGGTGGTGGCGCTAACTAATCGTTTTCTTAGTATTTTTACTGCCCAGAATAGTAAACAGTCGTGCTTAAGCTATTACTGAACAGCTATTAAGACTTGTTTGCAACTTAATAACAATCAAAGTTAATAAACCTACCAGATTTTGTCCATTACGGTCAATAAACCTACACCATTCGTAATCAGTAGGAACATTCACTTTTAAACCCCTTAGATAAATCGAAAATTGTTTTATTTTTAAACTAACTTCTACACGGAGAGAAAATTCTTAGAAAACTTACTGTGCTCGTCACTGTAAAGTGAGTGCAAGTGACATCTACAGAAATTTTTCTAAGTGAGAGATTGTAAAAAATTAATTATTTGTCCAATAAATTTTACTGTACAGCATAAGAATTTTTGCTGTGCTAGCATGGTCATTTTCCATTACCACTCAAATACACTCAGATTATGAGACAGCACAGTAATTCTTTTAAGATTTTTTCTATCCGTGTACTCGCGACTTCTTGCAATTTCTTGTTTTCCCGACCCAGCGCGTCCGCCCGCAAGCCTTATTTTCGCTAAGCGTTCTCTTTGAGTTTTTTCTTTCTGCTTGGCTCCTAAGAATATGCAATAAATAACCTTCCTCAAAAATTGGGCTGTCAAATGCAAAAAGAATCTTTCATATCCGACTGGTAGTTCGAGAGATCAGCGCGTTCAAACAAACAAACTCTTCAGCATTATTATTAGTGAATTATTAGGATTTCATCATATTGAAATTACAAGCACATGAATTTTTTTTTTTCTAAGGTCGACGACGATAGTACAAACTATTATGTCTTTTGGTCTAGCACTAAACCGCGGTACATTCCACCAAGCAGCTATATCAAACACATTAACAGTTTTAAATTAGATCTAAGCTCCCAAATACACCCAAACGGCCATCATAAATCGTTATGTATCGTCATGTATCGTAATCGTTTTCTCCTCTACCGATCATTTTTCTCCAGACAATTCATTTTGTTTATATGTATGTATATATATATATATCTATGTATTGTTATTAATTATTGTATTGTATAGCCATTTCCTAGCTATCTATCCCGTATGTTGCACCATATTTTGTCTCCGCATCACCCTAAGGTTGACTGGTAGAAAATGCCTCAGGCATTAAGTCCGCCTTTGTACAGTACTTTTTTTACTTGTGCATAATTTGATCATTATGGAACCCGTCGGGTAAAGCAAATAGGATATTTATTTGCTGCGGGTGCATGATCTTGTTGGGATGCTACGTTCAGCGGCATTTCAGGTTACCCCTGCTTGGTTTGTCCATCGCTTTTGACTACTTCCTCAAGATCTTTTACCTTCTACAAGCAAAAAATTCTTCGCAGTTTTATCATTTTATAAAATAAATAAAATATCGTCGAACCTATCTAATTTTAAGACTTAAAAGCATAACAACCCATTTTACCTTACAATAAAAACCCATTTTACCTTACAATAAAAACCCATTTTACCTTACAATAAAAACCCATGTTACCTTACAATAAAAACCCATTTTACATAAATTAGCAGGTAAATAAATAACGATTACCGTCCGTAAGAATTAACTGACCAGATAATGAATGTAGTGTTAGGCCACGCCGACATTCCGTCATTAATACATTGTGTTTATGTACCTATCTAGCACTATTTGCATAGTGAGACAATTTCAGCGTACCTGCGTACCGCCCGTCTTAATTATATGACTCCGACTATCGAACTAATATATAAACAGTTACCGTTTACAAGAACTGTGTTTATACGGCACATAAATTTGCTGGTGTAATGCACCCTGTTCGCACTTGACTGTTTATAGACTTAGCTAATAGCCTTTTGGTGCAAACGTCCAAAAGGAAGGTTAAATTAAGTCAATAATATTCTTCTGACTGATTTCGGTCACGACGTCCAATCTCAATGGCTTGGAGACTACACAAGTGCACAGGTAGTGTTATATATGATATGACATATGACCAGCCTATTGTTATCCTACTGCAGGGCAAATGCCTCTTCTCATACAGAGAAGGCACGAACATTGATCACCACGCTTGCTCAAGACGGGTTGGCGATTTCTGACTTATATTGACAGGGTTCTTCACGATGTTTTCCATCACCGATGTCAGTAATGTCCAAGATTAACTCAGAAAGTAATATTAGGTCATCCCACTTCCAGTGTAATATTTTTTTATTATTATTATTTTACAAAAACTGGCTACTATACTATATAACCTTGTGACACTAATCAATAATCTCCACCACTATTCATCACTCGCTCCCAGACTGCTGGCAAAACTTGAACACCATTTAAAGTACCACTTTCATTTAATTCATCAATAATGCTCTTTAGTTTAATATCTAACTCCTTTTTGCTATTGTATCGAGTACCCGACAAGTTCCTCTTCACATGGCCAAAACAATTAAAATCACAAGGATTCATATCCGGGGAATATGGCGGCTGAATAATTTCAATCCATCCTTTATCTTCAATTAAATTCTGAACTATTTTTGATTTGTGCGGTCTGGCGTTATCATGATAGAAGAGATTTATTTAAAGATATTGGTATTCTCACGGTTGCATCACAATTCATATTTGCCAACATCATATATATTAGGCAAAATATACACTTGTATACTAAAAACAGTGATGTTCACAATGTTAACACCAGAAATAAGGACAAACTACGTGCTCCCTTTTACCGGCTTCATAAGGTTCATAACTCATTTGTTGGGCTTGGTATAGCCTTTTATAACAAGCTACCCTCTTCTTTGCTAGATTTGCCTTTTAATGCATTTAAAGCTCAAGTAAAATCCAACCTTTGTTCAAAGGCATACTACTCCATCAACGACTACTTAAACGATAAGAATAGTTGGTCGCCCTGATTAACTCAAGACAATGTTTATGTTCTTTCTCCAGAATTAGATTACTAATAGGTTATATGAGCTCATTACCTATACAATTGTTTTTATTGGGCTGTATAAGTCAAATCAGTTTAGTTTTATTTTTATTATATTATTGACATAATCAACCCATTTAAATGTTTTCTAATGAGTTGATTGCAATATGTGGTTAGCTAGTGACCTCGACGATTGATCATATTATTCTTACCTGAGCAACCGGCAGCAAGTTCGTCATGCTCCCTCAGATGTCACTGCTTGCGGTAGCGTCGGGGGTCGGGTTGCCTCCTTCCCTCAAATATGGCGAGGGGGGTAATGGCTGATCTTTGCGTTATGCTCGTGAACGGGTGCTGCTTGTGGTGACTGGTCGTCTTGCTGACCATGGTTTTATTATTGTTATAATTAGTAATAACTTGTTTATTTAGTTTCCTTCGATGGTCCTAGTTTATCATTTGTGACTTCAAGCGACAGCTATGTAAACAGAACCCAGCATTGCATAAATATGTTAGCGGTCACGCCCTTCATACCTGGAGGCTTTTATTTAATTTTCATTTATTAATTTTTGCTTGAGTACCTACGTATAATTTTTTATTGTATTTCTTGGTATATTGGCGTTGCTAGCTGACATATGGCAAATAATTAAATTTAGTGTCCTGTGTCTTGTAATGTTAATTACTTTGCATACCTTGTATTGTATTCAGTCAAGTATTTTCTAACTGAACAGACAGCTGTGCTGCTGGGGAGTTTGTTGCGCCACTTCTTCTTCCCAGCGAAAGCACTAGGAAGTGGTGAAGGGCGGGCGTTTTGGGGGACTGTCTTTTGTAATTTTGACGTTCGAAAAGTGCTGATTCTCAGCCTAGTTTGAATAAATGACTTTTGATTTTGATTTTGATTTTCATGTAAAATTATAGGACTCGTTATATTATGTTCGTCTGCCCAAATAGAAATATTTTCTTCTAAAAATTTTCTTCTAAAGTATGCCTTAGTCACACCTCTATTCTTAAAAATATGTATATATGTTTTTCTTTTATTTTTTGTAAATTGACCTTTATTTATTTTTTTAATCATGTAAGATTTTACATTTAAGAGTGTAGTGCAGACCATCAAACCGAAAAACTTTCTCCATTGGACTAACATAGTACTCGTGAAAAAATTATCAACTGTCCCATGCATCATCATCATCATCTGTTACTGGGTAATACGATACCCCTAAGTAATAACCGCCACACGGGTCGATCGATCAGGTTAAGCTACGCTTGCCGCGGTTGGTCCGTGGATGGGTGACCATCTTCACATACCAAGAGCCCTCCGTGCCTCGAAAAGCACGTTAAGCCCGGCCACGTTACGGTTACGTCCCGGCTGTCATTCGTGGATCTTTGTATGTGAATCCCCATATAGATAAATTGTCAAAAAAGCTTAGCTCTGCAGCATACGCCGTTAGGAAAATTCGTGACTTAACTGATTTAGAGACAGCCCGTTTAGTTTACTTTAGTTATTTTCATAGTGTGATGTCATACGGTATTCTGTTGTGGGGAAATGCCGCCGAAATTCAGATAATTTTTATTTTACAAAAAAGGGCAATTCGTTCCATTTATAAATTAAGTCCAAGACACTCCCTCAGAGACAAATTTAAAGAGATTAATATAATGACTGTGCCTTCTCAGTACATTTATGATAATCTTTTGTATGCACATAAAAATATTAATCTGTTTAAGAAATACAGTGATATCCATAATATAAATACTAGGAACAAACATAAATTTGTTGTTCCTACAACAAGGCTCAAGAAAATAGGTGGCTCGTTTAGATGCCAATGTATACGTTTTTATAATAAACTTCCTAGCCACATTCAAGAACTAAGCATTAATAAATTCAAATCTTTTATAAAGCTAAAACTATGCCAGAAAGCCTATTATACTGTAAAAGACTATATTGAGGACAAAAACGCTTGGGATTGAGCTGCTCCAATAGGTCTAGACAGTGAATGTTGTTTATTTTTTATTTTGCTGATTTACACTTTTGTTATTGTTATTTTTTTTCTTTCTAAATATCTATTTATGACATGACATGAACATTTACTGTTTAAAGTCTTATATTATTTTAATTATTGTGAATGTGAGGACTATGTGGGTCATTGTTTCCGTTTTAATCATGGTCTGGCAGTTTGAGTGGTTTATGCGGTCTACACAAATGTTCTGTCCTTGGTATTGCTCGTCGAATCGTTGAGCTCCTTAAGTTCTGAGTTGAGCTGCACGGTTACTGACGAATGCGTGCACTGACTGCACAGGTCCACTCAATCTGTGTGGTTCTTCCCTCAAAATACCACTTCAGACACCAATCTACATGGTCCTCAAAGATCAAAGATGATGTCCGGATTTTTATATACACATTGACATTGATGAATTTTATATAAACAATGACATGGATATTTACTTTGTATAGTATCTTATTTTTTATTATTATTATTGTGAGTGTGAAGACTATGTGGGTCATTTCTTTTTTCTTTTTTCCTTCTTAGTTAGTTTTAATCATGGTCTGGCAGTTTGAGTAATTTATGCGGCCTACCCAAATGTCCTTTCATTGGTATTGTTCGTCGAATCGTAAGGCTCCTCAAGTTCTGAGTAGAGCTACACAATTTTTGACAAATGCGTGCACTGACTGGACAGGTCCGCTCAATCTGTGTGGTTCTTTACTCAAAAGACCATTTCAGACACCAATCTGCATGGTCTTCACATGATCTGACCAAGATTATGTCTGGACTTTAAAAGAGACTGTGACCTCTGAGTTTGTTTCGGCCTTTCTTCTCAGAGTAGTCAGATAGGAAACGCCGACCTCATCTAGTTTAAAAAATATGATTGACATGTAAAAGTGTTTGTACAAACCTACTTACAGAAAATAAATCATTTATCATTTATCATTTATCATTTATCATTTGACAGTCGTTACGGGTCGTCAGTAGTCCTGTCTGACCACAGGCAGTCGCTCGATGTAAAATACTGGTAAGTATTCAGCTACATCCGGTTAGACTGGAAGCCGACCCCGGCGTAGTTGGGAAAAGGCTAGGCAGATGATGATCATTTGAGTTGAGGATGCAAGGTTTTTCTATGCTGTAGATTATTCTATGTTTTTCTATACCTATAATATAAAATTATTATTTCCAATATATTCATTTGAAGCGTTTACATTCGATCCCATCACTTAGTAGGATAGAATGTAATTTAATACGAAAAATATATATTTTTTTATACGATATTATAATGTCTGTAGGTAAGAAGTCATGAATAAGATAATTCAATAAGATAAGGTATATATTTATTTATTTTATTACGCATTTTAAAGTTAACTTTTAGGTACGTAATCTGGAATAGTTACGTTCTGAAGCAGCTGTCAAAAAACGGATAACCTATTGGACAGAATGTAGTGTGTTACGCAAGTATCCCGTTAGAATAAAGAAACAAATATTAATTATATGACTGTATTTATTTATGTTCACTTTTTACAAAATACTTAGGTATAACTATAATCAATCAATCAATCAGCAATGGCAAGTAATCGTCGAGTCATAGAGCTTATAGAGTTATGCTTAACTAAAGTAAGATTTACAGTTTTAATAGTTAAGGTGAAATATTACAATTATTAAAAGAAATAAATAACTAAATATTTATAAATAACGATATGTGTAAGAGAAAATACGCTGTAATATTGACAGTTCACATAATAATTATGTTAAAGCACTAAGTTTATATAGGGTGACTGGTAATTAGTGACCGATACTTAAACACATGATTCTACTCATGACAACAAACAACTTTTACTGTCGGACCAAATCCGACATCGCTACAAAAAAATCAGCTGTTCCCTGCATTTATGTTCGTACGAGTCGTCAAAATGTAGGGAACAGCTGATTTTTTTTTCGCGATTTCGGATTTGGTCCGATAGTAAAAGTTGTTTGTTGTCATGAGTAGAATCATGTGTTTAAGTATCGGTCACTAATTACCAGTCACCGTATATAGTCACATCATAGCCAAGCTCACAGTAGAAATAAATTAACACATTCAGAAATATCCTAAATTGTATAAATATACAAGTCTTAATCATTTATTCGGTGGAAAGTCTAGCGTTGTGTATGCGGGTCTAGTGCGGGGGACGGCGGGGCGGCGGGGGCGGGGGTGGGTCTTCCCCCCCTCGGCCGCAGAGCTGATAGAAGCTTCCCCCTCTTCAGGCAAGTATGGAGCTCTAGGACTTAGCACTAAAGCTTTATAAGACGAGTGAGAGTCGGCAATGCTTCGCCCATCACCCTCGTCTCGTCGGGACATCTCGGAGAATGGGGAAACAGATCGTTTCTCAATACCGCTCGGTCCTGGAGTTTCTTCTTTCGGTTTTAACTCGTAAGCATTCTCTTCCTTTCGCTTTGGTTCTGTATCTTTCTTGAATTTTGTCTGTCTTTCTATGATTTCTGCTGTGGTTAAGTCAGAACCTTGAACGTCTGTTTCTAGAGGCAGTGCTGATAGCCAAGGTCGGGAGGAATTAGTGCTACACCAGCGTTCTTCGTTCTCACTTGCATCGCCCAAAAGGCCAAGTTTCTCCAAGTTTTGCAGTAGCAAATTCTCACTGGAGCTGGCAGCTCTCATTTCAGTCTTAGATTCTTCAGCAAGCAGCAACTCTGCTAGCGGTGGTGCAAGACCAAGTCCTATATTCCTTTCGTGATATACCTCAGAAATGGTCGGGGTTAGTTCTCCACTCATATGTCTGACTTGCGCCATGGAATCACGGCTGCTTGTACCCATTTTTGGTCTCGGAGTCCGTTTGGACGTTGAAGGCTGAGCCAAGGTCTGTTCAGTCTTTTCTTCTTCCGACCTTCTTGGTTGTGCTGAAGCCAGGTCATAGAAAGCGTCGAGGTATCTCGCGTGGGCGTGATCTGGCCTCCTTCGTAAGACCGTGTCATGTCCTGAGCTTTCCCAGTCCGAGTCATCAGACGGTGGTCTTCTTGTGTATAGAGTTCTGATCTTCGTTTGGTGTGCGAGTGCTAAGGACACGTCGCGGGGAGGTGCGGAGGTAGGAGCAGGTGGAGCTGCGGGAGGGGAGGGAGTGAAAGCTGCGTCACTCTCCCCTCTGTACCTCGGCGGAGGGGGCGCGGGGGGCGGGGCGGTGCGGCCGTCGGGTTCGCCGCGACCTACTTCTGTAGAGGAGGTAGATCCTCGGACGTACATAGTGAATGCACCGCCGCATGATCCTAAAGGTAGAGGTGGTGGGGGTACCGATGACACGCTCTCCTCTGTGGAAGAGAATGAAAATACTTTAACACTTCGCTTTGGACAATGGTGATGTACAGACGCCAGCACATCAAGCTACCCGAAACTGTCAGATTTTCCCAATCAACTTTGAACCTTATGCTTTAGCGATAAAGTTGAAAATCTATTAAAGAAATCTGACAGATTGTAGTAGCTTGATGTGCTGGCGTCTGTACACTGACTGAATCTAGTTTAAGATTAAAAACTTTTGAGCTGTTAATTTTGGTATTTTGTATCCATAACCAAACATGCCTACTTATGTTAAGTACGTTAAAGTATGATATAGAGTACTTACGTCGATGTTGTCTCGGCGGTGGTTCTCCATCAGAGTGCGGTTCTAAGTCACCGTCGTCAATTGACGCCAGTGATTCAACACTCGAGCTCGACTCCAAACTGAGACTTCGTGGCGCTTCTTGCGTGTCTGTGAAAAGAAGAATTTCGTGGTCAGCATACCTTTTGTTGTTGTCTAGTTAAAGTAAGATAGCAATGGAGTGCAGTTCCCTAGCTTTACGTTTATCGACGTGAATGCCTAGTACTCCAAATAATCTACGTTGATAAATGTAAAAAGATACAATAAAAATGTCTTAAAGTGGTACAAAAGTGATGGTAAAAAATAAGACCTGAGTTAACGCTGAATCCAATTGACTTATCACAATTAAGCACAGTAATTATATTTTCCGATACGAAAGCAAAAACATTTTCTACGAAAGTGTAAAGTTTGAAGGAATATAACTTACCAAATAACGCTAGTAGTGCCTGTAGCACAAACTGTATATGTCTCCTGTTGGCAGCCTTGCCGGTGCGTAGCGTCACTTCATCTTGACCCACTTCAGCCAGGTCGAAGCCAAGGGATGCTAAAAGTTCGTGACAACCGTTCACTCGCCATAATCTGATGAATATAAAAAGTAAATTAATGATTTACACAATATTGTTTTTGGCGAGAAGAAAAACGGTAAATCAATACTGCCTTACTACCTTCTTGAAAAAATAGTCTAGAGGGTCAGAAATAGGGGCCACCTCATATTGCTGACAGTTCAAAGGCTTGCATTCCGAGGTTATTATTTTAAAGCGAAACAATGCAGGATTGACGAAGAAAAATATCTATATGACATTGAAGCTCAATGTACGAAAAGCATCGCTGTCTGCATTAATGTCTGTAGCGGTCATCATCATAAAGATGCAAATATTAAAAATAAAGAAGAAGAAAAAACGAAGAAATGAAATGGAGATGAAGTTTAAGATAGTTTTCGTAACCTAGTTTAAATCAACGGTCCTGCAATTCATAAAATCTACGAACCTGACGTTAACAGCGACTTCAATCGTGTCTGTGTCGGAGTTTTTCACAGAGAACTGCGAGATGACGGAGCGTATCACGCCGATGATATCGTCCGCCACGTCGCCGTTCGATATCAGTTTCGAAAGCGCTTGTAGGGTGGTTGATGTCAGACCTGAGGCAAAGTTTGTTCGTTAGTAGGAGCAAACAACTCGTGGTGGCAGGAAATTACATAATGATAAAACGGATGACTAGATTTTTTGTTTCTGAAATCTCAAGCTCACAAACAACTCCCGATTTGAAACGTATGTCAAAGTTCGAAACCAGGCTATGTTGACGCTACTGTTGTATTTATCGGTGAATAAGCTAACAGTGTAAAGTTTGATGTTTCGACTTACCCAGTAGAGCTTGTAAACTAGCTGAACATTGAGTCAGCCTTTCTTCAGGATCACTTTGTGGGAAGAATACGCTTGAAGGTATACCATTCGCTGCTGGCTCAAACCTGAGAACAAAAATTACATTCAATCGGTTCATCATTCAATCCGCAGCGTAAATGTTTGCCATAGAGACATACAAGGTGTAACTTAAATGAACAACTTTTACTATGGGACCAAACCGGAAATCGCGAAAAAAAAATCAGCTGTTCCCTACATTTTGACGAGTTATGCGAACATAAATGTAGGGAATAGCTGATTTTTTTTTCGCGATTTCAGGTTTGGTCCCATAGTAAAAGTTGTTCATAATGATGAGTACAATGACCTCTTAAGAGGTTGTGCGTTATTTAAGTTACACCTTGTATAAGTACATATTACAATCTGATTTATAACTCTAATATCAGTAACACTACCCTGTTTTTATTTCGAACCGGTGGTAAATACAATTTAAAATCAGTGGGGATTCCGACCTCGACTCACCTTACTTTTGAAGAAATGTTTAGAAAATAAGAGTCTACTTGCTTACTTTATGAGAAACTCACCTAAATCCAACACTCATGAGTAGTTCCCGCCAGCCATTGATGCTGCCTGCCTTGTTCTCGATACTCTTCTGTGTGGTATACATGGCGTTCTTCTGTCCTCTCACTATCCTCTGTAGGGATTTCTCGACGAGGTGTAAACACACTCGTAGTGCATCCCTGGAAATAAATCGGTTATTATTTAAGGTCCATTTAAACTTTTGTATGATTCCCGCTCGAGGATAACGTGATAAAATACCTGATGACTAAATCAGCTGTTAAAGTTTAAATAAGACAGCCGCAAATCAATTCACAAGATTTGGCAACAGATACAATAAAATGGGCTGAAATGGATTCTTAGAAAGCAGGGCTGGACACTTTGGTTTCTGGGTGCGATGAATTAGGGAATTGAAGGCAGTTGAGGATCCTAAAGAATTATTACTAGAGAATAAGGGTATGACTGTAGAAAGTCATAGGTTCCATTGGAACCCCTGTTCTCAGGATAGGATCTATTTCAAACATCCATCCATGTATGTACATGGATTGATGTTTGAAATAGATCCTTGCAAAGGGTTTGGCGGTGTCCATATGCCTCTATTTCCTCACCTGCACTTGTCAGGGGCCGCTAACAGTTCACACAGAGCCTGTCCCATGAGTGCGACCTTGTTACTGAGCCGCACGTTAGCGCCCACGAGGACCAGCCCAGCCCAGTGCGCCGGATGGGCAAAGTGCTTAGTATGACGGACCGTTTGCATCGCGTCGCCCAGAGCCCTGTGAGACAAATATTGATATACAATGTGCTGTTAAAATTCCAGAAGAGTAGTAGACAAATTGTATTGAAAGCATAGGATCATTAGTGAATTTTTATGTTATACCAGCGCAAAGTGTACAATTTGCGGTGCCGCAAAGTTAGATCCAATATCGAAGAATCCTTCACCCATTAGAATAGAATAGAATAGAATACTCTTTATTATGTACACCATATAAATTACAGACATAAATATAGAAATTTATCAAAGAGTGACACAATGGGCGGTCTTATCGCTAAGAGCGATCTTTTAAAGACAACCTTTGGATGGATTGAAAAGGGAAGGAGAGACAAATACTGTAGGTAGTCTGTGGTGTACCATTTACACGATATAATGAATACCTACATACATAAAGTATATTATACGAATCTAAATAAATATATACATATAACAATAAACATGAAACAGCAGTAAAGAAAATATAATGGTGCTGTTTAAGGAGAGAGGAAGTGATTTTTTATCATAATTTTAAAAGTGGACAAAGATTGAGCACGCCTTACCGACACGGGTAAGTCATTCCATAAGCGTACTGCTTGAACAGTAAAAGATTATTCACGAAATTTTATTATTATATTTTTATTTCCATTAGATTCTTCACGAAAGACTTTCAGATCGTCAGTCAAGACATGGTGCCACTTCTTACAAGCACATGTTGATTATCAGCTTAATTGAAATTTTAAATATAATAATAACTTACTTGGCAACACGACTACCCTGCAGCAGTGCAGAGTAAAGCGATCGATACAGTATCTTGGTGGCTGTGTCTTGCGGGGCTGGCCATAAGGTCAGTAGAATGGCGTGAGCTCCAGCTGCTAACAGCGCTCGACATAGACGTGATACTCCTTCTCCGGCGAGGCTCACGTCTTCACTCTCTTCTGCTGATGACCCTTGGAGGGCAGCGCTTGATGGTGCGCAGGATATTACCACCTGGTAAACAGCCATATTATTAGACAAATGAACAAAATAAATTGTTTTTAAAGCTTTTGCGAGAAAGAAATAGGAAGGACATAAAAAATTTAGAAAAACTCGCACAGATTGAATCTTGCACAAGATGACGCTAGAAAGAAAGGCAAATTGAAATTATAAGAAAAACTTACCAATCTTGCAGTGATCTTTAGATTCATAATTTCTGATGCAGTGAGCATGAACTCTGAAGCTGGTGGCAACTCTTCATTACTTGGAGGCAGTTCGGAATCTGTACCAAAACATCAATATTACAGAAAAGCACTTACATTTAGACGACAATACAAGCTCAATTTAAATAAATCACAAGAAACTTACTTTCTTCTTCATTTTCCGTAGAGGTATCGGCAGCACCGCTGCTAGTATTCAGTAATCGCTTTGCTTGTGAGTCCACCTGAAAAGAATTCAACAAATAACTACCATAGAAACAATACGACATAGGTAACAGTATAACTAGTCGAAGGTTTCCCTCAAGGCACTCTAATAGGACCAACATTCAGCATAAATAATAATATGCAGCTGTGATTTTAAAGAGCGATCCTCAAGGCATACTACAAGGGCCAATACTCAGAACAGATTTATGCAAACAAATATGTTTAAGTGCTAAATTGCCTAGGAGGTTTTTTTTGTCCAATAGGGGGATATGAAAAGGGTTATATTATGAATATACTGACCACTTCTCCAGGACTGAGTACGATAGCGGGAGTCTTCCAACAAATGTGCGTGGCGAAGTGAATGCATTCTGCTTGCGTCAACTGCGATAGTACTGCTTCTTTTGATGCCTGGGGACAACAAATAGATTGTTAAAATAAGGTGAAAATGAGGTATGGTACAAATTGAAAATGCGTAGCTCTCCTTAGAATGATGTTCACTTTGACTTTCACCTTATATGCACGAAATGCTTAAAGATTAGAATTTTGATTTTGTCAGACTGCGTTGGGCGTTTTTATATAAGTAGCAAACGATGTTTTATAGTAGTGTTTCCCCAAAAGTACCTTATTCTTGAAATAGATGGCTGTCGAAAACGTTCACTGTCAGCTATCTTCAGTTACCTGATAATCAGTAAGTGGTGTGACGCGTAGCATATCCGCTACAAGTTCTGCTTCCTTCAGTTGCGCGTGAGCAGCTGCCCATCGTGCACCTCCCACTCTTGGTGCTCCCACTACGAGACAACGCATGCCTGCTTCGGCGTTGTTAGCGTTGGCGTTGGATGCTCCTGGGAAACGCACATTAATGAACTCTATTAGAAAAAAAAATCAAATATCCGCCGCATAAGGTTTTTGAGGACAGAAAAATTTGAAAACCAGCCCAAAATTCGGGAAAAACTGAAAGTGCTTTTTCTATGGGTTTTTTTTTAAATGAATTATTGAAATTTGGATAGAACAACGCCTGTGGGGTCAGCTATTCCTTTAGCAAAATTACTTACCATGATCATGCTGCGGCCTCGCTCTCATATGCCGATGGTGTCTCAGCGGCCTCAACGCAGGCGCGGCCAGCATCGCGTACCGTTCACACAGTGGCTCGGCATCACCGGCCACGCCCACGGCGGGCGTGCCAGGGGTGGTGGCACTGCGCAGGGCTCCCCAAGGACACGCGTACAGTGCGCCTTCTACTACCACGATCAGTTCTCGGCGACCACCACAGCCGCGACGACCGTGTGATGCTGTGGGAGATGACACTTGAATAATGGTTCGATGGTGAAGACTTATCATCGCATTGAAAATACGAGGGCGGGTCAATAAGTCCGTGACTTTTTGAATTTCTGACCTCTTTACTGAAAAAGCAACACTACTCCTGTCAACAGGCATCTGTCAGTTGACTCCTATCAAAATTTGAACTTGCTGCGTCGGTTAGTTTGTGTTTGACAGCTATCTTTATCAGACTACCCAGTAATTTGAGGAAAAAATGGAAAAAAGTGAATTTCGTGTGCTTATTAAGCATTATTTTTTGCGAAAAAAAACCATTACCGAGACCAAGGCCAAGCTTGATAAATATTATGGGGACTCTGCACCATCGATTTCAATGGTAAAAAAGTGGTTTACTGAATTTCGCTGTGGCCGTACAAGCACTGAAGATGCCGAACGTCCTGGACGCCCAGTTGAGGTCTCTACACCCGAAACAATCGAAAAAATTCACGATATGGTGTTGGCCGACCGAAGATTGAAAGTGCAAGAGATTGTGGAAGCCGTAGGGATCTCGCATGGCTCAGTGGTTTCAATTTTGAATGATCTCTTGGGCATGAGAAAGCTTTCCGCAAGATGGGTGCCGCGTTTGCTCACAGTCGACCACAAACGCAATCGTGTAACAACTTCACAGGAAGGTTTGGCGTTGTTTAATCGCAATATGGAGGAGTTTTTGCGCCGTTTTGTAACCGTGGACGAAACATGGATCCATCACAACACACCAGAGACCAAACAACAGTCAAAATAGTGGGTTTCTAAGGGTGAATCGGCGCCAAAGAAGGCCGAGGTGGGTTTGTCAGCCAATAAAGTTATGGCGACTGTTTTTTGGGATGCACGTGGGATAATCCACATTGACTACCTTCAAAAGGGAAGAACAATCAATGGGGAATATTATGCCAACTTATTGGACCGCTTCAATGACGATTTGAAAAAAAACCGACCTTTTTGGCCAAGAAAAAAGTTCTTTTCCACCAAGACAATGCAAGGGTGCACACATGTGCAGTTGCCATGGCAAAAATCCATGAATTGGGCTATGAATTGCTCCCTCGTCCGCCCTATTCTCCAGATTTGGCTCCGAGTGACTACTTCTTGTTCCCAAACCTGAAGAAATGGCTTGGTGGAAAAAGATTTGACTCCAATGATGAAGTCATCTCGCAAACAAAGGCCTATTTTGAGGACCTCGACAAATCATATTTTTTGGAAGGGATAAAAAAATTGGAGAAGCGTTGGACAAAGTGTATAGAGCTCAAGGGAGACTACGTTGAAAAATAAAATGATTTATTTATCAAAAAATCTGTGTTTTATTCCAAAAGTCACGGACTTATTGACCCGCCCTCGTATAAGCCATAGACGTTTGGCTGTAGAGTACCTTGTGAGAAGGCTTTTCTAAGGAAGTAATGCCACCACACAAATTACAAGCCAGAGATATTTTAACTAGTCTAAGGTGGCACGTACTCATCAGGTTACGTACCAATACATTAGAAGGATATACAAATATTAATATACAACGTGTAACGTTAAATGCGCAAAACCTCAGACACCCCAACTGATGTTTAATTCAATTGACCTATTTCACAGAGTAAATAAGTCATTAAAAAAATTGTAAAAGTTTTGTGTGTTGTTTTAGTTTTACTGGCCATTCTGATCGTTTCTTGCATCTGTGACGACGCTTTATCGAGGGAGGAGTCGTCACCGGGCCGCTGCGCCGCGATGGCTTGACTATTAATAAATAGACACGGCAACGTTTTTAATGAAGATTTTTTGAAAAATGTGACTTATATTAAAAAGTGTATCAATTCATTCTGCTCGTTATTCTGATCAAACTATTTTCAGGTTTTGCGCATTTAACGTTACACGTTGTATAAAAAGGGAATATCATACAGAAGGCTGTGAAACATTCTCACCATGATTGTTATTGCAGGAGGCAGGCAGCAGGTCTTCGAAAGGTGCCAACAGCATTTGGTACAGAGCGCTGAGGCACGGTGGACCCTGCCAAGACGGCTGTTTCTTACGGGAGATGTGGACGCTGGATCTAACGACATAATATAAGAAGATTATGAAACGTCATAAGAAAAAAAGACCCCTCAGGTATTTTTTTTTTCCTAAAGGGTTCTTCTATCAGTGGAAATTAGAAAGAGGAAATAACGCACCTGGTAGACCCTTGAAGACTAGCTACGGATCCAGCAACGGATCCTCCAACTGAGCCCACGCTGAAGAGAGAACTCAGAGAATAGTTGGACGAGTTCAACAGATGGTTGCGGGTTACCTGTGACAGAAGTAGTGAAAGATAATGAGCAAAACGTGGTTACGTAAAGTTAGTGGGAATTTCATGTGACAATTACCAACGTGTATAGCTAGAAAGCAAAGTTGCAGACAAAAAATAAGAAACATACAAAAGAACATCGACTGGTCGGTTGGTCTAGTGGTCAGTGGCCCTGACTGCTATGCCTAAGGTCGTGGGTTCGATTCCCACCTAGGGCAAATGTTTGTGTGATGAGCACGATCATTTGTTCTTTGTCTGGGTGTAATTTATCTATAATATGTATGTATTTAGAAATATATATGTATGTTTATCAGTTGTCTAGTAGTCATAGCACAAGCTCTGCTTAGTTTGGGACTAGATGGCGTTGTGTGAAAGTTGTGGAATATTATTATATTATTATTATTATTAACATAAGAGAATTAAACAATGATCGCAACACTTGAATTGATTTGACATAGTCCAAATGCGCGATTCACATTTGCGAGAAATTAGGGAAAATTAAGGTGTCTGTAGTTAAGAGAACGATATAAGAAAAAAACACAGGGACAGACCAGTACTAGATAAAATATTATACCATTCGCGCTAGTCCCGTATTCGGTCTGTCATCGGGATCCCACTGATCTTCGGCTTCGCTTCGTCGCTCGGCGTTCGCCTTCAGCCAAGTGGACCACTCGCCGATGCAATGCTCCAATTTGCCGAGACCACTCACTAGAGAGTTACAGGGATAATTATATACAGGGGATATTCCAGAAAAAGTAAGTCCAAACTAAGTCTTCGTTAGAGACTTAGAAAGTTACATTGGATTAGGTACAGACGCCAGCACATAAAGCTACCCAAAATTGTCAAAATTTCCCAATCAACTCTGAACCTTATGCTTTAGCGATAAAGTTGAAAATCTATTAAAAAAAACTGACAGATTGTAATAACTTGATGTGCTGGCGTCTGTACGTTACGACAGTGGAAATCTAAAGAACGTGGAATTCTACAGTTAAGTTTTCTTTTCAGACAACCTTTGGATGGACTTAGAAACTAGGACTGACTTCAAAAACAATTATCTCAAAAAAATCTTACCATTACTTGGCTGAAGATCATCTGGACTGATATCAGGCAAGCTGTTGTCACTGTCTTCAGCTTCTTCCAGTAGAGACACTTGGTGGAATCTCAGAATACCTTGGAAAGAAAAATATTTTGTAAGCACAATAAGTTTCTTAGACGATGAATCATCGAGTTTATTGGTCAGATTCACCTCTTCTAGATAAGTTGTATCTAACCAGAAGTTCCAGCTCCAGCCGGTCGATTCTGTAAAAATCTCACCGTGAAATCATAAGTGAAGTGAGCACTTAATAGTGTTAATCCCTAGCGAATGACAGCTCACTCCACGCTCACTTCACCCAAGCTTTCACTGTGAGATGGTTACAGAATCGCACGACAGGTTATTTGAAAAATCGTTTCATTCAAATCTTTTTCCCTTCTTTTGTATTTCTTTCTGAGGTTAGCGTTCTCCTTTCAAAGCTTATAAGACAACATCCGGGCACTGTAAAACAGGGCCCTAACCTTTATGGTCTTAGTTAGAACCCTTTGATTTGATCTTACCTTTATGTGGCTGCAGCAGCCATGCATATAACCTGCCAGCTGCAAGACTGTAGTACAATACAGGCGCTTTCTGCTTGTTCACAACTTCTAGTACTTGTTCCACGCTAGATGGACTCCAAGGTTCTGAGCGTTCCTTGCCAGCTTCTTCCGCGCTCCTGAGAGAAAATATTGTAATGTAGATAACTGGTAATTTTACTAATTTTCTTTAAACTAAAATTGTTTGTCTTCGATGGACAAAAGGAAAGAGCTAGGCCGAAGAAAAGATGGATTGTGTGAAGGATGATATGGCTAGGAAGGAAGGGATTGAAGTGACACTAAGATCATGGTAAATACACTCATATGACCGGATCAAGATTGTATCTGCCGTGCGATTCTGTAACCATCTCACCGTGAAAGCTTGGGTGAAGTGAGCGTGGAGTGAGTCGTCAATAGTGTCAATCCCTAGCATCAGCATGACTCACAGCTCACTCTAAGCTCACTTCACCTTAGTTATCACGGTGAGTTTTCCAGAATCGGCCGGCTGCACCGATGATACCAAATTGGGATAACAGCAAGGTGATGTTCTGTCTGTAGGAGGATTTACCTCTGTTGTGCATGAAGTTCAAGATTGGCTTGGTTCAAAGTTCCGGATGGTTTTTCAGTGACAGCGTCCAGGGATCGGCATCGCCCTCTCTCGGCTACCACCAATGCTTCGGGGTGACGGCCCAGTTCTGAAAGAAGATGATTTTTTTGAGTAATAATAATAATAATCATTCTTTATTGACATAATAGCTTACAGAAACTTGTTTGAAGCCTCTGACTCCTGAACTAGGTGTACCTAGGTGTACTAGGTGTACTAGGTGTGTCAGGAGTCAGCGCCCTCTCCCATTTTATTTGGCTTAGGTACTAATGTCAACATAGGAATAGACAAACGTGTGTGCTACAAAATACAATTTTAAAGAAGTAAAAATAAAATAAAATACAATAACAGCCGGTCGATTCTAGAAAAATCTCACCGTGATAACTAAGGTGAAGTGAGCTTAGAGTGAGCTGTGAGTCATGCTGATGCTAGGGACTGACACTATTGACGACTCACTCCACGCTCACTTCACCCAAGTTTTCACGGTGAGATGTTCACAGAATCGCATGGCAGGAATGAAAAGTATGTAAAAAGATTTGAGACTATTTAAAGTGTGATGGAATGATCGAAGTCCCAAATTGTAAAGCTGCAAATTTTGTCATGATGCTGGTATTTTTGGATTAAATTAGTTAATCATACAGAGTCAAATTGAATTAGCTAGCTAAACTCCTCAGTCGTGATGATGTAATCACAGAACCACATCATTCAGCATTTTGCTAAGATAATAAGCCCTGCCCATGTCTTTTATGTCATTTCCCTCTGTAAAATTTCTATATTTATGTCTGTAATCTATATGGTGTACATAATAAAGAGTATTCTATTCTATTCTATTCTATTCTATTTGATCACTAGTAAATGTAGCTGTTTTCCTCCACTTACCAACAAGTACTCTCTGCAGCGCATGTTGCGTGGATGTGTATAGTGCAGCGATCTTCCTGTCCTTGTGCTTGTCGTTGCTAGACTCTAGTAGAGTGAGGGCCGCTTGTAGTTGTTCCTTTGCCTCTTCCAGTTCTCCTGATGCCCACAGAGCGAAACCGAGTCGGTGGCGGACGCGAGCCTGTTGAATGGAGGTTTTGTTAAATACGGTTGGATTTTATTCGTTATCTGGAGTTGAAATTATGCAATAAAGTGGGATAAAGGTAGAAGAACGACGATGGAGTCCGAAATAGTATCATGAAAACTAATCGGCGACGAAAATGACGGTCACATTTCTTAGATTTAGGTTCTCAAGGTGAGAAGAAGGTCAACATGGAGAAAAAACATCAAACTGAAGGAGGATTTTGCCTATAAGTGGAATAATATAGACTAGAATATTCATAGCTGCTTGCCTCTTCATCAGCATCTGCCAGTCCCTCAGTGGCGGAGAGAGCTTGTCTTAGGTATGACACAGCACTGCCACAGGCACCCATCGCTAGATGAGCCCTTCCCAAATCTGCGAGCGCTTGCGCGCGTCCTCTAGTATCACCTGTAACAACGTTTAAAATATACAAATGTCCATAATAAGTACAATTTGATAAGGAGAGACTGTATCGGTGCAATTTACCGGAGTTATTGGTTTAGGTCAGTCACCGAGTATAAAACTACTCGGTGACTGACGGTTAGAACACTCTTCTTCATAGGAATTTTTGTTAAAAAAGGGGTTAAAATGGAATCATGAATGAGAAAATGAGAATTCCTTCTTTTTGGCATGAAGAGGTCGTTGCCTTACAGTTGGACAGTTAATAGGATTATGGCTGTAAGGGTTCATACCCACGGCAAAATCTCGTTTTTTGCAGGTACGGTTTTTTTTCAGGATCCCGTTTAGTGGTGTACGTGTTTAAATATACATATTCACACAAGCATCATGTTTTCCGGATACTGCAAACAGGATCCTGAAAAAGACCGTTCCTGTAAAAAACGGGATCTTGTCGTGGGAAAGGGCCCTTAGACTTTGAAACCGAATAAAAGAATAGTAGGATCTCACCAGCTGCAGTAGCATGTCGCAATCGTGACTCATGCCATCTCGCTGCTTCAGCGTGTGCGCCCATCGATGCATGCGCGGCGCCCAAACCACCGCACGCACGGGCCTACGAATAATACACTCATGAATACACTGTTCTCAAAAACATTTTATGTGTCAATTAAAATGAGTCCATTTCTTACCCATGGTTAAATAATAACAGCCACACAGGTCGATCGATCAGATTAAGCTACGCTTGCCGCGGTTGGTCTGTGGATGGGTGACCATATTTACAAGCCGAGACCCCTCCGTGCCTCGCAAAGCACGTTAAGCTGTTGGTCCCAGCTGTCATTCGTAGGTCTTTGACAGTCGTTACGGGTAGTCAGAAGCCCGACAGTCTGACAACCAGTCTTACCTAGGGGTATCGTATTACCAAAGACTATTATAACCATTCTCTATGCGTATTACCCAGTAACTGGGTTGTGGAGATCCGATAGGCAGTCGCTCCATGTAAAATACTGGTATTCAACTGCATGTGGTTAGACTGGAAGCCGACCCCAACATAGTTGGTAAAAGGCTAGGCAGATGATGATTCTTGCCCAGACAACTCAAAGACCAAAGAATGTGCTAATAGAAATTGCAAAGGTTCGGCCTTAATAGTCGATGGTCGTTGGTGGTGAGATTAGTGAGAACAATGCTAAAAATCAAAAATTCAGCCGTCCCACACGTTTAGGTCGAGTAGGTATTGAAGTTTTCTAAGGGACAGTTGATAAATTTTTCGCGAATACGACATTGGTCCCATGGAGAAAGTTGTTCAGTTTGATAGTCTGTACCACATCCTTGAATTTGGCTGGTGTTTGAAAAATAACCCTGTATACTGCAAACACGCGAACAATGGAAGATTCATAAATTCCTGATCTACTTTATTTATCAACATTACCTGTAAGTGTGTGAGGCCCAGTCTGTGCGCCAGCTCGAGCTCAGCGCGGTGATGTCTGACGGCGGCGGCGTGGTCGCCCAGCGCGTGCTGCGCCACGCCCAGCGAGTGACATGCTTCTGCTTCCATTATCTGGTTGTTCAGTTCCCTGTGGACCAATAAAACCACATTTTGTCTCTGCATCATCCTAAGGGCGCTTGTACACGGTAAGAAAATACGCCGGGCCTACGCAAGAATTCGTGTCGTAACTAGAAAATAACTGTGTACACTGCTCGCAGCGGTGCACGAAAAAAATCTTGTCTGCGCAAGACACGACGCGGCGAACGTTGTTGCGGAGAACGTTGTTTCGTGTGTAGAACAGACAAAATTCTTGTCGTGTACACGAAGAATTTGTCTTGTTTGCCGCAGACACGGTAAATTTTCTTACCGTATACAAGCGCCGTAAGGTTGACTGGTAGAAAATGCCTCTGGCATTAAGTCCGCCTTTGTACAGTACTTTTGTTTTTACTTGTGCATAAAGTTTTAATAAATAAATAAATAAAAAATGGTGTGAGTTGAGGTTAAATCAAAATACACACAGATCAGCTTTTTTTCTGTATGTCCCTTTCTGTCTCTCAGAAGTGCAGTAGGTTTCATCCTTAACACCTGAAGAGGGATGAGTTTTTAATATACTCTTAGGAAGAGATTCATCAAAATGCGTTTGAGTCATATGATTTTAAGTCGAAAGTCTACCACAGTACTGTGACGAAAAATCGTGCACAATTTCAGGTTGAGTAATATCATCCTGTATCCAGATCCACGCCTTCCCCACGCAATTGTTTGCTGCTGAGATTGTTGCGCCACTTCTTCTTCCCAGCAAAAGCGTTAGGTGGTGAAGGGTGGGCATTTTGGGGGACTGTCTTATGTAATTCTGACGTTCTAAAGATGCTGATACCTCAGACTAATTTAAATAAATGACTTGATTTTAAATTATAGCAAATGTTTTTGAAATAACTCAATCAAAATCAAAAGTCATTTATTCAAACTAGGCTGAGAATCAGCACTTTTCGAACGTCAAAATTACAAAAGACAGTCCCCCAAAGCGCCCGCCATTCACCACTTCCTAGTGCTTTGTCGCTGACTACTCGCGGCTAACTAAATCGCAAATACTTACTTGGCAATATTCTTCTGATGTTCTAGGCATAGTACGGCCTGTTCAAGATTGTTCAGGGCTATGTGCAAAGCACCCAGTTCTCCATACGCCTGCGCCTTCGCTTCAGGCGCGCCTAGTTCATGCGATACAACTAGACGCTTTTCTAGGCATACTAGAGCTTGCTGAAGGTTGCCCACTGACCTAAAAAAACAATATTAAGATTAATCCTATTAGAAGACAACTAGAGGACCATCAAATTTTGAAAACCAGTCAGAACAGAACCAGTCAGAACAATGATTGAGGAACTGAAATCTCCAAAAGTTCTTCATTAGGCACATTCCTTTCTACATTTGTGAGAAATCCCATCAAAAACAACCGACCATTACAGTTTTCTTAAAAAAAGACTATCGGCATCTAAGGCGCCTTTAATAAATCAGCTTATCATCATTACAGTCACATTGGCATTGATGCTATGCATTTTTTTTAAAAGTCTAATATCAGTGGTATTTACCACACGATCTTTGAATCAACAGTATATTTTATATAAAAAATCCGTATTTTAATTTTTCCATACATACTTGTGACTGAGTCCCAATCCTCGATACGCTCTCTCCTGCTCTCGCTTATTATCCAGCTTCAGTGCAGCAGCCAAATGTTGTTCATGATACTTGGCGGCTTCATCAGGGTCACCCAGTGCGTCGTAACAGTCACCCAGTGAACCCAGTGCTCTTGCTTTGTCCAGCTGGCACGTTGGTGTGTTCACGCGTTCAAGGATTGCTAGTTGCTGGAGAGAATGAAAAGTAATTATATTTAGACAAAGAAAAAAAGACTGTTTCGTCGGTTCTATTCCCAAGGCGGGCAAAGGGAATTTCTCAGTAGCAGCCCGGAGTCTGGATTTGTGCCCATTTAATAGCAACAGGGTCGCCCGCTAATATATGGGACTTAAACATAATTAATGAAATGGGGTGTGTGTGTAGTGTCATAATAGCGCCTGTAGCGTGATATTATGACATTAGACATGGTGACAGCATCAAATAGTTTCGAGTGATCGATCAGGAACAAAGTGCAAAAATAATGCTACAGATTTTTTTTAGGGTATGCTCTGATGGGACTTCCCGAAATCGTGCTTATTGAAACTATTTGACTTTAGCTTCTTTCACTGAGACGCCCATTTTTAATTACAATATTGTCTAGTGTTCAGGTCTGCTGGAAGAAACTTCTGATGAAATAAGCAGGTACCTTCGTTGTCTTTATTTGTTTCCTTTTTTTAAGCTGTGTAACTAAATAAATAAGATGTTAGCTTAAATTGATTAAAATTATGTTTGAAACTTTTACAGACCTGTTCCAAATATCCTATAGCGTCTTCATAATGTCCCATGTTTAGTTTGGCGATGCCCAAGTTGCCATACGCTTGGGCTTCTAACGCACAGTCTTGAAGTTCCTGCGCTCTTTCCAATTGTTCCTAAAAATTATTAAGAGTTTTTGTGAACAGTTCTGCACAATACTGCAGAACCGAGGATATCTATGGATAAGGGTACTAGCCCGAGATATTCAAGCGATCCAGCTGATGATTAGCACTTAAGTATATGACAGATCAAATAGTAGATACAACAAAATTTAAGTTTTACTTTGGCTGTGGAAACACAAAATCTTCAGTCGTTAACAAGGTCATGGTTCTCCGGAAGATCGGTCAAAGGTCGGATCTCCAAAGCAGTCATACGATCATTGGTGGGGTGATCATGTGGGTTTCCACTAATTCATAAACAGTTCAAGTAAATAAAACGGACTGATAATATATTCCTACCCTGTAGCACCTGGCTGCGTGCGAATAATGTCCTAAAGCCATGTGGACCGCTCCCAGGTGTGAATGGGCTCTCGCCTCTCCAGCTGCATCGCCTGCCTCTTGGCGTAGGGTCAGTTCCTGTAACAAGTTCATTGAAAATGTATTCACAAATATTCGTCATATTCTACAAAAAACACAAAATGAACTTTATCTGCACATATATACTGTAGAATTTGGATTGCATCCAAATATTTTGGCAAATACGCGCCTAATAAAGTGCCTATATTATAATGAGCAGAAACAGGCTTATTTATAACGAATTCCTTACTTGAGTATGATGTCCTAAGGCAGCGTCCAGTCTTCTTTGAAGTCTTCTGGCAAGTCCTAGCGCACCGCATGCAGCTGCTTCTAAAGATCGGTCACGGGCCTGAGCATACAATACATGTATAGTTAAAAAGTAATTCTTAGACAAGCTTGCCTTTAATATATAGATAAAACAATTCATACTTGTCTCGCAAATCCAAGCTGTCTTTGATACATTTTAACAGCCTCCTCCACATCTCCCATCTTAATCAGAACATCTCCAATATTGCCCAGCGCTCTAAACTTGCCCTGTAAATGCTGAGTCATGTGGGCTATCGCCAGGAAATACTTCTGGCATTCCAGGGCAGTTTCAAGGTTTCCTAGGGCTAAGTGGGCAAGTCCTAAGTTGCAGTACGCTCGCCCCATGTTCATCTTGTCTTGTAAGTCTTTGGCCAGGGATAAGTCTTGGTCGTAGTATCTGGAATGAAGTAAGTAAATTAAAACGTTAAGCTAAACCAATCCTTAAGTGGCCAATAAACCAATTAACAGTCTCATCTAGTGAACTGTTAAGTATGTAAATTATCTCCCAAACAAGTTAAATACAAGTTGGTAAAACACAGGCATTGCCATGGACGTCAGATATTGCTGACCCAGCAAGCCCTTTGTCAAAGTCCGGATATATTTTAAGCGCGAGATGCAAGACACCAAAAAGATAAACACTAAAAAGTATAAGTTTTCATCACTCCAAGCAAGATTTAACTAACCTGACAGCCTCCCTATAATTCCCAAGACAGTAATGCGCGTATCCTAGAAAATGGCAAGCCTTAGCCTCCGCAGTAACATCTCCCAGCTCCTGGGATAGCATCAGATGTTGCTCATAGTACGGCACTGCTTGAGCGAACTCCCCTCGAGAGGAGAGGCAGTTACCTAAGTTGAGGAGTGCACAAGCTTCACCAGCTGCGTCTTTGAGCTCACGGGCTATTCCTGGAAAATAAGGTTAATTTTATAAGTTAGAGGAATTTGGTATAAGAGTCTATAAATTATCATGCTCAAATTTTTTTTTTT
This sequence comes from Eremobia ochroleuca, assembly GCA_949629135.1. NCBI lineage: Eukaryota > Metazoa > Arthropoda > Insecta > Lepidoptera > Noctuidae > Eremobia > Eremobia ochroleuca. The sequence continues at coordinate 7,378,220 of OX451404.1, read as the reverse complement.
AACTTTTTTTAAATTTTGTTCAGGAATAACCAAACACTCGTCAGACTCAATGGTCGTAAACGAAGTATATAACGTTATACGAGTATTTTGAAAATAAGAATGTTCGATTCACGATATACCGACAGGATACTTAATCGACATCGGCGGTCGGCAAAAAAAGGATTTCAAAAAAGTGGGTGGGAGGGATCTATTTATTTTCTTTATTTTAGGATCTAAACCGAAAATCCTAAAATTCTCAACCCTATAATCTTCAAGTTTTGGATAAACCTTACCTAAATGAGCTCTATAATGAAACAGCGCCATATCATGTGCTCCTAAGGCCTGGTACGCTACCGCCAGATTCCCATGCGTAGAGGCTTCGGAACTCCTGTCATGAACCTCTTTGGAGATCGTCAGCTCTTGCTTGTGGTACTTGATGGCTTGCTCGTAAAACCCCGCTGCCGAGTATGCGTTACCTATATTACCGTAGGCTCTTCCCATGCCTGCTTTATCCTGAAAGATGGCATGGATTTAAGACGTTTCTTTAAATTTATCCATCTATTTTGTCTGTATGTAATAAATGTATTTTCTTCTATCTCGTCGTTCCCATATGAACTAATATTATAAAGAGGTATTTTTTTCATTGCTTTGTAAGAGATAATCTCAGGAAGTGTTGACCCGATTTCAAAAAAATATTTCACTGATAGAAAGCTACACGATTGCCGAGTGCCATATGTTTTACGTGTATATGGTAATCACGGGCGAGAAGCTAGTTATTAGTATAACGATACCAGTAGAGATCGTCAAGTTAATGGTATGAAACCATTTATTAACAGTCATTATCACGTATATGGGTGCACATTCAATAGCGTGATTTTGTGCTCGGCTTGTCAGCAGGCTTTCAGCAAAAAACAAATGACGTGCCTCCGATAGATTCCCATCTTCACGTTAAGTTACATTGTTTCCATGAAAACTAATTAGGTATGTGTATGTGTATATACAGACAATTAAGTTGAAAAACTGCATACAGAAGCGAACAATTATTATTATCGAAATATAATTGGGCTTGAATATGTCTAAGATACAAAAGCGACAAAAACGATATTAGATACTAAAGTGCAAGGTGAAAGTGACCTTTTCCCGCTGTGCAGAAATTCGCATAATTGCTTTGGCATAAATTGCATTTTAAAAGGTAAAAGTGCGTCAAATTACCTGTAACTGTCTAGCTATAGACAGATGTGCTTGATGCAGTTTGAGTGCAGCGTCATGTTCCCCCAACAGTTGGTACACGATGCCAAGGTTTGAACATGCTCGACCTTCCCCGACCTACACAATAAGGAAAAAATTCTAAGACTACGAGAGAAACCAATAAGACGATAGATGAAAAATAATAGACGGCCCGCTGGTCTATTCTGTAAAAATCTCATCATGAAAACTTAAGTGAAGTGTGCAGACAATAGTGTCAGTCCTTAACATCAGCTGGAATGACACACATCACTTCACCTAAGGTTTCACATTTTTGCAGAATGGACCGGCAGTTAAGCAAAAGCATTTGCCAATTTGATGTCCCTATGATACAGGTTGCCAGGAACATTGACGCACAACCTGGGATTCAGTACATAACTCTGGACCAAAAAAATCTGCTGTTTCCTACAAAAGTACAATATTACGCGGTAAAAATGTATGGAACAGCAAAATGTTTTTTTTTTTTTTTTTTCATAACCGTCTAAAGATTTCAACGTCCAGAATCATGAACTGAATCCATGCTAACAGGTTGTGCGTCGATTTCCTTCCCACCCTATATACCAGTGAACATAAAATTGCCAACCACATACTAGCTGCCAAGGGCCCAGCCCTTTTAATTTATTTACATAAACAAAATAATGCGATCGTGAATAGGATCGTGTGTATGCATACAAACAGTTTCATCAATAAAAATCATGGCCATACCTTGTCCCTTGCCGCTAGAGCGACGTCCAATTGTCTCTCGTGCCATTTCTTAGCTTGCGTGTAATCGCCGGCGCACCTGTGAGATTCAAGTGGTAATTTTTATTGCCACCACATAATACATATCTTTAGTTTTCCGTCAAACGTTTGTGAGATATAACAATCCGCATAGCTCAGCAAAATACTGTGTTTAGAAGAACGTTAAAATTGCATTAGTTATGGTACCGTACACTACCGATAGCTAAAAGTTATAGAGAGAGCGAAAATTTTATAAAGTTATCGGAAGAGACAAGATGTTTTTAAGCTTATGAATACTATCATAGGTATTGTGTTTCTCTAGGTATTAGCATTATCGTTATCTACCTTAAGATCACATTTCTACTAAAGAAGTAGTTTACATCAGGTAATTTAATAGTTAAAGAGAGACTCACCTAGCAGCATGTCCCAAACCAGCATACGCTCTGGCTTCAATAGCTCTGTCACCAAGATTCTGTGCTATCCTCAAAACATTCTCGTGGTAAGCGATAGCTTGTGAAAAGTTTCTTCTGTAGTGATATGAGGATCCCAAGTTGGAGTATGCTCTTGCTTCTTCAACCTTGAAACAAAACAGAATGCTCCTGTTTTTATCTTCAGTTAAAATGAAGGAGTCGTCTAAGTATACTAATGTACTTTCGGAACTTCTAATTTTCTCATGTAATTACAAGTTACGGAATTATAACTCATTTCTAACTTGTGAGCTAAGACACAATTTATAAATATATACGAATAATTCCGCTAAGGCTATTGGATTTTTATTACCATGTGGCAGAACCCCGTCTTCAAGTCAAACAATTTTAAACAGTAATACTGTCTCACCTGATCCCCAAGTCTTCTTGCCAGTCTTAAATGCTGCGTATGACAGTCCACAGCAGAATCAAACTCCCCCATAGCCAAGTATACTGCCCCAACGTTTCCGATCTCCCGTGCCTCCTGCAACCTGTCCCCCATTTGTTTCACCAGCTGCACGCATTGCTTGTGACTGGCTAGCGCGTTGGGGTAGTCCCCGATGGCTGTGTAGACGTGGCCTAAGGAGGTTAAAGCAGCTGCTGCTGCTTGCGTGTCCTGGGAAAGATCAATATTTTATTGAATGAGGTTTGACTGGACTAATTCTCAGTGAAGATCTACTGGTACCTGCGCAATATTTATAACATATCAGGGACCTATTTGCCTGTTTATTCTCAATAAGTGATATATTCCACGCTGCTGCCAGGTTCTGTCTGTCACCTGCAGTAATTTAACCAAGCAAGTTGAAAGGCCACCAGAGATTCGTAAGAATGATTATCTAGCCGGGCGTGATACCAATGCATCAATTGCAATATTTCAGAGCCTAGTTTTAATGAGTATTATAAAGACTAGCCTTAAAATAATAAGCATCACTAACTTATCCTAGTAAACATAAGATGATATACACAACATAGATAAAATTACAAAAAGCCGTTTCTTAAGGTCCATTACTGACACTTACCGGCGATTCATTACTCTCATACCGACGTAACGTCTTGATCGTCATTTCAATACGCTTCCCTAGTCTTTTTATATAAGCACTGGCACTTACAATAACTTTTTATGGTCCCATACAGAGAATGTTCGCTGTACGATATCGTAAATTTCGCGAGGACATTGAATGCGTTCGCGTTCTTCCGACTGTCCAGCTTTATTAGTTTAAGAGGATATAACATATATTTGTGATAGTTCCAATTCAATGGGTACAAATTTTATGGGTTCGGGTTTTATGTATCATTTTTGAAATGTAATGTAACACGCGAATGCAAATGCGCCGACATTCCACGTCGTATGAACGACTTATTTATGTGGTTTAGCAGTAATTATGTAACGAGTGTAATGTAGCGTCACGTGGAGCTTGATGCAGCTTGATGCTATCAATGCAGCGCACACACACTATATTACGGAGCCGTATCTACATCTCTTTGGACATGGTTTCTTCTTAATTTACACGCAATGAGTCAGAAATTATGTTCGTGTCAAGTTCGGGGTCATAAATGTTAAAAAAGTTGCACAGATTGATTTAAATCATCATCATTTCAATAAACGATGTCTATGCCTATGAGCTGCTGTACTTGTAGATTTGAGATTAGTATAATGGCCTATCATAACATCACGCTTTTATTCTCTGAAGGGTTAGGCAGGGGCACCTACAGTCCATCCACAATTCACCAGTATATTGCATTATAGTAAACTCAAAATTCAGACACATCTCCTGTTGCAGTATGCCTAAGCAGCATCTGAGACATATCAAAATAAACAAAATCAGCATCAGAGTCCGTTTATTTTAATACAATATGTAGCTTTAATTATGTGCATTAAAAACCTTAACGCTTTTGCCAAAGGCGTATCTAATCGATATTTTTGACGCGTATCACTGCCAAGAGTATTTAGTATAGTTAATTTATAATAAAGCGAGGCATGCGCGGACAAAACAAATAAGAATAAAAAGATTAAAGCAAATAAAGGACCCGCAGAATGCACCGCATCCTTTTCTCTGAGGAAGTGAAGAAAAAAAATAAGATCGACGACAGACGGAGACCGCCAATAGGGGCTTTGTTTTTGAGTAGTGATGTACAACGTCCGGTATCGATATAAATTGTAACCTATTGGAAACAATGGAAATTATGTTCGTTCACACTTTGATCTAGAAGAGAATATTTACCTACCTATATTATATACCTATACCTACTATATTGAATGCAGAATGGCATTTCTATGTTAGCAATAATAATCATATACAAACAGGAATTACCGTAATAGGAAAAACGGACAAACTGTTGACTTTATAGAGTAAATATAAGCAAATCTTATTTAGTTCCAGGAATACCGCTTTGATATCTCGCAATAAACTTCTACACGATGTTAAATTATTGCTAGATATAGTATTATCGTTGGCGTGCATCGACGGCGACCAACACTAGCGAATAAAGTGGGACGCCCCGCAACAATCTAGCTAATTAAGTATGTGCAACATGATACGATAAAGCGGTGATTTACATACTGACTGCATCTCGTTTGGACGTTTTCCTACAGGGCGAGTAACGAGACGCCGTGTTCCTTGTTACTACGCACACTATTCATGTGTGCAGACACTGTGTCACTCTGACTGTCTGTGTCACTGTCGAGTCTAAAGGCCTTTATAAATAATACTCGAATGAGACGTACGTTTATCAAGCTTTGTTATGTTCTTTTGTGTGCCTTGTTTCTTTGGATTATTCGTACGTACAATAAACATTCCTGTGTGAACTATGATGCGTATAAATCGGCACAGGTATCGGACTTTATATCTCTTTGATTCATGACTCTATTATTTGCTTATTATATGTTTGAACAAAACATACACTATCTGGCTTTTTCCAAACCTCCACAAGCCCGTTACTGGGTAGTCGATATCTCTTGGTAAGACTGGTTGTCAGACTTTCGGGCTTCTGACGACCCGTAACGACCGCGAGATTCACGAATGACGCCCGGGATCAACGGCTTAACGAAAACGTAAAGACGGTCACTCATCCACGGACTAGCCGCGGCAAGAGTAACTTAACCTGATCGATTGACCCGTGCGGCTTGTTTTTACTTAGCAACAAGCCCCTATATTTACATCTTCATTATAATGCTAATGCATTGCTTCATATGTTCGAAAAAATTGTCTGCTCAACATCGTGAATAACGCAATGAATGTTGTTGAACTGTCATAATGAAAGCTATTGCTACTGTTAGTGTGTTACGCAATTATTCCACTGGTGCATATTATTGTTTGTATATCTTCAAACTGTAATTTCTCGTCTTGGTCTTTTAGTCCGCATTAGTAAAGTTCTCAAAATTGGGGGGCTTGTGGCTTAGTAATAACAGCCGCACGGGTCGAACGATCAGGTTAAGCTATGCTTGCCGCGGTTGGTCCGTGGATAGGTGACCATCTTCACATACCAAGACCCCTCCGTGCCTCGGAAAGCACGTTAAGCCGTTGGTCCCGGCTGTCATTCGTGGATCTTTGACAGTCGTTACGGGTCGCCAGTAGCCCGAAAGTCTGACAACCAGTCTTACCAAGGGGTATCGTATTACCCAGTAACTGGGTTGTGGAGGTCAGATAGGTATTCGCTCCATGTAAACTACTGGTATTCAGCTGCATCCGGTTAGACTGGAAGCCGACCCCAAAATAGTTGGAAAATTCTCTACGTTAAGATCCTTTTGAATAAACCTGATTTGCATCATTTTATTTAACTTATCATAGTCTAGGCTTATCAATTATTTATCCCAAGACACAAACCCGTAGACTATAGCACAGCATAATTTATATTAATATTCATTATGTAAATTTTCTGCCTCATTACAGGAGTTACAATTATAATTTTCATTAGGGCGAGAGAATTATGGGATTCCTGATACTGAAGATAAATTACGGGACGCCTATTTTAATGAAGACCTTAGTTATTAACGAAGGATAAAATAATTATAAATGGAATTGAATAGGTACCTATATGACACTTCATTTGCTAGTGTTATATGGTGTGATATTTGCATAAAGCGACTATGAATAAAACTAACGCCACGAAGTTATTCATTATTTTCTAAGCTTGCAATAATTTATTTCTAGTAAGCACGGATGGAGATTGAAGATAATATGTAAAACAATCCGCAATGATGTGGTGAAGGAAATTGTGTTGAAAGGACGGCCATATTTTCTGATTAGATTCTATAACCGATAATGATTTGGTAATACCTTCGATCTGAAGGAATTGAGGGAGGCATTTGCCCACAAGATTGACAGCGCTGGCTAGTAAAAAGCTACCTAACAAAGAATTATTCAGTTTACGAAAAGAAAATTAAAAAGAATGAAGAAAACTTTGCTAAAAAATTATACAGGATGGCAGGGACACTGACGACGGGGAACCTGTTACCATGGATTTAGTATATGATTCCGAAGCCCCCTGGGTAGAAACTGTAAATTTTTTCCAATCAACTTTGAACCTAATGCTTTAGCGATAAAGTTGAAAATCTATTAAAGAAATTTGACAGATTGTAGTAGCTTGATGTGCTGGCGTCTGTACCTACGCGGTCAAAATGTAGTGAACAGCAATTTTTTTTTTTAACCAACTTGTATTTTCTGCGTATTCAGAATCATTTACTGAATCAATGGTAACAGGTTCCGCGTCGATGGACCCTGTGTATTTTTTATTTGCGTTTAATTCCTTTATATAAAATATTTAGATAGTGTGAAGAGGGCACGTTTATGTAGCTCAAATTGGTTTGTTTTGTTTTGTAGTGTTCTAGATTAAGATCTACTAGACACACTTTTTATTGTTCTCTTTTGTCTCTAATATTTGTACTAAGTTTAATGTCATGCATACCTGTTATTTGCATGGTTACTGAAATGGCAATAATTATTATTTTTTTATTTGAGTTGAGTGGCTGTGCTGTCGGCATAGAGAATATAACCACTAGAGAGCGTATGGGCCGATTTCTTCGAAGCACACGACTCACTACTGCGGGCCGGGGGATGAGGAAGAACGCGCGGCTGCAATTGGTCAGTTCAAGGTCAATTTGCATCGTTAGGGCTGCTTTACTTCATTAAGAGAAAATAGTCGATATCGATAAAATGGATTTTAACATTATAATAAATACCAAATCAAAATCATAGAAATAATATTTAATCAAAATCAATCAATTACAAAAAAAAATCCCGGAAATGGACTGATCGGCCCCGGTCGGGGACAGAAAGAACTAAAAAATCCCGGAAAATACAAAAAAAAAAACCGACGAACTGAAAACCCTCCTCGGTTCTCAGTTCGTCGGTATTTCTTTTTTGAAGTCGGTTAATAGTAGATAGTTATTTTATTAAAGTATGTGAATTGAATAAAAAATGTATTCATTTTATTTTTCTCGATATCAACTTTCAGCTATTAAAGATAACAGCACTATTTTTTACGATAAACATACAAAAGGAAAGAAAGGGATAGAAGCATTAGAATTGTCTAATACAAGAACGAGACTTTTCCAAAAGACATCAACGCGCGACTCAAAAAGTGTGCTCGTTTACCCAGCCACCATTTTAAATAGACCCCTGCAGTGGCTTATAATCTGATTAAATCAAAAATAATTTTTCGTACTGTTTATGTACCGATGAAAAGTTATGTCATCCTTTTTGTAACTAGATGTCTAAGAATGTTTCCCACACCACTTCACCGCGCATGAAGGCATTTTGATGCGTTATAATTGCATAAACGTTATAAAAAAATTATATTAATTTAGCGTGCACGGAGGTCTAACACTTGGACACAACTAAAATTGCTACTAGTACCGTAGCCTATGCATAGGCGACAAAATACTAATAGTTTTCGTGCGTCGGGGCACTGTATACGCAGTCAAGTGGTTATAATAGTCTTTGGCTGTCGGTGTGCTTATTATAAATCACTACATAGTATAAAACAAAGTCGCTTCCCTGTCTGTCTGTCTGTCCCTATATATGCTTAGATCTTTAAAACTACGCAACGAATTTTGATGCGGTTTTTTTAGTAGATAGAGTGATTCAAGAGGAAGGTTTATATGTATAATACATGCATAATATAGTAGAGAAACACTGATAATTTTAGAGGTTTCTAATGTGATGTCGTAAATAAACACATTTTTTTGCGCTTACATTGTAAACGCTGGCTGAACCCGTCGAGATAGATCAAAATAATGTACTACAGTATTGTACACCTTAAAAAGGTCTACAAAAAAGTCCGCGATGGTATATGTCTATCTCTTAGGGATAACCCACAGTAACGATTTTTTATCCTATACTTTTTACGAGAAATAATGGCTCTAAAATTATTATCAGTGTTTCTCCATTGCACCCGTGCGAAGCCGGGGCGGGTCGTTAGTAAATAAATAAATAAACATAATTATTTTGGATAACGTCATATTTATTTGGCCTATCAAGTAAAATCTCTGCCTACTGGTTTATTTATTTTCATAACGACCGGCGCCTTTAGATCTTCAAGCAAAAAGTTTCTAGCGAAAGCTCGCTACGCCTAGATTCCTATACATTTTTCTGCGATAAAAGAAACATGTCGTGTTCCATCAATTAAGGAGTAAAGACGGCGTATTACCGGCTTATCTCGTACAATTTGTAACAGTCAGGGTATGATAAAAGGCTGTAGTCATATGAGACCGTCGAGGGACTAGCAACTTGTCAGCATATGTTTTATTGCAGTTTCTCTTTGGTTTCGAACAGCGGAAACATATTTCATTATTTTACAGCAGTTTTTTTTGCTTTGTTTTATGTGCACATTTTTATCAGATCCTTATTGTTGGATATTATTATTATTTATGAATGTCATGAATGTCCCACATCTGGACAAAGGCTTCCCTACTCTCTTTTCACCTCTCTCTGTCCAGAGCTGCCAAGGACCAATCTTCATTAAAGGAGTCTAGCTCGTCCCGCCATCTCCGTCTGGGCCTGCCGACATGTCGTATGCCAAAACGATCGCCTACTACATCACATTTAGTTTGTTGATGGGGGAAAAACAGCGCTATGCGAAGCATGTATATGCATGTGGGTAATGTATAATTAAGGACCAATTTACCGTTAATGTAAACAAAATTCTAGGATAAAACTGCTGTTTCACACGATTTTTGACCCCACCCCATCGCACTCACACAGCCATCTCTCCCTTTACAGACATACTCACACATTTATATTCATTGTTAAATCAGGTCGTTATGGGTTTATTTAACACACATAAATAAAGGTTTCTTTTGTACACGAAGTTACAGTAGAACACTGACTCCTAGGTCAAAGGGTTCCTCTAGTTTAGGAGGCAGGGTTTATCACTATTTGTGCAGCCTTTTCCCTAAATCCAATGTACCTATGTGAATTGTATACAAAGGTATTTTGTGTCAATAAACTTATTTTATTATTATTTGAGACATCCATCAGATGGGTGACTTGCTTGTTTAAAGTACTTACTTCTAACTTAAGCTTCGTGAAAATCTAGGTAGGTAGTTAAACTGACTGGATAGGTCCACTCAATCTGTGTGGTTCTTTCCTCAAAAGACCATTTTAGACAATCTACATGATCTTTACATGACTTGACTAAGATTATGTCTGGACTTTAAAAGAGACTGTGACCTCTGAGTTTGTTTCGGCCTTTCTTCTCAGAGTAGTCAGATAGAAAACGCCGACCTCATCAGTTTAAAAAAATATGATTGACGTGTTTGTGCAAACCTACTTACAGAAATAAAATCATTTACCATTTAAACAATGAAGTTAAAAAGCATTTGATGAAGAGAATTCATATTCTAATCCTATACTTATTTTTTGTATAATTAGGTATGCACAGCAATAAAATAATCATGTCTGTAAAAACTTGGATCTTGGATGGTAATTAACAGAAAAAAAATAAGAACCGTGTTAGTCTAGCTAGCAGACCAACATACCTTCTATTTTTTTATCATCCTGAATGGTAAAGTCATGGTATGGTCATCTCTCTAGAAGGATACACTGCCGGCATTCCGCCATTCAACGTGAAAACTAGCGCATTATGCAAAATTATCATTTTAACGTCGATAAACACAATTTAAAAATTCGTAATGACCATCGGCGCTAAAGAATTTCGCTCTTCATGAATATTCATACGGCGATGTATTTTAATAAACACCCGCTCTTCAATATGCGATGATTATTGCAAATGAAGTTTTTAGTTATTACGTTCAGCTCGACATGTATTTGTTGGATTGTTTGCTTTTTTATGTGAATTCGCAGACGGTACAGTTGAGCACAGAGGGATTGCGTCCACCGATAAGTGCACGCAATCACAAATGTCTAATATATCAGTAACGGATGACGTTTTGTTCATATTTCGTTTTGAATACGGCATCGATTACGCGCTAAAAGGAAAGCATAATTACAAAAGACATATTATTAATCAACGTTATTTCTTATGGACCGTATTAAAAGTTTTAATACAATTTTATTCCAATAAGTTCTTATGAAAACATGTAAAGAATCTGCATTTATTTATATCGGTTACAAGCTGCACGTTAGTTTCGTTCGAAGCAATAATGGTTGTAAAGATTACAGCAGTGATACATTGCTAAGTCATCGCATATAAATTCTGTGTCCAGTTCCCTTCAGCGACTTGTACAAGATGCATTAGAATTGTGCGCTTGTTTTACTTGCGTCCCTGATTCTGTATGCAAACAAATAAAGAAAAAACGTTTGAAATGTGTAAAGTTTATTATCTTTTAGTGTTCATTCACAGGACTTGTAAATATTTGTAATGGAGCTTTTATAGCAACTCTCTATGTTTTTTGGAACTTGTAAACTGAATTATATAATACTGCTAGCCTGTGATGTCCTATTGCAGAGCAAAGGCCTCCGTACTCTCTTTCCACTTCTCTCTGTTCAAAGCTGCTAAGGACCAGTTCTTGTTGAAGAAGTTCAGTAAACTGAATATTTCGGTTAAAGATTTTGGTCTGTTAAATAGTTCTAGTTGTTGGTTTTGGCTTGGCACTGACAAACCGAAAATAAATCATTTATCATTTATCAAAAAAAAAAAAAAATTGACATGTAAAAGTGTTTGTACAAACTTACTTACAGAAAATAAATCATTTATCATTTATCAAAGCGCGTGCATTAAGTTGAATTATTTGATTGAAATACTTAACGAATAAAAGCTTGATCACAGTTTTAAGATTTTGAAACTTGATGCCATTTTCTACGTGCTCAGACGCACTATCTCCTGCCGCATTTTCGGAATACCCAACGCTTTGCTCATCGTAGCTACAATCAGCGTTTAATAACAATTAATTAAAAACGTTAAGCGTTTGACCGAGCAATTGGAACGCGTAGCCGCGAGATAGCACCTGCCTGCGACGGGTTATCCACGGCATCCGCTAATGAAGCCGGCTAGTCCACCTCACATGTTACTGTCAAATTATTCGCGGTATACGTATGGCACTGCGAAACATCGTGTGTAAGCCGCCTGTAATCTATGTGAAATAAAACCTGAGCAGGTCTATTTTAAACGGGCCTAATAGTTTTTAAAAGATAGTCTTAATGTTTTTTTTTCTTGGGATTCTATCTCGAGCAATGTAACCCTTATACGAAGATTTCTTGCAGTGTTGCGTGGAACGAAACACGTGTGGTAAAAAATGTAGCGTATATAATAAAAGTCGTAGTGATGTACTCTGGAAGTTATCGCTGTTGTCGATTGTACTTCTCAATAATTGACGTGGCTGTTAGATAACATGTACGGACTAGTTCGATAATGCTGGTCAAGCTGGACTGTCCAGTGATATCTGTCTTTTGTAATCGGCTCTTACTAAGGAATTCATGATTAGGACGGGCAATTAGTCCAATAAAATTAGAATTTAGACTAAACTTAGATATGCTAGGTAGCTTACGAATCCAGGTGTAGTTTTATTTAATGCTGGACTCAAAAATACAGTCAAGTTAAATTAGCTAGCGAAACTGCAGACGTGATGGTGTCAATATCTAAACACGATAAAATAAAAAAAATAGAATTATTCGATGTTTTTTTTTTTGGGGGATTAACGACCGCGGGTAGTTTTGTTACTTGAAGTTTGAGCTGAGAAAATCTGTTTTCTCTTGTTTTATCGCGTTTAGATATCGATGTCCATCACTTCTGTCAAGTTAAGACAAAAAACAATTTTTTTAAACTGATTTTTCAAGTGAGCACACTAACTGCGGTCGATGATCCCACAAAAAAAAAGTAAATGAATTTATTTTTTGTTTTTTCATGATGCGGAGTTGCGCTAGCTAATTTTATTTGACCCTGTAAATTGACGATGAACCCACTGTTTGTGACAATGAACAGTAGCTTTACTAATCTCAGTCATAAATTAAATAAAATTGACTGTTGCGCATTACAGGCCGCTGCCGGAGGTACACTGTACGTAAACTCCCCGTAATCATTTAAAGCATGCTCACACGATAATTCTTTTGATCGTTATCGCGGCGAAGCTGCGTCCACTTCACTTGTCATGTAATTATTATTCGCCCATTCTCGGATTACTCGCGAGTGAATTCCTGTGTTGCCAGTATTTCGTAGTTATTTTAAATCCACTTGCGAGTTTTTGTTGTGTACCATTCGAGCAGAACGCGCAAAGTAAATAATTTTTTACGACTATTTGTTCGTCAGATTGTTTCACAAGTGGACGCAATGATTGCTCACTTTTAATATGAGAATAAGAGAATTAATACACCTCTATGGTATTTTACGTAATGTACGAAACCCAGGGTAATCTATACTAATATTATCTATACTAATATTATAAAGAGGAAAGATTTGATACATATGCTACTTTTTACCGCGGGAAAATGCTTCATTCCTACGGGAAAACGTGTAATAGGATTTAAACGGCGGGAATTCCGAATTCTATGCAAACGAAGTTGCGGGCGGATGCTAGTTATAGATATAAGGAGTTTTGACGTAAAATCTACAAGTTGTAACTTAAATAACGCACAACCTCTTAAGGGGTCATTGTACTCATCATTATGAACAACTTTTACTATGGGACCAAACCGGAAATCGCGAAAAAAAAATCAGCTGTTCCCTACATTTATGTTCGCATAACTGGTCAAAATGTAGGGAACAGCTGATTTTTTTTTGCGATTTTCGGTTTGGTCCCATAGTAAAAGTTGTTCATAATGATGAGTACAATGACCCCTTAAGAGGTTGTGCGTTATTTAAGTTACACCTTGTATATGTGAAACCGAGAATTATAAAGCCTCAGCGTCCTTAAGTCGCCGCGGCTTATCTTGTAGAAGTGAAAAAACACTTTTTAGTTTACGATCGAGTTGAAAGTATGTGTTTGCAGTAAAATAATAAGTTGCTTAAACTTGTTCAGCGAAGTTAAATTGTAATAAAACTAACGTCGGCGCTTGAAAAGGAAAATACACGGTGTATACTGCATGATTTTTTTTGCCGTGTCCATATTTATACAGGATGTTCTACCCATGACTATGAGCAACTTTCACTATGGGACCAACTCTGAGATCTCGAAAAAAAAAATCAGCTGTTTCATACATTTTGGTCAAGTAGGTGTTGAACTTTTGTATTAAACGGGTGAAATTTTTTTTCTGTGATTTCAGAGTTGGTCCCATAGTGAAAGTTGTTCATATTCACGGGTAGAACAGCCTGTAAAAATTTGGAGACTGTAAAAAAAAAAAATCATCCAGTATTTTGAATGAAGGCAAACTTGCTGTGTTAAATTTCTCTTGCCTCTAGTACTTAGATACTAACATATGAAATGATAATAAAATAAATGATTCTTATAACGAGAAGCTTTTACTACCGACAAAGTTCTTTAATTGTCAACAGTAGGAATATGAATTCAGGAAGGTTTTTAAGATCTGGATATGTGATTGCTTTGTTTGAAATGGGCAGCAAATCCTTTTAATGTTTTTGATCTACCGAAAAGCCAGCATTTTACCGATACTGACAGTACCCATCCGTATCCAAGCATACAGTTTATTTAAATGATCAACTATCCACTCACAAAGCCCAGACACAATGTCCTAGTAGTAGAACAAGACCAGAAAGTGAAAATCGAGATCGAGCGCCTACACGAGCTCTTCAGACGTTCGAATTAATTTGAGCATCAACTATCCAGGCTCCAGACCCAACTGCAATTTAAAGGACAATAATGTTCCGAGAACATTGAATTAATCGTAGTGGAAGATAAGTGTCATTCTGCACATCGAGCCGCGGCCTTGTCGCCGGCGCACGTCAGGGTATTTACTGCAAATTAGCATCACGTCGTGTGCGGCTCGCGGCGACCATCAAAGGCATCAATAAAAAGCGAACTTTACTATTTGTAGGGTTTCTTTTAAAGTGTAATACGGTTGCCGGTTCTCGAACTGTGTACAACGAAAGTGATTCCCGCAAAGACTCGGATAAGCTGCGCTCCGCGAGTGTGCGCTCACTCTCGGTAATCTGAACGCGATTTATAAGAGTATTATGCCGGTTTGCCGTGACACATCACTTTATATTTTTTGTATTTTATGCGATGTTTGAGAATAGAATTTGTGGGGACTGCTTTAATTAAGATATAGTGTATGTCAAAGGAATTAATAGACATAAAAGGATAGCAGCGGAATGCTTAAGTCAATAGCAAATTCATACAATTCAACGGCTTGTTATACTTATTATTATTTTATTGTTACTGTTTGTTACAAAAGTAGTTTTTATTCAGTATGTTTTGTTTGTTATTGTTTAGTTGTCATCTGCCGGTGTCGCGGGCGCATAGTTGATTAATGTATGTGTTGTCTTTGATCCCTGGACCTGACATCAAGCGCTTGAGTACGAGGCTTTTGGCTACATTGTATATTTTATGTCTTTTTTATTTTTTATTATTATTTTGTTTTTTATTTGTAGCGTGCGTTTTGTTTGTGCAGAATAAACGTTTTTTCTTTCTTTCTTTTCTTTCTTCTTTCTATACATATTCATTTGGATAGCAGTAATAAATCATGCTGGACGACCGAATTAATAGAATTCAGTTTTTATAAACATACCGGATCGAAGAACGACAAACGTAACGAAGAGTTTCTAATATTCCTCACTGCCTAAGCAAGGATAGACTAACATTGAACTTACAACCGCTTCTCTTAATAAACACGTTAATTTAAGGAAATATCTCTAGAGCGCTTACAAAGGAACAAAACTATAAATAATAAGCTATCACCAACCGAGAGCGGAGTGCCATAGTAAATATTAAATTAACTTTTTACAACTACTCCTCGCGTAAACCCCGCGAGTTATTATTGCGACCGAGAAGTCGAGAACATTTGTTATTTCGTTTGTAAAAGGAGAAATCAAACAGTTTACTACCATTCTTTATGTAAATATTCCATTGTGCCCGCTGCGCGTATATTGGAGCGCTTGGGAACACAGGGCGCCCTCTGCAGTTCATATTGAGCGATTTGTTAGAGAGTTCGGGGAGGCTGACTGCGGTTGAACGCTACGTTATTGTACCTATATACAACGTGTAACGGAAAGGGGGTATCAACCCTGAAGGAGGTGAATGTGCTCATGAAACTCAACAACTTTCCCCAAAGAACATAGGTCGAAATATGAAAAAAAAATTTGGCCCTCCCTTACAAAACTGACTACCAGCTGATTGATTTACTATGGGAGGACCAAATTTTTTTTTCATATTTCGACCTATGTTCTTTGGGGAAAGTTGTTGAGTTTCATGAGCACATTCACCTCCTTCAGGGTTGATACCCCCTTTCCGTTACACGTTGTATATATTGTCTTTCGAGTAGCAGGCCTATTCTTATGTAATAACATAATTTGTGGGCCAAGATCAGCCACGCAGTACCCCAAAAGGTTTGCATTCACAAACAAGCGCGCTTGATTTATTCGCAGTCGTAAATGGAGCAAGTCGGTTGATATTGCTTATTTAATCGTTTAGAATTGACATTTCAAGATCGTGCAGATCAAAATTAGTGGGGAAGAGACTTGGCGATAAGAATATAGGCTGAACTATCTCCGCAAACAGTAAAAGCCAGCAGTAAAGGTAAAAGTAAAAGTTCACAGTCCAGGGACAGACTCACAAATCTGTCAGGTGTCAGGGAAAATGCTTGACCGTACTTTTTGTCTCAATTCCTGAAGTCCCGTCTACGACTCCGAGTAGCGACTACAAGTCTCGTGCCAAGAGCCTTGGCTACTGCTATATCTTGCTACATGTAGTTAACTGCACTGATCCTCACTTTGCGTTTCATAACCAGCGCTAGTTGATAACGATGCGCCTTCAAGGCATTTTTGTAGCATCCCCGACTTAAGTATGCGATACCCAGGTGGTCGTGGGCTCTGCACGCTCCTGCCGTGTCACCAAGAGATTTGGCTACTGCTAAATTATGCTGTTTATGTTATATTGTATAATACTCACTTTGCACTTCATAGCCAGCACTAGTTGATATCGATGGGCCGTCAAGGCATCCTTGTAGGACCCCTGGCTGAAGTACGCGGCACCAAGGTTGCCGTGCGCCCGGCACTCGCCTGCCGTGTCTCCAAGAGACTTGGCTACTGCCAGGTCCTGCTGCATGTAGTTGATGGCAGCATCCAGTTGGCTGAGAGCCCAATGGGCTGAGGATAACGCGCTGAAGACTGAGCCCCTGTGGGAGAACAAGAG
The DNA here is from genome assembly GCA_949629135.1 of Eremobia ochroleuca. Taxonomy (NCBI): domain Eukaryota; kingdom Metazoa; phylum Arthropoda; class Insecta; order Lepidoptera; family Noctuidae; genus Eremobia; species Eremobia ochroleuca. The sequence goes on along the minus strand of OX451404.1, from coordinate 7,361,108 downwards.
AGGTTAGAATTTTAAAAATATCTTCCAATTTGTCTATCCGTCTCGGAAATGTTTACCATAGCACATTGCTCTTGTTTAGTGACTGGCCATTGTGTTTCTTATGGTATTTGTATTAGTAATCCCCATGAACAAATTCGGTTAATTTTAAGTTTTGCTAGAGATTAGACTATCGGTGCTTTGTATAGTGTAGCCTTGTTAATGAGATTTTAAGCTAACGTGTTCAGTTTAGAATTGTAACGCTTAGGTAAACCAAACCAAGAACTGCAGAAGTTACCGCAATTTACTCGTAAATATCTGACAAGCAGGTCATACTTCCTGCCACCTATTAACACAATGCAACTGGTTTACACCGCAGTACAGCACAAGCCATACCTAGAGACGTCGTAGAACTAGTACCTTGGACAACCGACAATGTTCCACATGGAAAGTCAAAAGTCAAACTAACATCGAAGTCCGTAGATAAATGACCATTGCTGAACACGAAACGCTTTCGACAATAGATAAAGAACAATGAAATATAATTTGTTCAGTAGATAAGTACTGGATATGATTTTAAACCTGAAAGTGGTGCCAATGACAGAAAAATTGAAAATAGAGTGATGAATATAAAAGTGGATGGATGGAGAGGGTCACTAAAAGAATATGAACTGTGTGAGGGACGATATGGGTGAAAAGTGTATGATGTGAGGTGATGACTAAGGTAAAATGCCAATTAACTTGGGACCGGGCAGGCAGAAAAAAAAAATGTTTTGCAACAGATAAAATCAAAATGGTGCATCATGATTCATTATCCATTACCATATCAGCTATGGTAGAATACGCATAGCTAGGATAGTTTGATATTCAGTTGAATGAAACCCGGCAATAAAGAGACGTGAGGAAATATAACCCTTAAATGCATGATTTACTATATCGTATTGCAAAAAAATGCTATTGTATGGGTATTTATCTATAAAATATATATATATATATTATAATTATATAATAATATTAATATTCATAGAGTAAATATATTGTTTTGACAAAAAGAGGTGCGCTCAGAAACTCACAGTTATCACATTCTTAAAAAAATTAAATGAAGTGCTTTGTTGCCATATGGCAACATTATGCATTTAAGGGATAAACTAAAGTAATCTAGTTCCCAGCAATAAATAAAAACATGAATTATTAGTTATGTTCAATCAAATGACCCAAGACAAGCGGCTTCTGAAAACTACTATAAACCAACGTAAATCGTTGAGCTCAAACAGGGAATAATTAATGTCAGTATATCTCTATTATTTTGTGATAAATAGCAAATTAATCGGTAATAATCTTCAGAAACTCAAATGATTTAAATATAACTCAATTTATCTAGATTTTGGAAGCAAAATGATGCTTTTACCAGAGCAGAATCATAGGAGTGTTTCGTGACTATAAAATTATTTTATAGGCACTCGACTGGCTTAAATGGCTATTGAACGAGGTAGTCTGAAGGAACACTTCCTTCTGCCTAGGCTGAAACATCTCATCTAGAATTATTGTTTGTTGATGTACAGGATGTTATGGTTCCGACAGGAATATATTAAAGTCACTGTTTGAAGACGTATGCAGTAGGAGTTATGTTTAAACATGAAGGGGTAACTTTATCTCACGATCCACCCACGAGCAGCTTAGATATTTTAAAACTCGCAGAACGTTAGTCAGGCATTAGGTAAGCTAGCTTGAGCAAATAGCTTAATCTGCCCATAATCTTCCCACTGCTAAGACACAGGCCTCCTCTTGTTGTGAGGGATTAGGGGTAATCCACCACGCGGGCCCAGTGCGCGTTGGTAGATGTCACATGTCTTCGAATTTTTGGTTCTAGGACATGCCGGTTTACTCACGATATTTCCGTTCAACTTAGCAAAAACTGTTATTTATTTCTAAAAGATAACAGCAGGTTCATATTGCTAAGCCATAGTTTTAGAGAAAAAACATTCAAGCCATTATTATAAGGTTTTGTCTATGGGTCAAGAGTTGGCGAGTATTTATGAATAATAGATATACACGTGTACGCTTTACTATGCTAGCCTTGTAAACCAAGATATTTTTTTCTGCTCTATCGCACTCCGATCCGGGCGCTGATTAGTTTGGGGGTCAGCGGTCAAACCAAAATATTTTGATGTACAAAACTTAATCGAGTTAAATGTACGTTTACTTCTGTCCTCATCTTGTATTTTTTATAAATAAAGCTTTTTATATTTGTATTTAAATGAACTGTATGAAAGATTAGCATTTATGGCCTCGAAGAAGATAATCTTCCTGATGAATTCAGGCTTATTGAAGTGCTAAATCATACAAAAAACTAGCTATTTTTCGTACAAAAAAATGGGTTTCTGTCAACGCAATCATAAATAATAGGTCTTTGAAATTGTCGTTTCGTATGAAAAAATTTAAACGAATTTTTTTCATGTATTTTTTATTTGTATTAATAGAAGTAATCACCCATGCAATCAATGCATCTTTGCCAACGCAGTGGCAGTTTATTGATGCCCTTCTTAAAGAAATCTGCTGGACGGGAGGCAACAAATTCTTCAAAGGCATTTTGTACTGCCTCTCGGGTATTAAATTTTTTCCCACCAAGAAGTTATCCAAATTCTGGAAAAAGTAGTAGTCTGTAGGCGCAAGGTCTGGTGAGTAGGGCGGATGACCGAGAGCTTCCAACCCCAGTTCTTGCAACTTGGAGACCGTCTGCTGTGCAGTATGAAGTCGCGCGTTGTCGTGCAGGAGCAGCGGAGACGAGCGATTGACCAATGGTGGTTGGAGATGTGCTAGCTTCTCCATCATTGTGTTCAGTTCTTCACAGCACACATCTGCAGTAATGCTCACCCCGTTTGGTAAGAAGCTGTGATGAATCACACCGGTGCTAGACCACCAAACAGTGACCATCACTTTTCTAGGAGTAAGTTTTCGTTTAGGGCATTGTTTAGGTGCTGAACCAGGATCCAACCAACTTGCTGAGCGCTTGCGGTTATCAAACAGAATCCATTTTTCATCGCAGGTAACAATGCGGTTCAAAATTCCTTCATTTGTGTGTCTGTTGAGCAGTGCAAGGCACGTCTCGACGCGTACTTCGCGGTGGCGATCATTGAGTTCGTGGGGCACCCATTTGTCAAGCTTTTATACCTTGCCAATTTGACGCAAATGGACCAATATTGTTTTGACACTAACGTCGAAAGCTGCTGCTTTTTCAGCCGTAGATTGTGTATCATCAGCTTCCACAATCGCCTTTAATTTGTCACTGTCGACCAAAGTCTTCGGACGACCGCGAGGTTCATTTTTCAGGTCGAAATTTCCAGAACGGAAGCGAGCAAACCAATAACAGGTGGTGCGTTGGTGTGTAGTGTTAGCTCCGTAAACGTCGTTGATGTTGCGTGCCGCTTGTGCCGCGTTGCTGCCACGACGGTACTCATATTCCATAATTACTCGAATTTTTAACGTATCCATGATGACGAAAAAGACTGAAATGCGATGAAAATGTAACACTAATCAATAAACAAATGACTGCTTTTGGAAACAAATTTCCATGTTTTTAAAATAAAATTAATTTGAAATTAGAATTCTTGGCCAAACAAAAATTATTTTGATTTGAAATGGCCAGTACTGCAGAACGGCAATTTCATAGGTAAAGACCTAATATTTATTATGCAGTACGATGTTTTGTTTACGGGAATAAACATAGCATGCCAACTAGGCAAGACATTAATGCTTATAATATTCTTCTTAAAGAGAAATCAGAACGTCCGTTTTCAATAACACAGGTTCACTTTAGAAAGACTGGTTTTCATGAATTGAAAACTAATATTTTAGTGCAGTAAGAGCAGACTGTAATTTAGAGGAAACCTCGGAAGTCGCCGCCGTTAACTCTAATTTTAGTAATATTTTATAAAGAAGCCGAGCGGTAGAGTGTTAGCGTTAACCAGTTCCCGCCTATATAGTTTTATTAGGCGTAATGATCACCCATCGCTCAGGCGACGTTTACAAGCAGGAATATTCAAAAGCTTTTTCTCACCCTAAGCACTTCGACCTAAGTACACAACAATTATAATAATAGCCGCATTTTGCGTACAACACGTAAAAGCCGACGACTTCATAATTAGCCACGCGGTAAAGCATCGGGACTAAATGTTCACACGTCCGGTCTTTCAAGCCTGCCCGCTCTTAAATAGCTCGTGTGAAACCGATTAAAATAATCTGAGATAAATATTTTAATTTGTGGTGAAGGTAATGAATCACACAGCGCGATGTAATTTGACATCACACTTTTACACCTCCACTCGCGTCGATCTCTCGATCGTACGCTGACGTATTCTGTTAATCGATCGGGAAGTATCCGCTGATCGAATCGGTCGCTTCCCGTAATACCATTATCTTTGAGCTATGCTTAGCCGATGGCGGCGTTCTTAAGTATTTTAGTTGGTTCTAGGAACAGATTACGTGCTCTTGAACTGGCCGGTTTATGTCAAGACGAATGTATTAACACTAAGCACTAACATTTTGCAAGATTGAACATAAATAAGTTAACGGCTAGTTAGTGTTGGAAATAAGATTCATGATTTCAAACGTAATTAAGATATTTCTGTTATACAGTTGTTAAAGCATCAGATATTAATGATATCAGACAGCGAATAATGTAAAACACATTTATATGGAAGCCAAGGTAATTTTTCCCGACCATTGCACCAGGGAGGTCGTATATGTAGAAAAAAGTATTTATGTTAATTTATCAATAAAAGTAGTCATTGTGTTCATTATTTCATCCTTTTCAAAGTATTATCCCATTTAATCTCATCATCTGTCAACAGAGATCATTTCGATAAGGATCGCGTATAACAATTCTTATTTATATCGAGTGGAGTTTTATCGTGGGGCGTACAGAATAGTCCCGTATCGATCCAGCTTCGATCCATCAACGCAGAGATAAGATCGCACCGAGGTGTGGGTTTCAACGCCGGACCGCTCCAACGCTTAAGTTGACAATTTTGGGACGGGAAGAGTTACTTAATGTCTCCCAAATGTATATAGAGATGGAGCTTATTCAATCAATGTCTCTGGCTCGAAACGTGTTTAAATAAATTTAACTCAGGAATTAGGTGTCTCGGGCGCACCGCACGTACTCGTAGGTGTTATAATTACGTCTCGTTTCAATTTTGAGCTCGTTATACAGGAATTTATACACAGAAGTCATCGTAAAAGTTTTTTATTTATTTATTTATTGTAGTGACGACCGTCATCGTGTCTTATAAAATCTCTTAGTATTCTCAAACGTGCCTTATTGAAATGCCTCAACCTCAAATCATTAATTTCAATTAAACCTTAACGACACTTTTGAATTGTCAAGGAGTCGGTCAGTCAGAAATATGAAGCAAGTAGCCCATTCAAAAACGTAGAAGGTACCTTTGGAGAAGAACGGACAAGAAACTCCATGAACAGTCTTTTAAATTATATTGTTACAAAAATATTAGTTACATCAATACTCGTAATGTTGAATTTATGTGAGATCGATGTAAAAAGCCGTACACGTTAAAAGCACCCAGGGAATAAAAAAAAATCAAAAATAAAATAATAAAACTAAGCCGTGGCAGCTACGAGATGACCAGTCCAATCTGCCGGCGCCCGTTCGCGAACATGACGCATGGATCAGCACCATTCAGCTCAACCATTTGCAACCATTTTGCCTTTTACATGAGCTGTAATACCAATAAATGCTCATACAACTAGCAGTTAACGTCTCTCTGTATTTAGTAGCCCACAACAGAAGTTACAAACAAGAAATTATTAAGTTTCATGTTAAAATATCAAAGAGTCTCTATTATATTCGTCGAAGTAATTCAATGGAAATTCCTTGGACACGACATGAACACCCTACACGACTACAGACTTAACTCAAGCACGGTCTTTCACTACGGGTTTAGTGGCTGTGTTGGATATATATATTTATTAAACGATGGTATTTCTCATAAGGCAAAATATCCGAGACGATGGTAGGAGGTCATTAACGGTGATTTTAATAGCGCCATAAACACGGGCCCCGTTCCGAGGGTGCATCTACTGAATACATTCCACTGATCTGCTGCGTGCATCGATACTTCGTTAGCTTGCATTTCAATATAAGTTTGGGGTTTAACGACACCTCCACGTACCCAAACTTATAGGCTTGTTCCTTACTATACAGGGTCGAATTATATTAGCTAGCTAAACTCTGCAGTCGTGATATCTAAGCACGATGAAATATTTTTTTGTTTTCTTAGGGGTCAACGAACGCTGGAGGTGCTGTTACTTGAAGTATGACTTGAAAAAATATGTTTAATCGTGTTTACATATCGATACCAATCAAGTGAAGCTTACATGAAAATATTTTTTTTAACTGATTTTTAAGTAAATACACTAACAGCGGTCGATGAACCAAAAAAAAAATATACATCTTTTAATTTCCTTTTTGTTTTACCGTGCTTAGATATCGATATACATCACGTCTGCAGAGTTTAGCTAGCTAATTTAATTTAATATAATAGCTAATTTAATTTGACCCGGTATAGAATGTGAGAACAGTGAACGCTTTGGATATTTTTTTTCTGTAACTTGATCTGACGATTTCGATGCTCAGTGAATTCTGATTAGTAATTAGTGAAGTGTAACATCCATACTTGAAGCATTAGGTAACTTCATTAAATTAGTACTAGCTTCTGCTCGCGACTTCGTCCACGTCAAATTTCTCGTTGGCTTTGGCCCACCCCGTCGCATCGCATCGTCTGCTCTCGGCTCCTTAGGGTCTTAGCGTGATGTTAAATAGTCTTCTTGAAGAATTGTGCTATCAAACGCAAAAATAATTGTTCAACACACTAGCTCGTAAAGTGGCTGTTAATGAACCGCTGTTAGGTCCATAATGCAGTGTATTAAACACGCGTGCTTTTTACTTTATGTTACCGCACTAGTGCGGTAACGCCACAGATAACTAATTACTAGTCGGAGACGTGTTCTTTTTTAATCTCATCTCAAGAGACTTCATGCCAAAAGGAATCCGCGGGCCATATTTCATTTTTTTTTTGTGAACAGTCTGAGTTGTCCTTGGTCCCAAAACGAACTAAAACTTATTTAACTTAAATTGTCCGTGGTCCCTCCCGGAACCAAACAGAAAAGACCCTGGCTGGCGTTCTATTATTGCGAATTCTCACAGAACTAATGTATATTTCTCTATGTCAATAGTACTTTCTAATTCCATACCAACTAAACTAGAATTTGACATACGACAACACTACATACGATTAATCTAAACATTATTTTGTGTTTATTATATTTGTTATATAGGCTGTTTAGCGGTTTTGTCAGTGCCTTTATTTACACCTACGCGCGCATCGTTAGCGCGGCGCGGCGCGCGGAAAATCAAAACCAGCGCGCCATTTTCCATAAAAGTTAATAACAATACAAGTCTATTTTTTTCCTCGCAAGTGTGTTGAAGAATGTCGTATGAAACGCGTGTGTAATGAACAATACACACTCGGCTTCCTTATCCTCGGGTGCAATGATCAACATAGCACACATGTATCATAATGTATTTCAAATCCGACCGGTAGTTCCAGAGATTAGCGGGTGTAAACAAACAAACAAATTGTTCAGTTTTATTATTAGTATATAGATAGAGATGTGTATGGGCAACATCACGCCCTTTTTTTCGCAGGATAAGCAGAGCGTAGCAGCGGGACGTGAGCAAACATCCTGTGAGTTGCATTTATGAATATTAAATTAAAGTACCTAGATATTTTTTGTGTGTGCATTGCTGCTGCTCGTAATTATTTATGGTAAGTAAGTACTGCCGGCTATGTACTTACATTAATGCGTTGAGATTGATTGGCAATATTCCGCCAATTACTAACCGCATTAAATGAGAACATTGGTTGCATTTAGCTTAAATTATCGCTCCATTGGCTTAATGATAACAAGCATCGATTTGGTTCGATCCCTAATTGATTCAAGGGTCCTCAAAGCGAACGCGTAACTGGATTTTTACGGAAGAAAAAATCAAGATTCTCAATAAGCGCCCGATTCTGAAATCTGCTGGATGCAGTTGTGTGATATACTGGATGTTTTTTTTACATTCTCCAAATTTTTACAGGGTGTTCTACCCAGAATATGAACAACTTTCAATACGGGAACAACTACGAAATCACGAAAAAAAAATCAGCATTTTTTTTCGTGATCTCAGAGTTGGTCCCATAGTGAAAAATGTTCATATTCATGGGTAGAACAGCCCGTAAAAATTTGAAGACGGTAAAAAAAATCATGCTGTATAAACGATGTTCCACCCACTGCCAAATTGGGTTCGGTAAACTACGAGCAATACACCATTGCTTTTATTTTTGGATAACACGTCTGCAAAAACATCGGCTTTCAACTCTTTTAGGTATAAAACACAAGAGAATTTCAAGAAGACATAAAATGAAAAATGAAGTGCTGTGTCCCACGGAACGCTAACGTATGCACGTCTTACGAACGTAACTGCACATAATATAAGGACTATTGCATTCCATTAATTAGAGGTATGTTATTAAAACGCAACACCGTATATCCCGCTCAAAATTTACGACGTCTTTATTTCCTCGACAGTGGAACATTATAAATCAAAACGTCGAAATTCCGCCAAAGATAACCGTTCCCTTTAAGTATATATAAATTATCCCACTGTCAACTCGTTACGTACTGTCTGTGATTAAAAATGTTACGAGTAATGAACGAAGGGAAGAGATTGGCTCGATCATTTGTCTTCTTCTTATTAACAAGTTGAGTGGTGTTAATGGTGTGAGATTGTTGTTCAGGGATTACGATCGAAACTTTTATACGAAAATAAACGGACTAATTTCTTTTTAGTGCGCTGTAGACGATCCCCATCTGCACCTAACCAGCTGTGAGACGATGCGTAAAACTCTGATTGGTGCAATTAACTCGCAATTTCTTCGTGCGGATGTTCAGCAATATCAAATGATAACGTCTTGTTCCCAATGTCTTATTGCTAGCATTGAGTTCCGTAGTAAAAAGATTCGATAACTTTTACAATTTGTGCGAGAGTATAAATTACTCGTTGTTTCTTTTAATTGCCTGCATTATCAGCAATTTGTCTAAATTTTGTAAATATTTCACTTTACAACATTAACGACTCGTAACTCTAGTACAATTATCTTTTAAATGGTTATAAAATAAGATAGTAATTATTTATTTATTGTATTAGGTTCACTGACAATTGATTACACTGATACAAACACATAATAATTTTTTTAAGTTAAATATCAGTACAAGAGTTTCTTAAAAGTAAAGCCCACATGCATAAAACAATGAATTAGAGAAATAAGTTAACTTAAGTCTATAATATATACTAAATAGTGTGTATGTGTATTATAGGGTTTTAACCAATTTATGTATTTGTGTACGTTTTTTATTTATAATTCAATAATTTTATTAGTTTTTTTTTTATATAACCAAAGCACCTGCCATCTAATCTCTTCATCACCCTTGGTTGCCTGGTAGAGAATGCCTAAGGCATTAAGTCCGACTTTGTACCTTTTTGTTTGCGAAAAGATTAAATAAATAAATACATTGAAAAATTGGTAACATCGGTAAAACTAAATCCTTATTCGAAGCAATCGAGTATTATGTTTTTGCAAAGCACAAGCAATAGTTTTCTTTCTGCCGTCGTGTCGCCAGTAACTTGAGGTGGTTACAGTTTAACAGTTCATAAATATCGGCAAATCGCATATAATTAGCATTTCACTGCACGTTATAATTAACGACGACCGCAAACTGCGATCCGTCTGTGGGAGCATTTACAAATTCAGATTCAAAGAATTTATTCTCAAGATAACTGGGATATACCTAAGCACTGGTGTTTATAATCGTGAGTGCAGTGGCGTTATCTATTTTAATCTAGAAAATTCTTGGGAGCGGTCTTCTTGTGTAGATATGACTACAAATGTCCGGCATTCTACTTATGTAAATATGTTAGATTTGTTTTAATGGATCCTTGGTTTTATTATAGAAGTTTCTTGTGATGATTTTTGTATACATGTAATTATTCACATTGGTTAAGTACAATAAGCACACACACACACACACACACACACACACACACACACACACACACACACACACACACACACACACACACACACATAATCACCCTTTAATGTTCCCACTGCTGCGGCACAGAACATGTGGTGGAGGTCACATATCTTCGAATTTTTCGATTCCAGGGCATGCCGTTTTCCGCACCATGTTTTCCTTCACCGTTTTGAGAACAGTGGTGATGAAAAAATACACAAAGTAAAGCGCTTTCCTGGGTTCGAGCTCACAATCTACAACTCGTAACACGGAGACTTTATTAATGCTCTATGATATACAAAAAAGTCAAATGCGACGCATTCTCGTCTGTTTGGGCATGGTTTGGGCTAACCATGAAGATTTCCGTCTCATATCTACGCAGAATCACCTAGACAAATGTAATCTATTTAAGTAGTGCACGCAAGTTATCAGCTTAGCAATAAACCACAACAGTTTCATTGCAAGCAACTGAAACTACACCTATCTGCAGACCGAGCTTGTCTCCTAATATCGGCGTGCAATTGAAAGTGCTTGTCGGACGCGAATCGTAAAAGGCATTGCATCGTCTCGCAGCTCCAGAATAGACATATATCCCCGAATAAGGCGCGTAACTTACTCGTTGTACAACTTAACTAGTTTAGATAATTATGTTGATTGGCAACGCTATGTGCAAGTGCTAGGTTAAGTAAAACTTTCCCTGTTTCTCAGAGTATAGTTGTTCTGACTGATGTTGATGTGTGGTTTTTTAGGCAAGAGCTCCTTGTGAGGCTCTACTTCAAGTATTGCGTAACATTATCGAGTCCTGTTTCTAGAGTAAACTGAACAAATTGAACAAGAGATTCTAAAGATATATGTAAATCTATCCGTAAATCGAAGATTGGTGTGTTTTTTTTTGTGGTACGCCATTTATCATCGACTTAACACAAGATTTACTCGCGTACCTACATTAATTTTTGAGCCTTAAGAAGTCAGATTTATCTTTTGTTTTATTGCGTAAACTATAAAATGGTCGGAGCTTAAAATTCTTGGTTTTATAATTCAAAATGTAATTGAAGTGCTAGTACCTATACAGTGAGTGAGGAGACCCCCCCCCCCATTAAAAACGTTCAATATGTAGTCGGGATCTCCTCTCAGCGATAAAAAATGTCAATAAGTTGAGGCTATTTTTGACAGATTGTTAGAGGTATTTTTGACAGATTGAGACTGATATCACTCTGAATTAGAGATATTTTTGACAGATTAGACTGTGATCGTTCTTGAAATTACGACAATTGTTCCTGTATAACCTGTATAAAATGCGCAGTTAGTGAGCAGATCGGCAGTAGCAAAAAAAAAACTGATTTTAAGTTCACAAATACAAAATAAACTTCTGTCTGAGAAAATCTTATTTCCAAAAATAAATCCTGAATCATAAGCAATATCTCTACCGTAGACTCTACCGTAATTTCAGTTTAATTTCATCGTCGTCCTTTTTCAGTCGTTTCGTGTTTTTAAGTTCAAGTTAAGTGACGTAACTTACCGTAACTTGAGAGAGCAGGATCCGATCCTTAGCGCTGCTTCTAATACTGTGACTGCAGCCTGGTACTGTCCTGCTGCCAACAGCTCTTGACCAACCACCTGAATAGAGACGTAAGATATCAATAAATTGAAACAATCAACTTTTAGTATTTTGTTTTTGGGAAGGCATATGCCACGAACTCACGACGATGCCTTGGAAGTAAGAGAAGCGGGGTACTTGCGAAACACATATAAAATGGCAATTGACAGATCAACCACGTTCATTGCGTTATTGAGCAGGCGATTTTCTTCTAATCTACGAGGCGATGGATTACGAATTTCCTGAAAAACCTTTCCTTCAGAACGGGACAAAGAAAGTCATGGAGCTGTTTTTAAAGTGACACCGAAGTGAGATGGATCGATTCAATTCTGTGTCACTAAAAGGCATAGACAGTGACAATAATGCAAATGCATATTATTGTGACCGAGAATTTCTCTGATCTCTTAGCGAAACATCGACAAACTTATCTTTGGGAATTGTTTGGATAATGCTCTTAGCTTAGGATAGGATTGTTTTAAAGCTTATGGCAATGTCATATTTCTTTGGAATGTCGATAAATGCATTTAAGACTTTATTTTAATAATAACGCGTAGTGACTTGGTACACGACAATAAATGAACGCCGTGATGGAATGCGGTTTTAGCATACGTATATTTTTTTTTGTAAAAGACTACTTAAAATATAAGATAGCCAAGTTTAGGCAAAGCTTCCGTTGTATTCTCAACTCATAATGACACTTCTGTGCAGCTTCTGAATTATCCAGTGACCACTCCGGCTTATAATCGGTGCTCTTGATCTCGACTTTGATGTCATTTATTTTTTAACCCCGACATAATAATAAACTAATGTATGTACAAAAATGCGAATTTGAGTATCATTGGCGCGTACAAAAAGCGCGACGAATTTTTAAGAAGCCATTAAGCTTGCCATTACGATGGCTGCATGAACATTTAGCCGTATGATTTTAACTTATCTCGATATAAAGCTATAATATCATATTTAAGGAACACCCAGCGAGTGGTTATTTAGATCAGTAACTATTCCAAAGATATCGACACTATTTTGTGTATCTAACGTTTTGTATTTAGAAAATGCAGACTCGAGCCGTCCAGATCCAGTTTTATGCAGTACATGTATTAAACTGGAATTCTTGATTATATGACATTTTGATTCCGCTTTAGCACTAACTACTTAAGCTTCCTAATAATTTTCATCGTTTTATTGCAAGATTATGAAAGTGTTAGACACTTAAATGCCCAGGAGAGCAGATAATACAGTGTCGACGTTAAGTTTCATTATCTCAGTCTTTAAATCGCTTCAATTTACGGATTTTCAGTTCGATTCGGTACATTGTATGCGCGGAGCGGCGGCCATTTTGTGGTAGTGCGACGCCATTTCGGCCATTCACGTCTGGGCTGCCGATCAACTGTCGCGCAGATTGTATGTAAATTCACGGGGGTCGGTCGCGTATTTATGGGCCTTTGATCACTCAGACCCATTGTCTGAGAGTTAAATGCACCGAAAAATGTTCAGATGTCGCCCGACTGCACGCCAGTGGAATGTATGCAAATAGTCCGCTCGCTCTGTGTATGGGATGCTTAATATTGCCAACATCGACGAGACCTAAATGTGTCATTATTTGTATAATGATACGATTGTATTTGCGTAAAGTGTTTTCCTTTTAATATGTCACTTAGAGTGTACTTGTTTTCGTGTAGAGACGTGCGAATCTCGTTAATGTTTCAGTCTCATTCACGACCGACGTAAATGTTTATGTGACTTTGTTGTTGCCACTTTGGCAAAGGGTAATCACTGCCTACGCTTAAGACGTCCCTGGCAAAAATGATTTTCGGTGTGATTTCGGCCTCATTTTGGCGTGGTTTTGGAGTGTATCGGCGTATTTTCAGCCTATTTTCGGCGTGTGTCGGCGTGTTTTCGGCCTGTTTTCGGCGTGTGTGGGTGTGTTTTCGGCGTTTTGTTCACTACTTCGGCCTGTTTTCGGCGTATTTTCGGTCCGTATTTTTTACCAGAGGTGTCATGTGTGTATTGTGAAATGCTTTACGAAATATTTTAGGAACTTTATGTTATTACTTATTTAAATAACAATTTAATCGTATTAAGTTTTCGAAGATTTAAATGTAAGAAATGGGAACGTCCTCTACCTACAGGTCAGTGTTTTTATGTAAATCGTGAGTCTGTCCCCATGTCTCCGTCAGTGCTGAGAGAAGGACTGACAATGCACATATTTCCGGAGGTAAGTTAATGGATCGCATTATTTTGGGATCGAGACTTCGAGAGCCGCGGCGAGTGTTCCGTGGTGTTCATACTGTCGAGACACTGTATTCATGGAGAGGTGACAACGTTTTATGGTGTTTTTCTCTCAATTCTTGTTTACATATGGGTATTTACTGTCTAAGTTAGTAACTGTACCTGCGCTGGTTAGAAAATAAGGAAGAGTTATTCCGCCATTAGAGCCAAAAGATACTTCCCATTAAGTTAATTTTTGTTGAATATTTATACTAATAACAAAGCTGAAGAGTTTGTTTGAAAGCGTTAATCTCTGGAACTGCCGGTAGGATTAAAAAAAATCTTTTTGATATTGATAGCCCAAATCTTATGGAAGGCTTTAAGCTAGATATTTAACATCACACTAGGACCCTTAAAAGCCGAGCAAAAAGAAAAAAAAGTAAGAACGGTTGCTAACTGAAAACGAGGTTCTAGCAGGCAATGCGAGGGAGCAAGAAATTTCACGCGTTGGTGTTTCATATTCTTAACATAAGCACTTCACAATATCTTGTCTGTCAAAAGGCTTTTCATCCATGGAACGTGGTAAGTCACATTCGATGCGTGTATAATCGCGAAGGATCGTATATTATGTTCTTTATTAGGTACTCACGTGTTTTTACGGACAAAGAAAGTTTGCTTTTATCGAAATTTAGAAATACGAAATAACGGGAGATACCATACTTGGCAATATTTGAAATATCTTACAAAGCCTTTTAATGTTTTTACAGACAATAAACCGTGGCATCAAAGCTGTAGGTTCTTTTAGAAGTTGCTAACGTAGTATCGTGGTGGTCCGAAGAAGACTCAATTGTGAGGAATCACAAGGGGCTCTTCCTCGGACCACTAAGTTCATATTCAATTCAACAAGAACAATATTGAACATGTGAACATACTTAGTTTGACTTGTACACAACTGACTTTGTTAACTGACTGAAGAAAAACTGGTGGTGCATAAAGCTGGACCTGAAACGGTCTGAAATCCCCAAAACGCAGTGTTCAAACATGCTGATCAAAACTCGATCCTTCTCTGTATCAGAAAGACTTTTGCTCTTTTGGCTTTTTTTAGTTGAGACGCTACTCTGTGTGGGGCTCGTAAGAGTAGTGAGGCCCGTAGCTAAATAATAACAGCCGCACAGGTCGATCGACCAGGTTAAGCTACGCTTGCCGCGGTTGGTCTGTGGATGGGTGACCATCTTTACATACCGAGTCCCCTCCGTGCCTCGGAAAGCACGTTAAGCCGTCGGTCCCGGCTGTCACTCGTAGATCGTTGACAATTGGTACGGGTAGTCAGTAGCCCGAATGTCTGACAACCAGTCTTACCAAGGGGTATCGTATCACCCAGTAACTGGGTTGTGGAGGTCAGATAGGCAGTCGCTCCATGTAAAATACTGGTATTCAAATGCATCAGGTTAGACTGGAAGCCGACCCCAACATAGTTGGGAAAAGGCTAGGCAGATGATGATGACGTAAGAGTAGTGTCCTGCCGGTCGATTCTGTAAAAATCTCACCGTGAAATCATAAGTGAAGTGAGCACTTAATAGTATTAATCCCTAGCGAATGACAGCTCACTCCACGCTCACTTCACCCAAGCTTTCACGGTGAGATGGTTACAGAATCGCACGGCTTTAGTCGATGTAACATAAAACATGCGACATTTTGACGCGTCAATGTTGTTCGTTTACATACAAAACGAAGCATTTGCGTCTGCGCAGCCTGTATGAGCGGGCAGTTAGTCGCTATAACCCTAAGTAATTCTCAGCTTTGCACGCTAATGGTAGAACATTGGCCAATTTTACATGTATAATCCTTTCAATTTTGCGATTCCCAGGTCGCGTACAGCAAGCTTGGACTTTACAAGCGTGGCATTTAATTATGCAGGATTTAAACTTTAGAGACATATTGTTACGTGATATTAATACCGTGTAATTATAGAGGTCACATCATGTTTTGTATGGAATAGGTCATCAACAACAGCATTTACGGAATTTGAAATGGGTCTGTCTCTAAGGCATCTCCATGATTCGTGCATTCTTCCGCTTGTTTAGAAGAAGTTGATCATCATTTTATATTGTTCGAACGTATTATGTTTGGATGTGGTAGATTCATACATTCAATTCTTCTATTAACAGCTTTTTGATTATCTAGCCTTTTCACAGCTTTTGTATGCTTTGATGGATTGTAGCGCCATCTACAACACCACATGCGAACTACGCATCACGCTGACGTCACGTAAAATCCTACATCGCGCAATCGAAGTTTACCGTGCAACTAGCATATTACAACATACCGACATCAATCGTCAGGAAGTAGCCCACCAGACACATCCGTCTGGTCGGAGGACCCTGCCTTTTCGTTGGAGGATGAGTGAAATTTACACCCTGTTCTTCATACCTATAAGTATAGGCTTGTTATTATCAATGCTTTTAGTCTAAATTTATATGTTCTTCAGTTATTCTCGAACAAATAAAGGTTTGTAGTCTGCATTAAATATTTCATGGCATTCTATTATAATAGCCCCTCAGTGAAACGCAATTTCCCCAGGCGTGGGAATCAATGTGTCTTTAGCACATGAACATAATGTAGGTATTTGATTTGGTCGTTAACCTGTAATATTGTAGGAAAAACCAGACATTATGCACCCTCGCGTAGTAGATTAGAAAATGGTATATACATTGAAAATTAGAAATCGAATAAGTTACAAATGTGGTTGAACATCCCCAGGTTCTCCGAAACGGCTGGACCGATTTTACTGCTGCAGCTGATGTTATAAGAAGTAACTTAGTCTACTTTTATTTTCGAAAAATAATTAGGGTTCCGTGCAAAAAATTAAAACCCATGAAATCCAATATACGAAGTCGCGGGCACAGCTAGTACAGAATATAAATCATTTATTTCATTTTTTTTTTAACGATATAGGTTGAGGAATCATTTTAAATAATGACCAATGATAACCTACAGTGCTCAAAATGGCCCATAATTAAACTGAAACTATAAAACATATAATTGATTTATAGCTAAAACGAAAGCGAGGGTACAACACGAATATTCGTGTAGGTATCATTTGCAGGCTGAACACTATTCTTACAACATTATTAACATAATGCCATCGCGATAACGAATGAAATTGCATTCGGGGTATTTATTTAGAAGGGCTCCCGACATGGAAACGTGTATTTAGTTAGTTATTTGATTATGTGTTAATCTTCTTGGCATTGCAGTGTTTGAATTCTGAATGTTACTCGTATTGCGTCAGGGTTTTGTCGATTTTCTTTTGTTAGTGTTGGAACAGCTAATGCTCGGTTCCTATAAACAAAAACGTATCGTTTTGCTCATCAGTGGTAGCATTTTTTATTGCCAAACTGGGCATATAAATAGATTCGTAAGCTTATTTTACCTAAAATGGGACTACTGTGCAAATCTATGAGGTCCTTGCTTCATTATTTTTAAAGATACAAGAGCCTTAATTTTAACCACGGTTCGTAAATTGTATTAATCAGCCATTAACAGTTAAGTATTACACTTCCAGGACTGGAAGGAGTGAATAACCGTTGCTAGGATAAAAACCAGGCGGATGGGTCATTCTTTAATGTGGAACTTCTCTATGCCTCGGTGTCAAAAGCGTTTGAAAAAAGGTTTTGATTGTCATACGTATAGAGATAGTATGTACTCAAAAGCCCAGAATCAGACTTCTTCCGTTCTTATACTGGAGAAGCCTACTTATGAACTATTCTTAGAATCATCATCATAATTGGCAGTCTTGTTCTACCCTGCTGCCTGTTCTACAAAAGGGAGGGCTTATACTATATTTATTGCTGAGTA
The DNA here is from genome assembly GCA_949629135.1 of Eremobia ochroleuca. Taxonomy (NCBI): domain Eukaryota; kingdom Metazoa; phylum Arthropoda; class Insecta; order Lepidoptera; family Noctuidae; genus Eremobia; species Eremobia ochroleuca. Next base: position 7,343,335 of record OX451404.1, on the reverse strand, counting down.
TTAATAGGACTCCGCCCTTTTGTGCCATGTTTAGGGAAGCAGCTGGATGAGACTCACACAGACCAGGGGGTTTGTGCGAGTCTCATCCAGGTATTCCCTGCCTTCTCCTGCATTTATATTAGAATGCCTGTTACAAAGACTTACCGAAATCAGTACAAAAGGTGATTGATCCAATTTCATGGCTTCTAACTGTCTAAACGTAGGCTCCAGGGTTGTCCGGAGTGGTGACTTCAGGGAGGCTTCCACGAGAGCTGCCAGCAGCTGCCTTGAAGACGGCTCCACTCCCAACCCAGAGCTGAATGCTGCCAGCGCTTCGCCATGTCGACCAAGACATTGTAGTGCCACACCTAGAAAATAAAGAAGATTTAAACTCTGAAATATTCTCGGTATTAAACTTGTGGACCGGGATGAGAATACAACAATCCATTCCGTCACTAAAATAACTGATGTGACTCGGAAAGCTGACACGCATAAATTGAATTCGGGTGGACACTCGTGCCGCATGTCAGACGATCAATAGGCGAAACGACCCAGTGGGTCCCGCCTAATAACAAACGACACCTAGGCAGGCCCAGACGGAGATGGCGTGATGAGCTGGACTCCTTTAATAAAGAATGGTCCTTGGCAGCTCTGGACAGACAGAGATGGAAAGAGAGTAAGGAGGCCTTTGCCCAGAACTGGGATATTAATGTCTAGTAATAAAATTAACAAACACTGGAACATACATACCACATACTACACAGATACGGCAGGTAAACGCGATGATTTGTGAGTAAAGGTATTTTACCAATCATACTTTCAAAGCTGTTAAGTTAAAAGGCGTTGATCCTTTGACAAAATGGTTGCCTACACTGTGACAGCACGACTTCCACTAATGAATGCACATATGGTATCGTCTACAATTATGTAAAGCGTAGGTTCAAACGCAGTTCTGTGCACCCACTGTTTGCTAATAACTGTAAAGATGCATTCATAATTGTTGCGCCAACATTGCTTTGATATGGATGTTCTCACACCGGGAGTTCTATTATTAAAATAAACAATGGGATCATTCAACATATTGATAGGAACCGCCTTCATTTGAATATAGAATAATCGAATTAAAAAGATAATCGATTTTGATATCAAAGAGGTTTTAGTTTCACACTCTTCTTTTGTTTGTGTTCGGTTTATTTAAATTTATACTAATATGAAAGCTGAAGAGTTTGTTTGTTTGAACGCGGTAATCTCTGAAACTACTGTGCGGATCTGCATATAAAAAGAAAATCTTCATGCATTTGATAGTCAAATTCTTGAGGAGGGTTATAGGCTATTTGACGTCACGTTAGGGGCCGAGCAAAAAGAAAAAAAGTCAGAAAGAATGCTAAGCGAAAACGCAGAAATTGCGCGGGTAGGCGATGCGATGCAATGGGACGGACAAAGTCGCAGACTGAAGCTAGTTTGGAATAAACATAACCGTCTACTATGCTACTTCTGAATAAATGGAGGTATCGATGTCGGCACTATAACATGACTGACAGTAATTGTCATGTTTACTCTCATTTAAGAGAAATCTCGGACACAGTCGCGGACAGCCGGGCAATACAGAATACAGTAACGTAATTACCAGGGGTAATTCATGGCGACTTCAAAACGTATTAAAAGTTAGTAGACAATTAGAAATTTTATACTTTAATTATGTCGAATCCGTTTCGCTGAATTACTATAGTCGTAATCACTGGTGCAGTTATTACCTTCGTTATTATACCGTTTCTCATATACCTACCTACACTCTGCTATCAAAGTAAGTTTCAAATGTTATGACACTAACAACATATTATATTGTCAATCTAATTTAAGATACACTTACAAAGTGGTTTATAATTTGAGTTTATGATTGTAAACATGGCTCTACTTATTTTTACATAATAATACCACTGAGGGCTGATTTTACCAATGTCTGATATTTTTTATCCGTGGAATAGAATTGACGTCTGACAGTTCTAGTAGGGAAAAACTGTCAAAAAGTCAAAATTTATTCTCAGTATATGACATATTCTATGTATAAACGTTTGGTGGAATGCGCCCTGAGTAGTTTTAGATTAGTCTTTTTATTCATACTTATGTATTTGGAAAAATTCAAAACATATTCTGAGACCGATGAAGCTTATCTGCGAAAAGCTTCTCTTGTACTGTATGTACTTGGTAGCTGGGATATCGACGAAACATCGACCTGCCGTGCGATTCTGTAACCATCTCACCGTGAAAACTTGGGTGAAGTGAGTCGTCAATAGTGTCAATCCTCAGCATGACTCACAGGTCGCTCTAAGCTCACTTCACCTTAGTTATCACGGTGAGATTTTTCCAGAATCGACCGTTCGATCGATCGTTGTTATCATGGATTCAGTACATGATTCTGAACCCCTTGAGTTGAAATTTTTCCTCGGTTATTAAAAAAGAATTTGCTCTTCCATAAATTTTGACCGCGTAGGTATTGCAGTTTTGTATGAAACAGCAGATTTTTTGATGTCCCCCCACCCACCCTGTATAATTACAAAGAGCATATTATAATAAGTAATTGTCATTTTATGCGCAATATGTCGTCACTGCACGAGGCTTGTCACGCTTCTATAGTTAGAAATTGATTGATTGATTAAACCACGCGCGCTCAGTGATTAACAAAGCGTAATCGTAATTTCTATTTCCATACTGCGCTGCATTGTTTCACGGTTGCTTGATGAGACAGTGAAGAATCTTTAGGAATACCTATTTAAAAAAAAATGATTTCTTACATCGAAAACTTAGAGGATGATTGCTAATCATTTGATTTCGCACTATCTAATACTACTAACAGTTCGACTGTGCTAGATTTCCAAGTTTGTACAGACGCCAGCACATCAAGCTACCCGAAACTGTCAGATTTTCCCAATCAACTTTGAACCTCATGCTTTAGCCATAAAGTTGAAAATCTATTAAAGAAATCTGACAGATTGTAGTAGCTTGATGTGCTGGCGTCTGTACATCATCATTTCAGCTGAAAGACGTCCACTGCTGGACACAGAGCTCCTCCAAGCACCTCCACTTCAACCGGTTGTGAGTTTCCACATGGTATCGGAAAATTCACAAAACGTTTTCAAGTTTCTTCTCTTTGACCGATGCCGCTAATTAGCAGATCAGACACGGGATTTTATGAAGGTAAAAACCATAAGACGAAGGCAAATGTCAAAAATGTTCGTCTACAACGTGTAACGTTAAATGCGCAAAACCTGAAAATAGTTTGATCAGAATAACGAGCAGAATTAACTGAACCACTTTTTAATATAGGTCACATTTTTCAAAAAATCTTCATTAAAAACGTTGCCGTGTCTATTTATTAATAGGTCAAGCAAGCCAATGTCAGCGCGGCGCAGCGGCCCGCTGACGACTCCTCCCTCGGTAAAGCGTCGTCGCAGACGCAAGAAACAATCAGAATCGCCAGTAAAACTAAAACAGTACATAATTTTTTTAATGACTTATTTTCTCTCTGAAATAGGTCAATTGAATTAAAAATCAGTTGGGGTGTCTGAAATTTTGCGCATTTAACGTTAAACGTTGTATATGTACTAGGTCGCGAGAAAGTGGAGACCGCACGGCTCCAAAAGGACCCTTACAATAATAAGGACTAAAGTAATTACAGTTTATAATAAGTGGTCTTCATAAATAAGTCCGTGGACGTAACATTGTCGATAATTTATGGGTACTTACTCTGTACCAGTCTACCTATGTATTTCCTTGTGTCTATATCGCGGCAGGGGACCGAATGTATCGATGTTCGCAAAAAAACGAAACGAAAAAAGGTAGGTACACTTAAGGCCAGATTAATAGGTAAGTATTTAGCCATAAAACTGTTCGTAATAATAACCCATCATGCATTAATAGCTACAGAGTTTATAAAAGACTGCCTCGTTACCGCTGAACACACGGTCCTGGGTTCGATTGCATGTCTTATTGGGTTTTTCCAACTGCCGGTCTATTCTGTATAAATCTCACCGTGATAAACCTAGATGAAGTGAACCGTCCATAGTGTCAAGCCCTAGGCATCAGCAGTGCGATTCTGTAACCATCTCTCCGTGAAAACTTAGGTGAAGTGAGCGTGGAGTGAGCTGTCAGTGTCATCCCACCTGATACTAGGGATTGACCAAGCATACATTTACAATCATGATCGGGATTTTAATCATATTTTGTATGCTAATTCTATTGATAATTTTATATAATTTCAAAGCTAGTATTTTATTTGTCAAAATATTACTATTTTGTGTGGTTTTCATCTAGGAAAAAAAAGACTAGTCCTTATTTATGGACTTGTCCGGGAAAAAAAAAGAAAATTGATATGACTAAGACTAAGTTTCTGTTTTGATATTTTATTTAAAAAAAACCCACAAAATATTAATGTTTTAACAACTAAAATACTAGCTTTTAAATAATTTAAAATTATCAATAGAATTAGCATAAAAAAATATTATTAAAATCTCGATTATGATTGTAAATGTTTGCTTAGTCAATCCCTAGCATCAGTGGGATGACACTGACAGCTCACTCCACGCAAGTGATCACGGTGAGATTTTCACAGAATCGACATGCGGGTGGAATGACAGCTCACTGCAAGCTTACTTTGACTGAGTTTTTACGGTGAGATTTTTACAGAATAGTCCGACGAGAAGTTCTCAGTAGCAGCGGGCGTCTGAATTTGTGTCCGGTTGAGGGAAATAGGCTCGCTCCCTATTACTTGAGACTTAAACATACCTGCACCCTAATTGCGTTAATCATTTTGAAGCATATTGCTAATCCATTGCTCTATATGTTCGAAAAATGTGTCTGCTCAACAACGTAAATAACGCAATGAATTTTGTTGCACTGTCAAAATGAAACCCACTGCTACTGATAGTGTGTTACGCAATTACTCTGCTGGCCAAATATGGGTGTTATTATAGGTACACCTCTGGCTAACCCTTCGTGGATTACAGCCGTTATGTTTATCACACTAATATTATAAAGGCGAAAGTGATAGTGGAAGTGAAATTTGTGAGTGTGTGTGTGTGTATGTTTGTTACTTCTTCACGCTCAAACGGCTGGACCAATTTTGATGAAATTTGGCACACAGATAGTTTATAACCAGGATTGACACATAGAATACTTTTTATCCCGATATTCCTACGGGATCGAGACTTATGCTGGTGTAACCGCGGGGCGCAGCTAGTGTTAAATAAAAGTGAGGCGTATTCAGTGGAGTGATAGAAAATTATGAAAAAAAGTTAACGTAATCTCACGCCACACTCGTAACAATGTGTGCACTGCGTCTATCACGAATATGCAAAAAGGTGTATTAATATGGAATAGAGGTGCTAAATGCATACTTTATCACGACCGATCATCTAAGGCTTGGATGCTAAGCTAGAATGGACGGTTGATGACGTTTTCAATAATAATAATTTTTTTTATTCATATTCATATACTTTTACAAAAGAGGTGTGTTTAAATAGCTACAGAAAGTTAATATATAGTATAGTCTTATACAATGATTTACTTAGTGTCTAGTAAAACGGATGTACAACTAGAGTATATTAATTAGAGGTAATTACAGGATATTTAACTAGAAATTTAAATTATATGTTGCGACCTGCCTGATCTAGGTTTATTCAAACCTGTGTTTCAGGCCATCACTTCATCGTAAATTATATGGGTCAGGTATCTTAACTAGATCAATAAAAATACATCTACATCGACTATAAAAATAAGCAAACATTACAAAAAAAAAATTAAAAACTACTTTAAAAATTAAGCTATTTACAAATATAAATAATTACGAAGTAATATTATTATCATACCAGAATTTCTAGCAATTTTTCTGTGTCTGTGTAATTAAGTTTAGATAAATATTCTGCTAGCGTCATACTACATTTTTTGTAATTTAAACTATATATTATGTTAAGTAACTTGTTGAGTTTGTTATAAAGGTAAGGTCCTAAAAACACATAAAATTTATGCAATGCATTACATATCAGTAGATTTTACACGGAATTACTTTTGCCAGGTACATCATCCTCGTGGTTGGTCGAATTATCGCTAACGCTACTACTGAGCTGATGTCCTGGGTTCGATTCCCAGGTCTGGCAAGTTGTTATAAGCCCAGGCTCAGTTACTAGGTACGCCTCTGCCTCAACCCTTCGGGGATAAAATGCGTGATGTTATGTTACTAGTTATGTTATCATCGTTGTTGACTCGACTGTACAAACATACAGCGTGTAACGGAAGGGGGGTATCAACCCTGAAGGAGGTGAATGTGCTCATGAAACTCAACAACTTTCCCCAAAGAACATAGGTCGAAATATGAAAAAAAAATTTGGCCCTCCCTTACAAAACTGACTACCAGCTGATTGATTTACTATGGGAGGGCCAAATTTTTTTTTCATATTTCGACCTATGTTCTTTGGGGAAAGTTATTGAGTTTCATGAGCACATTCACCTCCTTCAGGGTTGATACCCCCTTCCGTTACACGCTGTATACACAAAAGTAAGGACTTAAGGGGATGCACTAACTAAGGGCCCTTTCCTACAGCAAGATCCCGTTTTTTGCAGGTACGGTTTTTTGCAGGATCCCGTTTAGTAGTGTACGTGTTTAAATATACATATTCACACAAGCGTCCTGTTTGCCGGATACTGCAAGCAGGATGCATGTGTGAATACATACTCGTATACACACAGCTTTACTGCTGAATTTGTCTAACGTTTAGTTTAGCCGCGAAGATTCAAAATGTATGGTGTCCAATATATGGAAAAAGCCCCATGAAGGGTTAAATATGATTCGCGACCATAACAAATATGACATTACAGAATTATAAAACTGCCCTGATGCTTTCACCTTAAGTTAAAAAGCCCGCTTAAGGGCTCCCGCAGATAAGCGCGACGCGACGGTGCGACACGATTCTGGTAGAACAAATTCCACGAAGTTTTCATAGAAATTGTTCTACTAGTGTCGCGTCGCGCTTGTCTGTGGGAGCCTTAAGTCGCTAAAGTAGTTAATGCGGTTAACTAAAGGAACATTAAAGTATATAAATGTAACGTTAACGGCCGATTAAACTTGAAGTTCATAATTATTATACATTTCTCGCCTATAATCCCTGTCATTACAAGCAATTATTGAATAGTTTAACCCTTTATAGCTCAGTGTAGACTGTAGGTAACATACCGTACAAACGCTTCGAAATTTAAAATAATTGATTTCATAACGTAATCGCGCACTGTAACTCGTAGTCTACACTCCGAACTAATGAACTAGTACCAAAAAATACGACTAGACGGCGATTCTTGTTACAAATTGAGATTTGTGTTACGACAGTCGGTATTTAGGCACGAAACGTGGCGGTTCACTGTGATTTAAAAAATATATAAAAAATTGTTCTGCTCGTGTCTTGTGTATTATATTGATAAATTGGAGAGGTGAGTGTTTGAACTTTATTTTGTAACGTTATTTTTCAACACTTTCATATTTTATTTTGTTTTTGTTGGTAAAAGTGATTGTTGCAATTTTTGTAATTTTCTTCCCAAATAATTAAAAATAATGAAAATCCAGAAACACGTGTATTTTATTTTTTTGTAATCTTCTCTAATCCAAAAAATCAAATAAATCGCAGCTTATGAGTCATAGAGGGTTAACGGTTGAAAGTTATAATCCTAAAGCCTGCACTAAGGATATCAAATGGGAACCAACTTAGAATGCAGCTTAGAGTCATAATAATAAAAAGCTTTTGTAACTGATAATCTTAATCTGTTAATCTTGGCATCATCATCTGGGGTCGGCTTCCAGTCTAACCGGATGCAGCTGAATAGGAATACCAGTATTTTACGTGGAGCGACTGCCTATCTGACCTCCATAACCCAGTTACTGGGTAATACGATACCCCTTGATAAGACTGGTTGTCAGAGTTTCGGGCTACTGACGACCCGTAACGACTGTCAAAGATCCACGAATGACAGCCGAGACCAACGGCTTAGCGTGCTATCCGAGGCACGGAGTGGTCTTGGTATGTGAAGATGATCACCCATCCACAGACCAATCGCGGCAAGCGTAGCTTAACCTTATCGATCGACCCGTCCGGCTGTTATTACTTAGGTACAAGCCAAGTCAATCTGTTAATCTTGGCATTATGTGTATTTGATGTAACTCTAAAAGATGTAGTTTGTGCTGTGACAGTTGCAGCACTTCCTAGAATGAAACTACCGTGCAGTGTGTTCTGAGCAATTAAAAAGTTAGCCGAAAGAGATGATAGAATAGAATAGAATACTCTTTAATATGTACACCATATAGATTACAGACATAAATATAGAAATTTTACAGAGGGTGACACAATGGGCGGTCTTATCGCTAAGAGCGAGATGATTTCAGATATTTTCCGTATCTGTCGAGTTTGTCCGGTTTGTGAATTAAAACTACAGCACCACTCACTAACAATAGCAATAGCTTTCATTTTGACAGTCCAACGACATTCATTGCGTTATTTAAGTTTTTGAGCAGACAATTTTTTCGAACATATTAGGTCTTTACCTATGAAATTGCCGTTCTGCAGTACTGGCCATTTCAAATCAAAATAATTTTTGTTTGGCTAAGAGTTCTAATTTCAAATTAATTTTATTTTAAAAACATGGAATTTTGTTTCCAAAAGTAGTCATTTGTTTATTGATTAGTGTTACATTTTCATCGCATTTCAATATTTTTCGTCTTCATGGATACGTTAAAAATTCGATGAATTATGGAATATGAGTACCGTCGTGGCAGCAACGCGGCACAAGCGGCACGCAACATCAACGACAGGCAGTACAAAATGCCTTTGAAGAATTTGTTGCCTCCCGTCCAGCTGATTTCTTTAAGAAGGGATCAATAAACTGCCACTGCGTTGGCAAAGATGCATTGATTGCATGGGTGATTACTTCGATTAATATAAATAAAAAATACATGAAAAAAATTCGTTTAATTTTTTTATACAAAACGGCAATTTCATAGGTAAAGACCTATTATCAAGTAATGGATTAGCAATAGCCTTCAAAATGATTCAGGTTATGATTGAAATTGTGTTACGCAATTAGGGTGCCGGATAAATATGACTAAATAGCTTTAGAATGACACAATAAGTGACAGAGACGAATATCTACGAGTACGGTGCCGAACTTAGTTTTTTTTTTTTTTTTAACTCGGGAATTATCACTGGCTGCCTATACCTCAGCAAACTGATTGCCTCATTGGTGTCGTGGCCGCGACTGCTCAGCGTGGGGTCTAAGTTTTCCCTTTAGCAATTTGGAAGTTGGTGGTGTGATACCCCCGTGCCTCAGATAGCACGTCAAGCTAAAACAAATGAATTCTAAACAGCTTCTTACCTTGTCTGTAGTACGCTTTTGGCCAGTTTGGGCACAGTTCTCTCGCTCGCGTCGCATCTTGTAGAGCTGCTGCAAACTGCCCTTGTTTTAGCCTCGCTGCCGACCTGCGCAAAAATTAACGATTAGGTACTAAACAAGGTCTTCGGAGATCCCAAATCTTTACATTTTCTGAAGTCGGTCATGAAAAAGGCTAGTTACTAAGGAAATCCGGTTTTTCTTTCAAAAAGTCGTATAGCCCTTTGATCAAAATAAACAAAACAATTTACGCCTTAGAATCTAGAATGAAGAAGTTGAGACCTATTACCAACAGTTTTTTCGAAGAAGAAATCGAATTGTAGTAGCTGTGGTATCGGCCCCGACTGACGAGACAGGCACTTTACTTTGGATATTTCATTTCATAACCAGTGCTCTCAAAACGGTAAAGGAAAACATCGTGAGAAAACCGGGATGTCCTAAAAGTAAAATTTCGAAGACATGTGACATCCACCAACCCGCACTGGGCCCGCGTGGTGTGACCCAGCAGTGGAGACATTATTGGCGTATTATGCTAGGATCAATTTATGAACTATACAACGTGTAACGTTAAATGCGCAAATCCTGAAAATAGTTTGATGAGAATAACGAGCAGAATTAATTGAACCACTTTTTAATATAGGCCACATTTTTCAAAAAATCTTCATTAAAAACGTTGCCGTGTCTATTTATTAATAGGTCAAGCAAGCCAATGTCAGCGCGGCGCAGCGGCCCGGTGACGACTCCTCCCTCGATAAAGCGTCGTCGCAGACGCAAGAAACGATCAGAATGGCCAGTAAAACGAAAACAGCGCATACAACCTTTATAATTTTTTTAATGACTTATTTTCTATCTGAAATAGGTCAATTGAATTAAAAATCTGTTGGGATGTCTGAGGTTTTGCGCATTTAACGTTACACGTTGTATAAAGGTTTAGGCGAACTCAAAACCGAAAATCTGCCTAGTGTTACCGGTGCATAGGACGCGAAACATTTTGCTTGATTACCTTTTACATAATAGCGGTATGCACCGTATATACGGGGTGGAATTTTCGAAGCGTACCTGCAAATTTTACTCAAAGGAAACATTCCTTTATTTTTAAAAAGAAACACACCTGAACCTGTCTCTTAACATACGGTACATGAAACACGCTGACGCTTATTATAATTCTGTAATTTCTCCTAATTATGTACACGCGTGACCAATACGATTGACAGCTACGGGAGACTGGTCTAGTTTATAATCAGCACCGTTCACTGATCCAATATGGCGAAGATTTTCTACTATAATTTTCCTCATTCTTGGATTATAATTAAAATGCAAGACAAGATGAAGACACAACACTTTAAGCTACAGAATGTTAGGTATTGCTAGACTAGAATTGCAGGGTAATTGCGTAACACTGTAGCAATGGGTTTCATTTTGACAGTTCAACAACATTCATTGCGTTATTTAAGTTGTTGAGCAGACACATTTTTCCAACATATGGAGCAATGGATTAACAATATGCTTCAAAATGATTCAAATTGAGAGAAATAGCGTGTTACGCAATTAGGGTGATGGATTAGATCACTAGACCAAAAAACTATGTTAGATATAAGAGGGATTCTATGTAAGATATAGATAGATCTTGAAGATCTTGATAGTCCTTGAAGGCTCCAACGTCGTAGGTTAGAAAAATAAGTAATGGGTGTATGATGAAGATGATGCTGCAGTTTTAGTGCACTCTTTGGCATAATTCTGACCAACCCAAGAACTTAAGGAACTTAACCCTTAACTGCATCGTGATGGAAATTTCCATCAACCAATCCAATGCCATATTTTCGTTTCCACAGAGCACGGGGACTCCCCAATTATTGTTAGGCCCGGCGCCCATTATCGGCATCGGTACGCTTGAGGATTTTAGGTGGCAAATAGCAATATACTATAACATAATGGCAATAAAGTAGAAATTTCCGTGATATATGGTCGTAATAACAAAAAATACCGCTTCGGTATGCTTGAGGCTGGTGTATCGGCAGATTGAGAATGCTTCGGGATGCTTCGGCATCCTTCGGCAACCTTCGGTACGCCGCCGGCGCCGAGGCAACACTCGGGGGATAGTTTGAGAAATACGATATTGAGAGGCTTCGGCAAGCTACAGGACGGTGCGGCATCCTTAAGGACGCCTCGTCATCCCTAAGAACGTTGCAGCATGCCAAAGCATAATTGCCGATAGTGTGCGCTTGCATATAGGATGCCGAAGGATCCTTTTCCTTGCCGATGCCGATAATGGGCGCCGGGCCTTAGAGATATTCAATTCATATTGCTCCCAGTAGATTCATTCTGATTACATAAAGATGTAAATTTCCACCAGGCCATTTAGAAGAAAAAAAAAAGTATTTTTATGAATATATTTTTTTAAATATTTTTTCCTTACTATAGAGCTAATGTAATGTCCAAATAAAAAATTGCTTAAAAAGTAAAACTCATGCAATTAAGGGTTAACATGTTTAGGACGCCAAATGCGATTCGGCAGTATTTGTTGACCATCCCGACGCCATTACGGCTCGTGCTGATCGGCAAACCCTCGCTTTATCATGTTCGGGTCAGCTCGGCACAAGTTGAGCTTGGCCGAGCGGTTGTTTCCCGTACATATTAAATTAGCATACTGTTGTTGTTAAAACATTTTTTTTTTAATTTGTATTTTATGTTTCACAAGAATGCCCAATAAATGTTATTCTTTATTTATTTATTTTATTAATTTTAGGAAGACTTACAGCTAACTTACAGCAGCAGCAGCTTACTTGCAGCTTGCGGCTTATTTATTCATATTTATGACATTCTATGACTTAATAATAATAATGTAAATGATAATTGATTGATTTTAATAATAATTTTGCATGCCTGAATTGGTACAACACAGTGGACTGCGCATTCACTTGACATCTAGTAGTGTATTATTATGTACTGTGTTGAGCAATAAACGAATTGAATTGAATTGAATTTTAATACATTTTAATATCTAGTACAATGTGTAAGCGATGGCCAATTACAAGCTTCCACTAACGATTAATGTGAGTAACATTAACACATTGTACGCCATGGTGGTCACCGGTGAGCGACAGCAATTATTTTAGTTAATTCTTTGAATAGTGATAAGAAATAATTATTTAGAATGGGGTTTTTGACTATTTTGAACCGTATGAGCCAATAAAATATAACGTGTAAAATTAGCCTAAATCGCGAATCAGCGTCAGCCCATATGGAAAGTTCAGTGGTGGTCAGTGGTGGTCACCGGTGACCACCACGGCGTTCAATGTGTTAACAAATACACGAAAACAGCGACGTAAGAGATACGAAAATTAATTATCTCACGCTCAAAAAGTACAATAATAAACAGCAGAAAAAAAAATGTTTAAACATAACTAGACATCCTGACACACCATATTAAAAGTACGACAAGCTTTCTTTCTGTACTTAATTATATTCGGTCTTGCCGCCCGGCTGTGCCGAATCAAACTCGAACATGGGTGTAGCATCCTTTACGTGAATAATAGACCAATAAACAAGAACTTACCGGTTGCTATAAAGTATGTGATTGGCAGGATCCAGGGTCAAGGCATCAGTGTAGAGAGCGACTGCAGTGGCGAAGTCTCCCGCCTGGCATGCCGCATTGGAGGCGCGGACCTTCTCCACGAAGAGGGCCCGAGACGCCGCCCCCAGGGACGCCGAGCCAGTCGGCTCCACCTGTGAGAGAAAATAACGTAGTAAGTAGAGCTTCAAGTTCAGGCTATGGTAAAAGTTTCATAGTAATGCAATTGGGTAAGCATAGCATTGGCGTTGGAGATCTCTCAACTTCCGTGCTATCACTAACAACAATATCGTTAAATTCTTTCAGAATCATTCGTAATCGAGGCCTGTCGTGCGATTCTGTAACCATCTCACCGTGAAAACTTGGGTGAAGTGAGCGTGGAGTGAGCTGTCATTAGGGATTAACACTATTGACACTGCTCACTTCAAGCTCACTTCACTTATGACTTCACGGTGAGATTTTTACAGAATCCACCGGCTGAAGTCCCTACCAATCATTCTAATCAATCATTTGTAGGTCAAGTCAAGCTGACGGTTAATGGTGGGTCCACACGACACAGACTTCATAGAGACTTCTTTAGAATTTTGTCTGTGCAACAAAGCAGTACAGACAAATGTCGGTGCGTTAGAAAAGTCGGATTCTTGACTGCGTGAACCTTTTTACTCGGACTTCATAGTCTGTACAGATATCTGTACGAACAGAAGTATGTATCGTGTGGACCCACCATAATACCTAGTTGAAGCACACAAATACTTCTCCTGAAGTTAGAATTTAATTAAAATATTTATTAAATTTCATTAAATTATCATTCAATAGGGAAATATGAACTTAGAGGGGCCCGTGGCTAAATAATAATAGCCGCACAGGTCGATCGATCAGGTTAAGCTACGCTTGCCGCGGTTGGTCTGTGGATGGGTGACCATCTTTACATTCCGATTAGACATTCTTCGTCTAGGCATTCTCCGTGCCTCGGAAAGCACGTAAAGCTGTTGGTCCCGGCTGTCATTCGTAGATCTTTGACAGTTGTTACGGGTATTCAGAAGCCCGAAAGTCTGACAATCAGTCTTACCTAGGGGTATCGTATTACCCAGTAACTGGGTTGTGGAGGTCAGATAGGCAGTCGCTCCATGTAAAATACTGGTATTCTGCTGCATCCGGTTAGACTGGAAGCCGACCCCTGCATAGTTAGGAAAAGGTTTGGCAAATGAAATGATGAGGGTACCTAATATGAACTTAGAAAGAACTTAGACGGCCGCAAATCTTATTTAGATCAACATACAACCCTGATACTAACATGCAAATTTCAAAAACGTAAGAAAATTTTAATTTCGCGGAACGCTTTCGCCTTAAAGATTTCACCTTTCTTAAAACAAGCCGCCATTAGAAACCCTTTAAGTACCTACATAATTTTCGTGACTTCGCGATTATACGAAGGTGTATTAAGCTTAGAAAACAATTTTCTGTGTCTTGTAGGCGCAGATTGATATGTAGGACCAACCCACAAACATCTACTTTCTAACACGAAATTACTGTAATTGGCTGAATTACCTATATAATATGCAGCTGGCTGGGCAAGCCTATTTAACAGTGGCCCTTTGTAACTCAAAGTACATGAAATTAACTTTCAAACCCACTTTTGTTTTATATACAACGTGTAACGTTAAATGCGCAAAACCTGAAAATAGTTTGATCAGAATAACGAGCAGAATTAATTGAACCACTTTTTGATATAGGTCACATTTTTCAAAAAATCTTCATTAAAAACGTTGCCGTGTCTATTTATTAACAGGTCAAGCAAGCCAATGTCAGCGCGGCGCAGCGGCCCGGTGACGACTCCTCCCTCGATAAAGCGTCGTCGCAGACGCAAGAAACGATCAGAATGGCCAATAAAACTAAAACAGCACACAAAACCTTTACAATTTTTTTAATGACTTATTTTCTCTGTGACATAGGTCAATTGAATTAAAAATCAGTTGGGATGTCTGAGGTTTTGCGCATTTAACGTTACACGTTGTATTTTCAAACAAGATAATATTTACGTAATTATAATATCATCATGTTTTTTTTTTTTTTTCGCTGAGAAATGACATTACGCATTTCCGCTCGTCGGGAGACGGAACGGAGTATGTGGGACTCCCTGCCAGAGTGGCATGGGAATCCGGCTCAGCCTTTGCGGCCACAATCCCCCCGGCGCCTGCCCGCCTAGTTGGCGGGCCCTGCATGTCCCCCCGTGGTGGGGGGCTACGGGATGGGCCGGGAACACCTGGCCATTCCCGTCCGGCACTGGTGGAAGCCTGTGCAATGCAGGCGAGGGTGATACCCCCGCACCCGTCGCCTGCTGGCTTCCACCTGGGAGGAGTCGGAGATGACTGTCATACTGACGTCTTCTTCGACCCCTCCTCCGCCTTCGGAACGGCGCCGCGAGAGGGTCTTCCTCCCGCACGCGCTCCGCCGCCTCCTTCTGGGACATGACGTGTTCGCAGAAGGAGGCGACTGCCGCGCAGGACCCCTCGTCCCCCAGCATGGCGTTGACAAGGCCGGGGAGCGAGAGGTCCGTTCCGATCGCCGCGGTGAGACTGTGGCGCGGCCCAGACCACGACGGGCACACCCCGAGAGTGTGCTGCGCCGTGTCCTCCGCCGCGCCACAGCCGTGACACGTCGGCGTCTCCTCTCATCCGATCCGGTGCAGGTACGATCCGAAACAACCGTGTCCGGACAGCACCTGCACCAGACGGAAGGAGAGGAACCCATGCGGCCGCTTGAGCCAGTCCCGCAGGACCGGCCTAATCGCGTCGAGGGTTCGGCGGCCGAAGGCTGCGGTGGCGAGGTCCCCCGTCCAATGGACGATGATGGCGTCCCTCGCCTCCCGCCGGACGGCCTCCCGCTCTTCCGGGGCGATGCGTTCTCCTCTCGCCTTCCGCCCCGCCGTCCATTCATATACTCTGGCGAGCACCCACGCCTCGAGTTACCAAGGCGGGGTACCAGCCAGAGCACATGCCGCTGAGAAGCCGACCGTGCGGTAGGCCTATCTGACCTCCACAACCCAGTTAGTGGGTGATACGATACCCCTAGGTAAGACTGGTTGTCAGACTTTCGGGCTTCTGACTACCCGTAACGACTGTCAAAGATCTACGAATGACAGCCGGGACCAACGGCTTAACGTGCTTTCCGAGGCACGGAAGGGTCTCGGTATGTATAGATGGTAACCCATCCACAGACCAACCGCTGCAAGCGTAGCTTAACCTGATCGATCGACCTGTGCGGCTGTTATTATTTAGCCACTACGTATTATTTACGTAATTATAATAATAATAATAATATTCCACAACTTTCACACAACGCCGTCTAGTCCCAAAGTAAGCTATGATTTTTTCCTCCTTTGGTGTAATTGCTGAATGGCGTTCCAGTGTGAGGATAAATAAATAAATAAAATAAATAAGCAGAGCTTATGCTATGAGTACTAGACTACTGATAAACATACATATATACAACGTGTAACGTTAAATGCACAAAACCTGAAAATAGTTTGATCAGAATAACGAGCAGAATTAATTGAACCCCTTTTTAATATAGGTCACATTTTTCAAAAAATCTTCATTAAAAACGTTGCCCTGTCTATTTATTAATAGGTCAAGCAACCCAATGTAAGCGCGGTGCAGCGGCCCGGTGACGACTCCTCCCTCGGTAAAGCGTCGTCGCAGACGCAAGAAAGGATCAGACTGGCCAGTAAAACTAAAACACCACATAAAACCTTTACAATTTTTTTAATGACTCATTTTCTCTGTGAAATAGCTCAATTGAATTAAAAATCAGTTGGGTGTCTGAGGTTTTGCGCATTTAACGTTACACATTGTATAGATAAATTATACCCAGACAAAGAACAAATGATCGTGCTCATAATTTTTATTAGCTTACTAGCTAACTGGCATAAAATAATATAATATGTACATGTATAACAATATATACAAAAAAGTGGGGACAGAATCACAAATTAAAAAAAAAATGGTCCGCATTGCTGTCAACAAGAAAATTGTCCAAAAGGCTGGTAACATTGCCACGTTGTATAGCTGTCGCAGCCAACTGGTTTAATTAGCCATTTAGTTAACTGCCTAGCCTTTTAACACATTGAACGCCGTGGTGGTCACCGGTGACCACCACTGACCACCACTGAACTTTCCATATGGGCTGACGCTGATTCGCGATTTCGGCAAATTTTACACGTTATATTTTATTGGCTCATACGGTTCAAAATAGTCAAAAACCCCACTCTAAATAATTATTTCTTATTACTATTCAAAGAATTAACTAAAATAATTGCTGTCGCTCACTGGTGACCACCATGGCGTTCAATGTGTTAACTAAGCGGCGGCAGTTCTACTAACGGCCTGAATGATATTCAATTATAGTTTAGGTAGGAACTGTAACCAATCAAGCGCGAGCCGAATTGGTCGCAGTAACTAAGCCAGGACACCCCGACCAAATGGGTTAGGTTAGAAATGTGAGCAACCGCTTGCGAGCCAAGAGAGCGAAGCAAGGCGAGCACTACTTCCAAAAGCCAGGTGGTTAACTAAACGGCTAATTTAACCAGTTAGCTGCGACATAGCGAAGCTGATTCTTTAGTCAAAAAATAGGCCAGCCCTCTGGCCACGTAAAGAGTCGAGACCAACCGACTTTTAAAGAAATATTGCGTTAGTGAAAAAAAAAAACAGATTTTCAGATTATGGCATTGTAAACAGCAGACAATTTAACACGTAATGTTTACGTGTTGAATAAAAGCAACAAAATCACGGTTCAAAATACGACCGACACATGTATCTCACCCGATACTGTAATTTAAAACCTGAAAACCTAAACCATTGATTCGTTACCACATTATTTTTTACAACCACGTCGTAATCACAGCCTTTTCCAATTTCCCCCTCTTCTCATTTGTCGGGTGTTTTCGATAGCACTCGGCTATCTCCGGGAATAAAGTGTATTCGAATTAAGTATTTTATTTTACGTTTTGCTATACGCTTAAACGATCGTAACATTTTTGAGCAATAACACGAATATGCTTTCACGACATTATGCGTAAACTCGATGAAATTTAAGTTGTTATTGCGCAAATTATAATATCAATAAAATTCAAGATTAAAAGCCTTTTTTGGTCTTATTGGTGAAAGTTATCAACGTATAAGTAAAACTAAATGAAACTTGCTACTTGTATTGCGTTAAATAGCACGAGACACAATAAATTTTTATTAAACACATAATGATTATAAAATAATAAATTGCTATTAAAATTAGCATGAGACACAATAAATTACTATGTAACTTTGAGTGCTATTTCCATTTAAAATTATCTAATTTAGGCATCCTATACTGTTTGTTTGTTTTCTTTGCATGATGTGGTCTCCTATAACTGAGGGAGCACATGGATTTTTGTTCTTGTCCTTTATAATGTAAGGTGTATTCTTTGTAAGAGATCCTAATAAAATAAAATTAACTCATAAGTACCTATGGTTTTCTTAAGAAATGGACTTATTTTTATGTGCTTCGGTTTAAATTGTTACTAAGATGCATATAGGTATCTACAATTTTTGGTTGCAAAATTTTTGTTTCTGTCTGTTACGCCTAATCTCCAAAACGGCTGGACTGATTTTGACAGGACTTTCACTGGCTTTAAGGCTTTTATTTTTGAAAAATAATTAGGGTTCCGCGCAAAAAGTAAAACCCATGAAATACAATTTATTTTCTGACATGCACGCAAACGAAGTCGGGGGCACAGCTAGTATTTAAATAAAAAGAGAATCGATAAGGACCGCCGGTAATCTTTATTTTAAGACATAAAATGGCATGGTAGACATGGCGTATAGTCTGTGCCATAGTCTTAAAGACAAGATTGTAATCCGTTAATCCTGCTATTTCATTGGCATCTTTTTCTATTTATAAACGTATTTAGCTTTGTATTACGTTAATGATCTGTCTGAAGTATAATACCAGGCTGTAATTACTGTATTATCTGATTGGTATTGGGTGATATCCATACGGGGAGTGGCACTCGACTAGGGGAAAATTACGTAGGAATATTTCATTAATTTAAATTAAGAATGAGGATGCCCAACATTGTGGTGTATGTTTTCGAACTTCTTTTAATAGACTTTGATCCTTTTGGGTAAGAAATAAATTAAATACATTTATTTAGCACAGACTATAAGACACACAGTATACCTGAGACATACATCACAAAAAAAAAGAAATGAAAAGTGTAAAGTCCGATATTAACAGGAAAGTGTGCCTCACAAATGCGCCAAAAAGGCCCAGTTTAGCAAAAATGCCAGACAACTGGTGCCTGACGCTGGTTTTCAACTGGACCTGATGTGTGAGGTAACGGATGTAAATCAGTTTTACACTGGAACGTGACGTGTGTATGCATACCAAAATAAATAAAATAAATTTGTGTCAAATAAAATCAGTAATGAATATATTAAATAGTGCGATATTGAGTAACACTGCAAAAAAGAAACAAAAAATACTGATAAAACGGTAGCTAAAGGGTTTTTTCTCGTATAACCATTGGACTTATTACTATAACATTAAAATAATTATTAAAATGCGCTAAACATGTTAAATACAAGCAATGTACAGACGCCAGCACATCAAGCTACTAGAATTTGTCAGATTTCTTTAATAGATTTTCAACTTTATCGCTAAAGCATAAGGTTCAAAGTTGATTGGGAAAATCTGACAGTTTCGGGTACCTTGATGTGCTGGCGTCTGTACAAAGAAGCAAATGCAAGCAATGATAAAAAATACCAATTTGCTAAAACTTGGTTGAATACAAGGCTTTTGGCTACTTTGTTTGGGTGTATTTTATGTAATTTTTTTGTAAGGTGCGTTTAGTTTCTGCAGAATATTTTTTATATTTTTTATTTTTCTTTCTAAATAAGGACGTACATAAAAATGTTTAAACAAACATTTATAACTCTTTTGTATTTTATGAACCTACAGATATTGGTGCTTTGTAAGCATTTATAATTTTAACCCTCTTAAAGGCCACAGTAAACGCAAAAAGGATAGGTAATGAATGATAGGCATTTGGATTCCAATTAATCAGTTCGTACGTGATTTTTAATATACATTAACGATATTAAAGTCGATTCCTTCCTCCACTTCCATACTCGATGGAGATTAAAGCTTACAATCGATGTGGGTTATAAAGTTCTCGATATTAATTGGTTTGGAATTTAATTACTTGTTGAATTAATGTTCTTATAGGCTAGTTTCAATGTCGGAGGCTCAGGCGGCTTGTGTATTAGATACGTAGTTGTTGGCCGAATCTCGCCGACTGATTTTATTACAGAGCCTTACATTTTGTTGTGATAAAGTACGACATTCATAGATAGTAAATGACAAACTTGGGTTTTAAAACACGTTGTCTAAGTAAAAGGTTTTTCTACCCAGTTTTATAGCACCAGAAGAAAAACATAAAAAAAGATCCGATCTTGTAGGCGCTTGATCCTGATTTTATAGTGCAAATGAGACTGTGCCTTGGACTTTAATCTAAACATATACTGGGTGTCCGAAAAGTCATGAATTACCTTTTACCTGCTGAAGGGCCACATTGGGATCTATAAAAAAAAAAATAACCATGGTAAAAGACTTATGGTTTCCGACTTTTTTGATGTTTAATGAAATTTTGGAAAATCTCTACCTTTGATCAGTTTTTTCCATGCCATTTCTACGAATGAAAACTTTTTCGAGTACAGGTTTTTTATTTTCATCTTGAATCATCCTACTATCGATTGAATACAAGAAAGTTACAGATATCATCTTTTAAATACCTAAAATTTAGGTTCATACTTAAAATTTTCACCAAAAAAAATTTTACCTTGTTTTAGATCGGCCCTGGTGAAAAAAAAAAATAATGGTAGGTCATTTTTTTTTATATGACTTTTCGGACACCCCGTATACAGGGTGGCTGGGACATCATGTGAACATGAATTCTAGAGCTTCTAGCGAAGAAAATTTTCGACAATTATCCATCGTAAATAAAATCTGCTGTTTCATAGAAAAGTGTAATACCTATACTAGGGTGGTCCTTATTTTTCGACTTTTAAATTATCCCCGGGGCACTTTCTCATTTGATTATATACTTCTAAATATGAAATAAGTTCTTTTTTGTTTTTTTTTTTGTTAAGATTTAGAGGTCGCTACCAGCTGTCAAATTTTTTACAAAACGCATTGAAAGACATCTTAAATGATGGTTTCATTAATGTTTCATTTAGGTGTTTATATCATATTTTCCGTGCAAGTAAAACTCGCATAGACAATCGCTTTTTATCCCTTCCTCCTCTCGACCTCTCTTCTGTACTGACGCGTCGAGATTTAGAGCGTTCACACAATCAAAAAGATAAGACGTACGCGTGCGCACTAACATCATAATACGTTAAAAATTGGTTTGTGCGCATTCGTAATTGCGTAACCCTTGTATCTTAAAAATGAATGATTCAAATATCTACATAATATCCTAATTTATAATAACAACAATAATTTTGTAATATTTTTTATGTCCTAACTATAAAAATAAAAGAATCTAACAAATACAGATTTCGAATTTTTATTTAAAATTCAAACCTTGGTAGCGACCCCTAAATGTCATTTAAAAAATTCAAAAAAAATACTGAAATACTTTCTTATGGTATATAATCAAATTACGTGGTGCCCCGTGAAATTAAAGAATTTTTTTTTTTTTCTTAGGAATAAGGACCACCCTAACCTATACGCTCAAAATGTATGGAACAGACATACATTTTTTTTAACCGACGATAAAATTCAATGCAGGGGCGTTCAGAATCATGTACTGAATCTATGATAACAGGTTGCACGTCGATGTCCCCGCAAAACTATAATAAAATTATAACATAAGTTTTCTAGGTAAAAGCTTTTGAATTGAAGGTACTTACCGCATTCTTCGATCTTATTTTACACAAATAACACGAACCCTATACAGGGTTCTGGTTACTTGAGTACAGTTAAGATATTTCTACTGCCTTAAAGATATTAAAACAAAAACAGACACGTCTCAATAATTAATTCATTTCTAAGAAATAACACTATGAAACGTTTCATAAATATTTACAAGTCAAAATATTTGTGTTGCGTAACAAAAGCATAAAGGATTCGACGGTGCCGACGTAATAATAGTAAAAAACGACAAATGACAAACTGCTACTGAATTCCTAAACCCTTCGCCTACGATGGTAACGTTAACGCTATGTTAAAGTCACCGATCAAGTTCCGTATAAAAAGAAAGGATATTTTTGAAGTTTCATAAATTAGAAAAATGTTCAGGAATTGATGAAAAAATGACACATGAAATTAATGATTCAAAGTTATGTTGGTAGAGTCGTCCAGAGGTGTAATTCCCGTCATATTAACCCTTTACTGCATGATATATTAAATAAGTGAAATTTTTTTTTTATGTTAATGGCTTTATTAAAGCTTCAGAATTAATTATAGTGTTTTTTTATTTTTTTTTTATTTCCAAGTGGTATGTGATGATAGACAAAATAGTTGTGTTTTATTTTTGCTAATGATATGAAAAACAAACCCCATTAGGATTTATACGCTAGTTTTTTTATTTTTTTAGAGTAAATAAACTGTAAACATGTCAAACCATATGTAGTTTCCTATGCGGTAAAGGGTTAAGAATGACCACAGTCTGATCTCAGTCTCGATCTGTCAAAAATACCTCTAATTTCCTTACATCTTTGACAAGTTTTTGACACTGACTGACGCTAAGATGATATTGCCGCTAGATTATGAACGTTCTTAATTACGGGAAATGGTCTTCTGATGATGTGTGCTCTGAATATTTTGGTTGAAGTAATTTTATGAGAAAATGCGATAAATAATAGTATGATTTACGCCGACTACCTATAAACAGTGGGTGTTAGTACTTTTAAAATAGAGTTCATTAAACCCACGCGTAATTTAATCTTGAACACTAGCAAAGGCATTCTTAATTAACAATTGTACTTCCGAACAAATAAACAACCTTACGGAATTAAACGAAGGCTTAAAATATTCATTGGTCCATGCACCCAACGCGGAGATCCCTAAAAATAAAGTATTCTAAATTTGAAACGGGCGAGGAGGCGTGAGGCGCGATCGCCACCTGCGCTATCTATCCGACCGCATCGGAAGCGAGAGTATTTTTTTCTCACGGACCGCATTCTCCTACCTCACCGTGAAACAACCAACCATTGATCTTCCCCTCCTATACCTTATACATAGCTGCACCACGCATTCTTTTACTTAACTCGAGATTAAGTTACGCAGTAATGTATTTCGAATTGTTACAAAGCTCCGATTTCACATATTTCGTATGTTGTGTGTATTGCAGGCAGGCAGAGAAGGCGCCCTTTTACCTATGGCCCGGGTACACACTCGTGAACGTGATCTTTGTGCTGTAACAATGACGGATTGACTAAAAAGGGCATTGTTTAATGATGGTGCCGATGTCTGTAAACAGACCCGTTTTGGGATACATTTTGTGGGAAGATAGGAGAGCTCGTGAACCAGGAAATTTTGGAAAAGCAAAGAATTTACGAGTTGTAGGTGCGGGTTTGAAACTAGGCAGGCGATTTACTTTAGGTAAAAAATATCACCACCACTGCTCTCAGAACGGTGAAGAAAAATCGTGAGGAAACCGGCATAATATCCCAGAATCAAAAAATCGAAGACATGTGACATATACCAATTATACCGCATTGGGCCCGCTTGGTAGATTACTGGCCGTCCCCCCTCGAAGAGACGATGCCTGTGTCCCAGCAGTGGGAATAGGTAGGCAGTGGGTATAGTCTGATTATATACAACGTGTAACGTTAAATGCGCAAAACCTCAGACACCCCACCTGATTTTTAATTCAATTGACCTATTTCAGAGAGAAAATAAATCATTAAAAAATTGTAAAGGTTTTATGTGCTGTTTTAGTTTTGCTGGCCATTCTGATCGTTTCTTAAGTCTGCGACGACGCTTTATCGGGGGAGGAGTCGTCACCGGGCCGCTGAGCCGCGCTGACATTGGGTTTCTTGACCTATTAATAAATAGACACGGCAACGTTTTTAATGAAGATTTTTTTAAAAATGTGACCTATATTAAAAAGTGGTTCAATTAATTCTGCTCGTTATTCTGATCAAACTATTTTCAGGTTTTGCGCATTTAACGTTACACGTTGTATATAAAATAAATTGCTTTTTTACAAAAAGGCACATGTATCATGCAGCGTAGTGATGTTATGCCGAGACAAAAAAGGGCTAAGTTTCTCAACCTACTATACCAACCACCCTGTCACAAAGAAATTTATAAGAAGAATATAATATAGTGTCTATTAATTTATATAATAAAATCCCGAACCACTTAAAATTGTTACAGGGTAATTTATTTATGTTTTTTTTTTTATTGTAGGTACTAATAAACTTATTATTATTATTGTTCAAAAAGAAATTAACAGAGTGGCTCCAAGGTTACTTTTTCTATAGCATTAAGGAATTTATGCAACATAAAGAACAATAATAATATTGAATGTTTCCCTAATTATTTTAATATTGATCGATTGTAAGGACTATAATGTAAATCTCTATTAGTATAACGATTTAAATTTGGTAATAATGTAACGGAATGATGACATATTTTGTAATAACGACATAAATTTCAATAATTTACACGCAAGCCGAATACAGTGACTTTTAGGCTATAAGATCTTCCTTGTAAAAATGTATTTCTTGCAAATAAATATTATTATTATTATGCCAAAGGATTTAAATCTTAAAAAGAGAGACGAAGAACTCGTTGGATAGCTAAAAGGGTCGCTGAAGGTTACAGCATCGTTCACTGATCTTATCGAAGAGAATTAGTCTCATTAACAGTAGAAGGGACACCGCCTTGATTTTAGAAATTATATAAACTATATTTCCTTATTTCGCAAACGTTGTAACTATGACGGCAGTTGACTATAATACCTCCAAATATGGGGAAGTCTGTGTTCAACAGAAACTACGATTCCTAGAGAACATGTCCAATTCCTTTTCCGGGTCTTTGAGCTTTATGTACTTACAACAAATATTGAGCGGAGATATGCTCATTCTCCGTCGTAACTTCAAAAATTATCATTTCATTTTCATACCGGCAACATTCGATAAGTTTACCATAAACGGTAAGTTTGCGTACCATCATTACGAACGTTTATCAATGCGCTCCCGTGGCGTATACCGTGCGCATACGCATCCACTGGTAATGATCGCCGATTGTTTCGGCCATCTTGAAATATGAGCGACGTAATCGAGCCTTATTCGCTTTATTAAAATTTCGTTTAAAGAGGCGCCTGATAACCGTTCGCTCGATGGATTGGGTAATTATTTTTTCTTGAAACGACCTTTCATTTATCTTGTAACGTTACTTTTTAAAATGAAAAGACGCGGACCGCCCCACGACGCTTAGTGAACGTCATATCGGAAGAATTTTTAATATCGCCGTTGTTAATTAAAGTGTGCTTAAACATTATCCGTCGATTTATCAAAATGTAATTCCGAGTAGAAAATGCACAGCATGTAATGTAAATACATGGCTGGAGCGACCGAACGTAATGAACATTAATAATGGAAACTCTTTATCCTTTGAAATTTGCATTCTACCATGTTTAATGTCGCGGTGCGCCACGATTGTAATTTTTCATTTAAGTAATCCTTTATCAGATGGGCATGTCATATTCCTGATATGCCGTCAGACTTATCTGAACACGTAGATTTGACGGAGAAATATAATAGCGAATACATTCTTAGAAGTAAATGAGAAGTAGAAGTATAACCGAATCGCTTTAGCGTAGCAATAGCGGTCATTGCCCTTTCACTAATATCTCTCTGTAGGAACCCAAACAATAAACTATGTATGGTTTGTCGTTATTGGAACATGTTGAAGATTACGATAGATATTGATTCAGGACGTTAACGGACTTTATTACAGCTTTTGAAATAAGGAATGCTAGAAAATGTAGGTGGGTCAACGACCGCTATTGACACGCTAAAGCCATTCGCCTATAACTACTTAGGTCAATTATGATAAAAAATCAATTCCTCTCTCCTTAAACAGCACCATTATATTTTCTTTACTCCTGTTTCATGTCTAATGTTATATGTATATATTTATTTAGATTGGTATAATATACTTTATGTATGTACTCATTTTATCGTGCAAATGGTACACCACAGACTATCTACAGTATTTGTCTCTCCTTCCCTTTTCAATCCATTCAAAGGTTTTCTTTAAAAGATCGCTCTTAGCGATACTGTCACCCTTTGTAAAATTTCTATATTTATGTCTGTAATCTATATGGTGTACATAATAAAGAGTATTCTATTCTATTCTAGGTCTTACAAGAAGTCTTACAAGTCTTACGAGTCTTACAAGAAGGGACTTATAAGAACCCCTAGATCGAATTTGGCACCGGGCGTCACAAACCAAAACATAATTCAAAGAAGATTTAAGTGCATTTCGCGAGAACGAACCCGCTGGCAGTGTTAGTTTGCATGTAATTTCAATAGCTATACATTTATAATTTATATAAATAAATCCATCAATTCCTGGTATGACGACTCACGAACATTTATCATAGGCACAAAATGTGTTCTGTGAAATCATTTGAAATTCAACCTGTGTCTATAAAACTTCCTATTTTATGGGTCCGGGGTAGATGCGTGGCCACATATGAACTGTACACGCGGAATTACTTCTAAACACACGTATGTATGTACCTACATAAGATAGGTGCATAGGCGATTGAAATTGACGTTATTAAACATGCGTACACATAGGTATCAATGTTCCCTTTCTGCTAATCTCGGACCATTGAGTATCGTAACATGTTGTTGTGCCAACGCTAATTCGCTTTCAATGTTACTTGCACTTTTGATTGCATAAAAAGACGACGCGAGAATTGTAAGTATGTGTTTGTGTTGTAAAGAGGTTTACAGCCTGTCGTACACGTTCCAATTCTATCTAATAGGTGCAGTATATTGGAAGACTTAATATTTAGATAACGTTATGTGAATTTAATTTCATTCAATGCTCTTTAAATCTGGCAGAAAACTCAAATCACGGCAATAGTAAAACTAGAAAAACCACCTGACGACCCGAAGAACTATAAAGAAAGAAGAAAAGAGAGAAAGAAAAATTGTTTATTCTGCACAAACAAAACGCACGTTACATATAAAAAAAAAGACATACAACATAACGTAGTCAAGGGCCTCGTACACAAGCATATAAAATGTTGTCAATTTTGTCCATTACTTGATGAAAGGGTCAGGGGACCAAAGACAACACACATTAATTGACATTGACAATACATGAATACCTGTCGCCCTATCTCTATTCTGTGCCATAAATACGTTCAAATTATTTGAGCGACTCTTGCTTAAAAAATCGACCCTAAACTGATCTACGAGCAAGCTGGCTTCAGACCAGGTAAGACATGCTGCATTGATTTCCTTAATTTTCTAATTTGGGATGTTCATTTTCTCATGTGTGCGAAGCCAACCTCCCCTTTTTCATTTCAGACGTGCTGACGTGCGTTCGTGATTAACGTATTTTTAATGAAAACAAATTCATATTGTTAACGATTTGTTCAACAATAAGGCATGTCTCATGAATATTGTCTGAAACCCTCCGAGTGAAATGACAAAACAATAAAAAAGGGAAGGATTTTTATAAGCTGTTACCACAACAAAGCCTTTGTAATCACGTCAGTGCTGACTCCGTCACGTTTTTATCGCCGTTACGTGATAGGACGGGCCCATCGTCAGGTGCCGTCAGTTTTGTTGTGAGAAAAAACATAACAATGTACGCGACATCGAAAATAAAGACGTCTTCCTTAAGATTGTTGATATCACTTTGTCTCAATAATTCCTTTGCAATTACTCTGCTATTTATACCCCAGAATGTTCCACCATTTTAAGATTGAAACATAAAAAGTTTATAATCCGAGTCTGAACTCATTCCCCAGGTACTCGTATAAGGGTTTAGAAACAAAAAGCGGCGTCGTCGGTCATCCTTTGTCTATTTTTTCCCGCCTATTTTCATTGTGGACCTCTCGGGATAATTACGAGATATTTACCTGTTTGAAATAAAACAATTAACGTGTGTTGTGCCGAGACAAATCACACAATAATTTGGGACCGGATTCGGGTAATTTTTTGATGGTTTAGTCGAAAGTTTTTGTGTGTTTCTTTACACACATTCATACATTTTATGGGAATCAATCTTTGAATCAACTTGGACGTACGTTCCGCTCGTAAAGCATTCGTTGTGGCCGGTGCCTAAATTAATTACAAATAATGACAGAGGGCGCGGAGTTTCCATTGTTTGTTTGAATAAAGAAAAGTTAAAGATTTTTTTAATGAAATACATTTAAGCCTGAGGGTGACAGTTCATTATTTGAGTAAAAAAACCTCGCATGCATTTGACTTCCGCGCATCTGTTCAGTTTGGCCCGAAGGCGTGGGTCCCATCACGACTTCCATACTTATTTGTGTAACCCGACCGAGAAGGGAGACTGGTCGTCTTATAAGGCCGGGGCGGGTTCGAGTGAATTTTCTGTTTTATTGGGTTATTGTTGCGAAATCGCACACAAACGCGGCGGATTCCTCGCATTCCTCGACAATTACTATTTCGTGAGTGACCCCGCACTCTCGCCGAATGTCCGCGGTCTGGTCTCACCGGCGAACGTCTGCCCTTTGACTCTTGAATCCTCTGACGTTTGGGAAGTTGTATCCTTGAATCAATGATAACAGGATTGGTAATTCAAAGTGCCTACATATAAACACAGAGTTTGATACTTTAGATGCCCGAAAATGGTTTAAAATCATAATGATATAGTTGAACTGTGTGTATATTTAAAGGAATGTGTTGCATATAGATATCCAGCCAATATCCAGCTCCATACAGTTTAACACCATAAATATCGAATTGCAATAAGAATCGAAGCATAATAAGCCGCGGCTACAATAATTCAATGGCAATTAGTTTTAATAATTCCGGTTAACCGTACGATTTAACTCAGGAAATTACTCAATAAAGTATTCAATACCATAATGACCACGATTGTCGGCCATAATGGTAATAACCATGCGTAGATATTTCCCATTGTATTCTGTTTTAGGTAACATTTAAATATTTCCATATTGACTCAGGCCTTAATAATGTACGGTGCGTAGCCACTGTTGGCAATCTTACGTATTTTTAATACAAAAATCGATTGTGTTTATTTTATTGCTTTGTAAAGTTGGTAATAGTTTTGTTGAACTTTGTTGTTAAGCCTGAATTAGCGTGGTAACGGTCGTTCACACGGTGCTGTCCTGTACGATATTTTACGATAAAAAGTTGAGATCACACGTCAACATCCTACTGTTCACACAGTCAAAAATAAATGCAGTTTGAAACTAGGTACCTTGTGATCCCAAAATTATACAGCAAAATATCGTACTGAATGACGCCGTGTGAACGTAGGTTACATGTTTTGGGGCACAAAGCGCAGGATAGGAGGTGATAAATCGTTTTTGACACAGCTCCATATCCACATGCTGCTGCCGTTCCATCAAGGTAGTTCCATTATACGAGATTCGACTTACATCTTCCCACTTGGGTTCGGAGACGGTTAGGGACTTCCAAGTGGACCACAGAAGGTTACAGGAAGATGCTTGGTTGATGGTAGATAGTGAGTAGGTAAGGGAAATGCCGCGGAAGTGGCGAAGTTTTATTCCAGCAAAATTTTAATAGCTGTCTGCCCGCGACACGAAGAAGAAGAACCGTGGTAGGTATAATGATCAAAATTCAGTTCGAATACAAAATTCAAGTTTTGATTTTGATTATTAGTAGATTACTCCAAAATTGTACTACACCATTTGAGAGGGAGAAAAGCTACCCGTTTACCTACAGTTCTCCACGGAAAGTATGCACTTCGAGAACCATTGTCTATCTTCGGAAGTAAGAAGCGCATTTTGATAAGATCTGTGGCGTGCCTTTTATTATTTACTTCGGAAACATGAAGATTACCGAAGCGCATGCTCTTTCTGGTTGCCCTGTACATACATACTTATAAGCCCAAGAAATCTATATCTATAGTCTATACAAATAAACAACGTGTAACGTTAAATGCGCAAAACCTGAAAATAGTTTGATCAGAATAACGAGCAGAATTAATTGAACCACTTTTTAATATAGGTCACATTTTTCAAAAAATCTTCGTTTTAAACGTTGCCGTGTCTATTTATTAATAGGTCAAACAACCCAATGTCAGCGCGGCGGCGCAGCGGCCCGGTGACGACTCCTCCCTCGATAAAGCGTCGTTGCAGACGCAAGAAACGATCAGAATGGCCAGTAAAACTAAAACAGCACATAAAACCTTTACAATTTTTTTAATGACTTATTTTCTCTCTGAAATAGGTCAATTGAATTAAAAATCAGTTGGGGTGTCTGAGATTTTGCGCATTTAACGTTACACGTTATATAAAACTGAAGTGTCTCTTCATAATGTTATAATAACAGCTTTAAATTATGCATATAATATAAGGTACATAGTCGTATAAAAAAAAACATTTTTAAAATTTTTGTCTGTTCGACTGTCTGTTTGTTCCGGCTAATCTCCGAAGCAGTTGGACCGATTTTGACGGGACTTGGACTGGTTTGCAGAGTTTGTTTTCCGACATGCACACGAACGAATTTGCGCGCCCAGTTAGTAAAATAATATAAGTGAACAACCCATCGTCTATTCAGCTATGTGTCGTTTTGTGTAGGTGTAATTTTTTACTGCTAAAATATAGCAGAAGTAGCGACCTCCGACAAGTTGTTTGCTCATCGTTTATGAAGATCGTCAGAACCAGTTTCCTACGGTTAGGTATTTATTTATTACATAATTTGCGCTTGATAACGATCGACGAGGTGATTAACAAGGGTTTTAACGTGTTTATTTTATGAAAATACATATAGTGTAAGTAATGTAGACAGTTTCTAGTAAGCAGGAGGTATAAGTACATAATACTTCTAGTCCAACATTACATAATATAACGCCTGTAATTCGTGAAGGGTTAGATAGAGGTGTACCAGTAGTTCACCCACATTTCACCAGTTAGGTACGTTTAAGTCCCATGGGTATATTGCCATCAATAGAGCGCATCCAGACTGGCATGTACCTTAGGCAGGCCTGTTGGTCTAGCGGTCAGTGGCCCTGACTACTATACGCAAGGTCGTGGGTTCGATTCCCACCCAGAACAAATGTTTATGTGATGAGCATGATTCTTTGTTCTTTGTCTGGGTGTAATTATATCTATAATATGTATGTATTTAGAATTATATATCAGTTGTCTAGTACTCATAGCACAAGCTCTGCTTAGTTTGGGACTAGATGGCGTTGTGTGAAAGTTGTGGAATATTATTATTATTATGTACCTACCTATTCGAACTAATTACTCATGAAAAGAAAAACGCTGAAATGCCATTCATACGTGTAATTCATGATTTGTAAAACACGAATAAAACAAAACGGTTTTAAATAACAGTTACTTTCATTTCAACACGTTACAGACATACCTATGTTACAGTACTTTAGCAATCAGTTACTTTAGCGTGTGTTAAGTCTAGCGCGAAAAATTGCCTAGGCATTCCTTCTGCCTGGAATTCACAGCGAATATTTCAAATCATCTAACTAAATAGGATGTTATTCTATGTGTACGCATGTCAGATATCTCGGGGAAATTACTTTCATATAGTAGTTTTTGTTCCGGCACGCGTTCAGTGTGAGTGGAATGCGCTCGTGACGATCGATTTCGCGCGCAATCATCGTCTGCCATCTTGTTTTTGCTGTCAAAATAATAGCCCCAGGCGCGTTCCGTTGCATGCTACCGTCTCCAACACACGTGATGTCACAGATATTTATCCCATGAATCGCAGTTAAGTATTATTGCCTTTATAAAGTTAACATAAAATGTTTAATGCAAGATAATAAATTCGGAGGCAATATAAAACTACATCAATGCCTCTATTCTCAACTAATAAACAATTTAATGCGATTCGCGCAACGAATTTGTTTTTTCTTATATTTAATTATATTCAAGCTGTTATTACGAGGAACATTATCACGGATTAAGAGTTCTCTTTTATTTTTTGAACCTTCGCAAACCTGCCAGTGTGGGCGTGGTAGACAACCTGTGTTTTATAGCTCACCAGTCTTATTTAGACTCCAAGCTCACAGCACTTGATGAAAAAAAATGTGGAGTGCATAGGGCGTTGGGGTCTCTTTTCAACGGCGGGATAATGATCCGCGAAAAAGAACAAGTACAATATAAAAGAGTTTGAAAATTACATTATTTCGGAACGGACCGAGTGTAATCGACTGTAGTAGGCATTAAATTTTATAATAACAATCGCTGTGTAAAGATTATCCGCGATATTAGCCAGAGTCGCATTTGAGATATAATTTATACTTAATTTTTTATGGCTGCGTTTTATTGATCGACACAAAAGAAGTAAATTCTGTCCTGTATATTTTATGTTTAGTGTCTACAATAAAGAGGTTTTGTTGCCTTTTTTCTTTGAAATTGTTTGTCTCATACGGTTTACGAATTGATAAACGAGGTACCTTCTCATCGACGGAGGACGTGGGCTAATTTAATTGAGGTAATAAATTGGGGTCCAGGAACAAAAACGGTGTTGACGATTTTATCGTTCCACTTATATTTTTCTACAAATGTTTCCTGAATGTGTTTCTGATTCAGATTGGGTGGTTTTTGCAACTTCGGATTATGGAAATTTATTAGGCGATAAGAAATTGAGTAAACAGAAGATTCTGCAGCTTCGTACAAAGGCCTAGTAAACCTACTAGGCCCTTGTACGAGGCTGCAGAATCTTCTGTTTACTCATTTTTTTTAAAATAAATTTTTAAGTTAGGAACGATGCACTTCGATTTACATACATAAACTCACGCCTTCTTCCCATGGGAGGGGTTCCCATGGGAAGAAGGCGTGAGTTTATGATATGCAGTATATGATAGGCATATGATAAGCAGAAACTACAGAACGCCACCTCATACGATCCTTCCACACTCCTTTCGCTTCGTTGACGTTCATACATCGTTTGCACTTCATTGTACTTTTATTATAATTATGTTTCATTACTTTCCAGTTACTGTAATGGATCTTTAAACTTTTAACATACTAATCGATAATTATAATCTAGACCACCAGCAACAATCTAATAAAAGTCGGACATAATGCATCCGGTGACTTCAATACTTTATAACCAACCTTATCTGTTGTTATTTTATATTTAACCATAAACATTAATGGAAATCTTTATTTTTATTACGACGCGCACTAAAGTATTGTCGGTATCAGCCATCCTTGCTTCAAGACCACCGAGATGCTGATCATAATTATACTTTTAAATAATTACCAATATGCAAGTCAATTAATGGTCACATTTATGGCTATTGAGTACAATCTCAGGGACCAATATAGATATGAAATGCATTTACTAGAACATATATTAGTCTCAAGTTGCTTTACGTGTTCATAGTTTTACGTGATTATGGAACTAAAAAAAAGTTACGTGTTTTATTTTATTGGGAGTTGCTTAAAACTATAAAAGATAATAAATGGTTTTAAATTCTTTAGAGACAGTAAAACAGTCACCTTTGAGCACTCTTATTTAAATATTGGGCGAAGAAAACATTCCTTTACATTTCGAGAGCTTTTTAAAGTTTAAGTAATTTTCTGATAGCCTCCGATTTCTGAAGGTCCCACTTCGAAAATCAATTGGATCTGTTCTCAAATATCATTTCAACTTAACGTTTTATTTCCAGATTGACTAATTAGAGATATTAAAAAACCATTTGTCATCCCAGTATTTTCAAGTAAAAAATATTTCCTAGATCAACGATTAATAAGTCCGTCCCAGCACAAGCATCCGAAGGGTGTGCGCAAGCGCAGGGTAGACTTAATTAGTTCTTAGACGCGCAAGAATGTGGCACGGAGAGCTGCGCCGACGATGTTATCCAGAAATTAGCCAGCGACCAAATTAGCTGCAGTGTGCCGTGTAATAAACAGTTTTTAGATACAGCCGCTCTGCGATCCAATTGTGTATGCTATTACGTGCTGGCAGGACGGGAGAATAGGTAGGTAATGGTAGGCTTATGGTACTAATGGGTTTGGTAGTTACGATTAGTGGTACGGCTTTTGGATGTTGGTTGAGAGCTTATTCAGGCACATGTCATCCTCCAGTTTGTAGCAGTAGTTATAAAATCAGTAAGGGTTAGTGTTTTCAAAGACTTTGGTATTTGTATTACGTTAGTATGCCATAAAAACATGTCCGTAAACTTTTTACTATGTTCAGCATGTCGATTCTGTAAAAATCTCACCGTGAAAACTTGCGTGGAGTCAGCTTAAAGTGAGCAGTCATTAGTGTTAATCCCTAACATCAGATGGAATGACAACTCACTTCACTTAACTTCTCACGGTGAGATTCTAACAGAATCGACCGGCAGTTCCCATATTACAACATTGTAAGTATCAACAGTACATTATCTGTACAATTTAACATAACTAGATGTTCCACTTATATTTATCTCCTTGTTAGACATCTTATACATGCTCTTAATATTATGAAAATATATATTGACTTCTGTTATCATATTTTATGAGACACGTACATTACAAAGTTTTACAGCTTTTATTTTCATGGTAAATGCACGGTAAGCACAAGATATTTACAATTTATTATCATCTTAGTAAATGCATTAAACTATAATCCATTCGCCATTTTACTGCTTTCAGCTGATTTTATTTTGCATCACTTTTTTTGTAAACATTTTTTTCTATGCCCATAAATTATTATTATGGTTATTATTATTTTTAAACAAATATATATATATATTAACTATATATATTAACAAAAAATCATCGGAAACTTGTTTGGACCCCCTCCCCCTCAAATCGTCTTACGTAATACATGAACAACCGCTAAGCAGAAAAAGACCAGCAAAAAGACATTTCAAAATCAAAACAAACTTTATCGATGATCGAAAAGACAAAAGAAATAAAAGCATGCAATCTATATCATTGAAAGACGCCTGCGCAGTATGGTGGTATGGTGTAATAGTAGAAAGAGCGATCGTTCTGCGGTCGCGGTACCACAAAGGACCGGCTTCGATTCCCGACGCTTCACACAATAATGTGGCCAGGTAGAAACAAAAATTGGAACGAATTTTAGGGCTTTTGATGCGGTTCGTTTTTGTAAGGATCTGTGTATACAAAGGTTCTTTACAACAGAGTAGAGTATCTTAAAAAACACCTTCAATAATCTTAAGTCTATCTATTATACAGTTAAGTAGCTAGTAGTAATCATGAAGTTATCCGGGGAATGTTTAGAAACCCATAAAAGCAAAAATGAGAACAGGAAGGTTTTACTCAAAAAAATTTCAAACCCTTCCCAAAATTACATCTTGTCCTGGACGTACCAGGACAGGAATCTAGACTGCGAAGAGCACGCAAAGCTAGGTCTCTAGCTCCAGAGAGAACATACATATATAATAATGATAATATTCCACAACTTTCACACAACGCCATCTAGTCCCAAACTAAGCAGAGCTTGTGCTATGGGTACTAGACAACTGATGAACATACATATATAATTCTAAATACATACATATTATAGATAAATTACACCCAGACAAAGAACAAATGATCGTGCTCATCACACAAACATTTGTCCAGGGTGGGAATCGAACCCACGACCTTGCGTATAGTAGTCAGGGCCGGGCCACTGACCACTAGACCAACAGGCCTGCCAAATATGTCAAATATAAATATATGTCCTTTAATAATTTAGTAACTTTTACACAACAAAGAGACAAAAAAAAACATAACATAATAAAGAGTATTCTATTCTATTCTTATCCAAATGTTGTTAATTTTATTGTGCATGCTATTGTCTCCTATAAGTGAAGGACCTCCTTAATAACTGCGGTACTATTCTGTAAAAAATCTCACTTTAAAAACTTACGTGAAGTGAACGTGGAGTGAGGTGTCAGTGTCATCCCACCTGATACTAGGGATGGACCAAGGATACATTTACAATCATAATCGACATTTTAATAATATTTTTTATACTAATTCTATTGATCATTTCATATAATTTCAAAGCTAGTAATTTTAGTTGCTAAAACATTACTATTTTGTGGGGTTTTAAAATAAAATAGCAAAACAGAAACTTAGTCAGAATCTCATTGTTATTTATTTTTTTCTTTTTTTCCTAGACTAGTCCTTATACAGCGT
Organism: Eremobia ochroleuca; assembly: GCA_949629135.1. Lineage (NCBI taxonomy): Eukaryota > Metazoa > Arthropoda > Insecta > Lepidoptera > Noctuidae > Eremobia > Eremobia ochroleuca. The sequence continues at coordinate 7,307,000 of OX451404.1, read as the reverse complement.
GTAACGGAAGGGGGGTATCAACCCTGAAGGAGGTGAATGTGCTCATGAAACTCAACAACTTTCCCCAAAGAACATAGATCGAAATATGAAAAAAAAATTTGGCCCTCCCATAGTAAATTAATCAGCTGGTAGTCAGTTTTGTAAGAGAGGGCCAATTTTTTTTTTCATATTTCGATCTATGTTCTTTGGGGAAAGTTGTTGAGTTTCATGAGCACATTCACCTCCTTCAGGGTTGATACCCCCCTTCCGTTACACGCTGTATAGCGATGTTTTGGAAGCTAAAATACTAGCTTTGTAATTACATATACATACTATAAAATTATCAGTAGAATTACATAAAAAAAATTCAGTAACATCTCGATTATGATTGTAAACGTTTGCTTCGTCAATCCCTAGCTAGCATCAGTGGGACTAGGGTGACACTGACAGCTCACTCCACATAAGTTTTCACGGTGAGATTTTTAAAGAATCGACATGCTAATGCTAGGGATTGACACTATTGACAGCTCACTCCACGTTGATTTCGAGAGATTTTTACAGCTGATGTTGGCCTTTATTTTATGTGTTATATATTGTGTACATCTTTTGTTGGAGATCCTATATAAATTAATATTTATTTGTAAATTTTGTCAGAGATCTGCACCCTAATTGCGTAACACACTATTACTCTCAATTTGAATAATTTTGAAGCATATTGCTAATCCATTGCTCCATTTGTTCGACAAAAGTTATTTTCGTTGTTGAGCAAACACAACAACGAAAATAACGCAATGAATGTTGTTGAACTGTCAAAACGAAACCCATTGCTACTGATAGTGTGTTACGCAATTAGGGTGCTGGAGTGCTGAAACGAATCAACATACTAACTGTATAAAAGACCCGATTGTGATAAAGGAAGCGGATATATCGTCGACCGTAGGTTCAATTGAGGTAAGGGACAAAATACGATTTTTCAGGAGAGGCCGACAAAGTTTTTTTTCGGACTAAATCGCACATAACCTTTTTTGTTATTAACCTTTTTCGGGTCTGATTTCACACATAAACTTGTATTTTAGTGCTCTATCTATATGTGTAACATTTATTTAAATGAGTTAGCTATTTAAGAAAATAGATGTCCCTTACAACAACGTATTTTGTTAGTAATGTCCCTTACTGACCAAGTATCTTGTAGTCCCGTCCCTTACATTAAACTGACCTCTACGTTGGATCCAATCTATTAATGAAAAAAGGTAAGTGTAAAGGACTTGTTGAAAAAATTTATGAAAAAAATACAGTGTAAACAAATTTTTGACGGAAAATGAAGTACCTACACACTTTTGACGTACGTAATGGTAATTCGTTGATTGGGAAGACCCTTACCTTATTTGAAGTGGATTGGCGGCGATAATTACACCATTTCAAGTTCCTATATTGCATAGTTTTTCAGATACATTGTTATCATGGGGCTGATTCGAAATTTGGATCCAAAAATCATTAGAGTAAGGGACATTTTTCTTAAGCTAGAATTTTTTCATATTCACCATCCGATAGAGCGAAAAATTCTGAACAAAACTGATTTTGGGTATTTTGTCCCTTACCTCAATTGAACCTACGGTCGACGATATGCACCTACTAGAAAGTTAATACGTACGTGCATGTTTATACGCGGGTACCAGATAATGGGTGAGAGCGTTCACTAAGTATCGTCTAACCCGGAAAGACGTGACTAAACAGTAATGTTTGCATCTACTAATTAATTTAACAAACCGGTCAAGCGTGAATCGGGCCAAGATACCGAAGTTCCCATACACCATAGCGTATTTAAATAACAAGCAAGCATATTGACCTACTGTTTTATTCCTATCCTACTAATATTATAATTGTGAAAGTTTGTGAAGATGTTTGGATGTTTGTTACTCAATCACGCAAAAACTACTGAACGGATTTAGATAAAAGGTATACAGATAGTTTATAACCAGGATAAACATATAGAATACTTTTTATCCTGATATTCCCACGGGATCGAAACTTACGCGGATAAAACCGCGAGGCGCTGCTAGTTAAACATAATTGAGACTTGAGATCACGTTGGTTAGGCAAGTGTGCCTTTTGGTCCTAAAATTTGGTGAGATAGTTTACGCACATTATTTAATATCGAATATAATATTGATGATGACAGGTTAAATAGGTTCAAATAAAAGTAACTAGCGAAACTCAGCAGATTTAATGGGTAATTATATTTAAACACGATAAAATAAAAATATTTGATGTCTTTTTTTCCGGGTCAACGACCACTAGGAGTGTTGTTACTTAAAGTATGAGTTAAATACATCTATTTTCTTTTGTTTTGTCGTTTAGATATCGATACTTCTGTGAAGTACGCGTATAAGTACAAAATCGAACAGTTTTTAACCTTATGTTTCAAGTGACTACACTAAATGCGGTCTATGACCAACAAAAAAGGTAAAAAAATTAATACCTTTTTTGTTCTACCATGTTTAACCCCTTGTGTACATTTGTCGTCTGAGATACGCCATTCACTTTTTTCCCTAGGATATTTTCTCAAATAAGTCCGTACCCAAGGGGTTAAATATCGATACCTATCACTTCTGCAGAGTTTAGCTAGCTAATTAAATTTGACCCTGTATGGCTAGACTATATGACTATAATAGGTTGTATATAAAATTGACTTGACTATAAAAGGTTATTCAAAATATGTAAAATTCTACCAGTTAGCCTTAAACATAAATACTTCTTGTTGGTTAATAACCATGGCAGTCGGGGTAGTGACTCACTAGTTTCTAACAGGTATACCACCGATGACAGCAGGTAAATATGATGTACCCAGAGTTAGTAATTACTATGGCGACAGAACCTTAAAAAAACGCATTCCCTACTTATTGAACACTTTGCCTGTTGACATCAGACAAGAAGAGAATAAAGTAAAATTCGCACGTAAACTCAAAAAATATTTATTAGATTCTATACAAGGTGTAACTTAAATAACGCACAACCTCTTAAGGGGTCATTGTACTCATCATTATGAACAACTTTTACTATGGGACCAAACCTGAAATCGCGAAAAAAACTCGTCAAAATGTAGGGAACAGCTGATTTTTTTTTTCGCGATTTCCGGTTTCATTCATTCATTCATTCATTCATAGGAAGGATGTGAACACTAAGATGGTATGATACTTCATAATAGAGATCATCATCATCATCATCACAACCAGTCTATAATGGTCCCACTGATGGGACACAGGCCTCCTCTCGGAGAGAGAGAGAGAGTGGGCCGTAATCCACCACGCGAATCTAGTGCGGGTTGGTAGATGTCACATTCGAATTTTGGATGTAGTACATGCCGGTTCCCTCAAGATGTTTTCCTTCAACGTTTTGAGAGCATTGGTGGTGAAATAATGTACACACAGTGATGTGCCTGTCTGGGTTCGAACCTACGACGTACAAATCGTAGGAAGCGGCCGTTACCACTGACAATGATTTAAGAAAGAAAAAAAAAAAAAACGTCTTCAAACCATTGGAAATTGTACAAGTATTTATTGAAGATATTTCTTGTCACACCTATTACGGTTTTAATAAAAGTTTATATAAAAAATAAAATTAAAACAAACTAACTTATTGAGATAAGTTATATTCAAAATTTATTCCACTAGAGTCGATAAAAATGTTAGCATAAATACGAATTAAGGACAAATAAATCCGTGTCCGTAGCACTGATTTATTTATCTGACGTTAAAATCATTTGTATGCTGTCTTCTCTGAATTTCCGACTTACGATTCTGTACAAATCTCACCGTGAAAACTTGCGTGGATTGAGCTGTCAGTGTCATCCCACTGATGCCAGGGATTGACGAAGCAAACGTTTACAATCATAATCGAGATTTTAATAATATTTTTTATGCTAATTCTATTGATAATTTTAAATAATTTCACAGCTAGTATTTTAGTTGTCAAAACATGGGGTTTTAAAATAAAATACCAAAACAGAAACTTAGAATATCAATTTTATAGATTTTTTCCAGTATTTTTCCCAGGACCTCTGAACACTTTCCAAAGGACTAATAAGTTTTTACTGATCTATGCGAAATTTTTACTCCCGGTTGCAAAGGGTTAAACTCACATACACAAACAGCCAAACCCGGAACAACTAGTTGTAGGTCATACAAATATTTGTTCCGTGCATTACATAAAGTAAAGTGCATGTCAGGGTTCGAACGTACGACGTGCATCTCGCAAGACGCGGCCGTTACCGCTGGGCCACCACTACTCAAACAAAAAGGAAGGATCTATGATAAATATTTCGTATCAGAATTTCGTACTCCAACAACTTGCAGTCAACAAGATTACCAGAACAACTTAATATTTCCATAAATTAAACTGGGTAACTTAAACTCATATTTTCTAACGAGACCAACGACAGAATCATGATAAAGTCACATAATTTGTCACGACAATCATAAAACTTGGTTTTTTTATCGAAACCGCCTCAGCGTCCGCATTCCCTGAGAACGTGATGCGAAACGCGTGTTCATTTATTTTTAAGTAGACTTTCCATCCGGTAGCTAATTAACATGGGTAATTAAAAATATTAGGATTCAGTGCTAGATATCATATTCAATATTAATAGCGAGATTCTTTAGGAAAACTCACAAGAAACTTGCTAATTTTAGGCTCCATGGCGGCGATAAGAAGCCTACACTAATCGATTCAATCGAAATATTGTGATCCTAATGTATTTATTAAATACTTCAAGCACATAAATATACAGAGGCGGAGTTAATGCCGCAGGCATTTTCTACCAACCAACCTTTGGGTGATGCAGAGACAAACAGTAGTAGGTGCAGTCGTGAAAATTGTGAGGAATAAATATTATAAATAAAAACATATTATACGCATAAACATAAACACAAATAAATATATATGTATTAATAGATTTTAATAATACTTTTATGCTAATTCTATTGATCATTTTAAATAATTTCACAGCTAGTATTTTAGTTGTCAAAACATTACTATTTTGTGGGGTAAGTTCTAAAGTTTTTGGTAAGTATATTGTTTTAAAAATAATATACCAAAACAGAAACTTAGAATATCAATTTAATAGATTAAAACCTCACAAAATAGTAATGTTTTGACAACATTATAGGCTGATTATAAATAAATTCTCTGCTTAACAAATCTTAGTTGTTGTGATATTAAGGACTACCTATTAAAAAAGGCCTTGACAACAGCGGGTCGATTCTGTAAAAATCTCACCGTGAAATCATAAGTGAAGTGAGCACTTAATAGTGTTTGTCCCTAGCGAATGACAGCTCACTCCACGCTCACTTCACCCAAGGTTTCACGGTGAGATGGTTACAGAATCGCATGGCAGATCAAATAAAGCAAGCTACTAAACATCAAGTTTACATTATTTCTTCACAAACATAACTTTAGTCCTGGCAACGTTTACATTCAGTAAGGTTTCAATCCCCTTCCTTATTGCCCTGAACTATAAGGAAACAGGCATACAATGCACATAGCTCCGTCAACATTTCATTTAGGTCGCCAAACACCTACCTACCAATGTCAGGCGGAGTACACTGTACAGTAAACCGCACATCAACGGCAACAATTTGACTTTAACAGCGCGTTTACTTCGTAACAGTAAGGGCAGTTTTAGCAGGTCAGGAATTGCAGTTGACAGTACAGACGGCTCTCGTCATGTGTTGATAAATGGCACATTGTCTGCCAGTGGGTGCACGGCTCAACAATTGCCACTAAAAGCGACTAACAACAAAAATATGGAAACTAAAGCTTGGTCTACAATGAAATGTTAGGTGGGAGATAATTCGTGCCGGCTGCGTCTTGACGAAAAAGGAACAATATAAAAACTCTTACAGTAGGTAAACTTACACTGTCTTCTCTTCTCTTTAGTTAATAATTATGTTACTTATGGACCCTTGTCTCCCACTTCTCTACTTAAAACAGAACATACACATTTTCGCATTTTGACGGAGGCAATCATTTGCCTAGCCTTTTCCCGACTATATTAGGGTCGGCTTCCAGTGTAAACGAATGCCGCTGAATGCCAGTATTTTGTATACAGGTACTGCCTATCTGACCTCCACAACCCAGCAACTGCACGGAGAGAAAAATGACTGTGCTCTCTCATAATCTGAGTGCATTTGAGTGGTAATGGAAAAATTATCATGCTAGCACGGTAAAAATTTCAATGCTGCACAGTAAAATTTATTGGACTAATAGTGATTTTTCCCAATCTCCCTTACAAAATTTTCTGTAAATGTCACTTGCAATTACTTTATAGTGACGAGCACGGTAATTTTTCTAAGAATTTTCTCTCCGTATGGGTAACACGATAACCATTGGTAAGACTGGTAGTCAGATTTGTGGCTTCTGAGTACCTGTAAGGACTATCAAAGGTCTAGGAATGACAGCCGGGACCAATGGTGTAGCGTACTTCTTGAGGCACGGAGGGGTCTCGAAAAGTAACGGATGGTAACCCATCCACCGACCGCGACAAGCGTATCTATAATACCTTCGATCGACCCGTGCGGCTGTTATTATTTAGACACGAGTCCCAATACACATTTTGACGAAGGTATTGAAACTAAAGCTCTGCAGTTCTCCCTGCTACTATACCAATAAGATGGCATCATATCACTATATTAAACCTTCATAGTGTCAGACAGGTAGAATACCGAGTATTAGCTGTACAGCGACAGGTAAGTAGCTCACGCCACGGACGCTGTATTGCAATAACGATTATCCCTATTTCAAAAGCACAGAATATTGAGTAAATGGAGAGATAACGTACGATTAATAACGTTTAAGCCGGATAAAACACCGCACCGTGACATTGACATGAAATACGAAATCCAGTAATTATTTGGTTTTATTTGATTTTGTTTGATATATTTTCTATTAATTTATGTTTGGCAATGGGTGTTATTTATCCGAAATAAATGTATTTTATTAATATGAAATACGACATATCACTATTGATTATTCACTACCTAGATTACCCGAGTGTCATGTGTGTCGCTAGTCGCTACTCGGATTATCTTGATTGGACATTCGTTTTTTTTTTTTGTTTTTGTCTGATACTTGAGATAATGGCTGGAATTGCCAAGTGTCAGATGTCAGGAAAATTTGAGTGGATGTTGCTAAAATAGATGCACTGCGGGACGTTGGCTGTGCACGTAATAAATCTGTCCAAGATTGAGTGACGATAGAAGATTCTAGAAGGATCCTGGTCACGCCACCATTTTTTTTTTTTTTTTATAATTACTCTATGCACTTGACGATATATAGACGATCACATGCTTTACATTCCTTATAGGGTGTACCATCACATAATATATCTTTGCTATCCATTTGCACGTTTTACCAATTTTATCAGGGCATGGAAGATGAATGAGATGAATGAGATGATTTCATCACACAGGTGTCTTCCTGTGTGCTGAAATCATCAACTGCCCACCTGTGGGACATTTCTGACTTTCGGGTATTCCACGCGCGGGTGGAAAGGAGGTGGTCTCTCGATTTAGTAATTACTCTGTGGTCGTCAGATAAGAAATAGCTTCCATCGTTCTATAATCCGATATTAGAAATAAGATAGTATCGCGCACCTTGCGCCGTTGAGTGATCCCGGCCAAAAATAGACGCGTGACTTTTATTGTGGGTGTAGAAGAAGACGAGTAAGGGTGGGTTTTTAGTGGATAAGCAGTAGCGGACTGTGTATTTATAATAGTATTGTAGCAGAATTACCGAACTTCAAGGAGCGCAAGAGCGCATTGTCATTCCCCAACGATACGCTTTTTTCTGTAATGTTAATTTTTTATTTGGAACATTGTTTTTATTATTAATGTCATCTATCGTTACTGTTAAGGTAAGCACACACGAGCCACAACCACAGTTGGCTGTCGCTTCTTGCTACGGTGTTGAGTAGGTACTGCTGTAGCGGGTGGCCACACGTATGCGACGAAATGCTTATCGCTGGGCTGCTGGTGGTTGTGACCGGTGGGTCATTTGCGCCTAGCTTTAAAAGAGAATATGGTCTCTTTGCTAGGAGCATTGGTTTACGTAAAATCTTGGTGAAATCGTGACTCGAGACAAGAGAAAAGAAATGCTGCTTTGCCTGCCGTAAAATTAGTTTACAAAAAAAAATATGTCGCGACTTATGGTCACCACTGGCAAGGTATAGTGTGCATGGCTTAATAGAAAAAGGCAATTCTAGGAGTGGAAGCGAATCGGAGCTCCGCTCTCGCTCCCGCTCTCTCCCGCACAATGTCCTCTACCTCCCCACTCACTGGATCGCGTGCAACTTGTTATTACTGTGCATCCAGCCGCACGTCGCCGCGGTACCGTATTATAAAGTCGCGCGATACACAACCCGCGTAATTCTATCGCGGACGACTCGCCCGTGGCGCCCCCTATAATCCCCCGTGATAAGATAATTAGGCGTCAGATTATACGTAATGGGAGAAGGAAAATGTAAATTACGTGGCTATGTAGACTTTGATTATTTAGTTTTCTGCGTTGTGTCGTTAGTTAGGCATTTGAGAGGATCATCCCTAAGTCTATGTCATTAAGCTTGTATTAACTTGATACCTAAAGGCATTCAAGTTTCTTTAAAGGACCCCGTACAAAACGCAAGGAAAAAGCCGTTCGGTGAATTTGGCTGACATTTTGGTACAAAATAGCCTGTAACATGCTGATTGAAATTTAACATGAGCGCAAAAAAAAAGGCCATGTAAATTAAATTCATAAGTTAATTCGTAACTATCTACAAATTCATTAAAATCTTCAAATTAATAAAAAAATACATCAATTAAAATCAAGAAATTCATTTAGGATATAGAACAATAAATAAATAAAAATATAAAATCAATTAGTTTAATATTTCATCAGTAGTTTATGCCCACATTTCCTCCATAACTCCAATAAACTCCGTATTAAATTGAATACAGTATTTCAGTCCAATTTCAATAAGCAGGACAGATGAGACGTTCGAATTTACAAAGGTGTGTTACTAAGGAACTCGAGGAAGAACTTTTACCTTGACATTTGGCACCACTTGACAGTGAAATTGGGGTTGCACCATGTGTAAAAAAAACTCCCCACGTATTTTTGGGAATATTGCGACGTTTGTGTAATGGCAACTCTTTAAACTTTTACTTTAGCTGTTATTTGATTGAAAAAAACAATTTTCCGTAGTATCAATAATGTTCAAGTAAAAGTCAATACTTTTACTGATTAGTTTAGTTTTTGATGAAGAAACTGGCTGTTAGTCTTATTTATTCACTAGCTGTGCCTGGCATTTCTTTCGCATGCATGTCAAAAACCAATTATTTGGATTTTTTTTTTGCACGGATCCCTAATCTGCTTATAACATCAGCTATATACCAGTGAAAGTCCCGTCAAAAACGGTCCAGCCGTTTCAGAGATTTAACCGGAACAAACAGACAGACACACACAAAAAAAAATACTTTCATATGTATTCAATAAAAAGCTGTTTTTTGGACATTAAAAACAGACACTTCAATTTTATTTATTTGTATAGATGATACTTTACAATATGCAATATTTATACATTTTTCAATAATATGCTCAACAAGCTTAGCTGATAAAACATTGAAATACTAAAACAATTTATGTTTTTCATACGTAATTTCGTACCCTATAGTATGCCGCCTCGACCGACACGCCTTTTGGTAATTATGTTTTATACGTCTTTAAACACTAAGCAGTCTACACACCAAACCCGCCGACCCACCGACACAGGCTTAATGGCGGCAACTTGTACTCGCGCGTGTCGCCCGGCGACTTGTGGCAATATGTCGGCGGCATGTCTGCAACTTACGTACGCGCTCATTTGCCCGCTGACACTAGCTACAGTGACGTGTTAGTGTTTTTTTTTTTTTGCAAAACAAAGTTACTGATTTCGTGCCGCCGACAAAGTTTTTCTACTTGAACGAGATGTGAAGTCGCCGACTAACCCGCCGACAAAAAAGTCGACGACTCGTGTCGGCAGGTCGGCGGGTCGGCGGGTCGGCGGGTTTGGTGTGTAGACTGCATTACGGTTTCTCGCAATAAACGGCTTCAAACAGGTCCGACGGTGTAGGTGTTTCTAAGAAAAACTTCCCGGAAAAGTCTATGCGACGATTTCCTTAACAATTTCTTGAAAGTGCTGCCAGTTTCATCTATATACAGGGTGTCCCTGGAAGTATGGATCAAATCGAATAGGGGCGTGGGCAAGTTCATTTCGAAAGTTTTGAATCCTGAGAATGTCGGTGAATTTTTTTAAGGTTCAAAATTTTTTATCAATTTTTGTTTTTTTTTCAATCACTTCGCATAGTGCTTAAAGAAAAAAAAATCTATCAGGGCTATCAATTCAATGTTTTGTTCAGGATGTTGTAGAAGAGTGGACCTTTCCTGTGGTAATACTTTCATGCAGCTAGAAAACATGTGTTCTAAGAAAAAAATATTTACTGCAAAGGCTACGTTCTGGCAAAAATTTTATTCAATTTTCGAGCAAAAATTTTATTCAATTGCACCGACTTTCTCAGGGTTTATTAAGAAAATAATAAGAGATACATTTTTCAACATACGATGTATGCACTTATTGGTCGTGGTTGGTCGTGGTTGATAGTCCGGATAAACCCGAATCCGTATAACTGAGGGCCGGATAATCGAGTTTCTACTGTGTTCTATTCTATCGTGCTTGTTGGTAATCCTAAGATTTCTACTACTTTTTCTGTTTTTACCCGTGAGAACCTGTAATTGGCTCTATGTCTCACACACAATTGTTATCCATATGCTATATAGCTGTTAGTCCTCCTAGAAATAAATAAAATTATGCGAAATGATATTGTCATTCCCCTTATCAACTAAAGAAAATTTCAGTGCAATCAAATAATACAGTTTCGTGCATAATAATCAACCTAGACAGTCGGTACCGAGATGTAAGTACAAAATTACGACCATTTGGTTCCACGTTAACTACAAACCTACTTGGAACATAATCAGGGAGACAGGGGCTAAAATAAACAAAAGAAGTCGCGTCAATTCAGTTATATCGCCCCTCACTTGTTAACTATACGTAATTATAGAGAGGCTTGGCCGGGAACGAAGACTCTCGGATTTGTAAGGTGAGTTCACACTCGTGTATTTACATGTAATGTAACGTTCCTACGAAAGCTCGTCTTATAGTTCGACGAAATACTCATCAGTCTGCAGTAACCTTATTGTAACGACAAAAAGGTCACTGTGATTTTTGCAGACTTGTCAGTGCAACAACCCAACAGCAACCTTACGATAAGGAGAATATCGGTCACTGTGATTTTTAAAGACTTTTAAGTGCAGGAACCAGCAGCAACCCTACGATAACGAAAATATAGGTCACTGTGATTTTGACAGTGTGCAAAATAAGTATGAAGGACTGTTTGTAATACTTATTCCTTTTTTATACTAGCTGGAAATTTTCCCATCGGTATGTACAGACGCCAGCACATTCAGCTACTACAATCTGTCAGTTCTTGAATAGATTTTAAATTTTAACGGTAAAGCATTGTTTTTATAATAAAACTAAACCAGTCTGTTTTTGATCGAAAAACTGGAATTTCTAAATAATAAACATTTCAGGTTCAAATTTGTTTGTGAAAATTTGACAGTTTCTGGTAGCTTGATGTGCTGGCGTCTGTACTGCCGAGATAAAAAGTATCCTATGTGTAAATCCAGGTTACAAAAGTTTCACTCTCGAAAAGTTTTTGCGTGATGGAGTAACAAACATACAAACTTTCAAATTTATTATATTATTAGCTGTGAATACCCGCTTCGCTGAGTTATTTTTAATTGTATAGTTATTTGTTAATGTTAATAATCTATCACTACATACTTCATATTTTTTTAATATCTACTAAACATTTTCATTAATGATAAAAGTAGCCTAAGTTACTCCTTATTAAATCAGCTACCTGCCAATAAAAGTCCCGTCAAAATCGGTCCAGCTATTTCAGAGATTAGCCGGAACAAACTGACAGACAAAAATTGTAAAAAATGTTATTTTGGTGTATGTACCGTATATATATTCATATGCATGTAGTAAAAAACGGTTATTTCAATATTATAAACAGACACTCCAATTTTATTTATATGTATAGATTATAGGAGTCAAATCAGACTCGATGGTCTGATTACATATAAATACACAAATGTGTCCTCGCCTGTAGTTAGCCAGACGACATTCATCGCACTCTGTCATTTGTCTATAATAAACCTTGATAATAAAACATACAGCGAACATATCGCTCTCCATTTAAAATTATTATTATTATTATTATGAAAACGTAGAGCTTAATAATTGTGCATGCAGTTTTAGTTACAAGTTTCAATTTGATGCATTTTATTCCCACATTTTTTTTGACACAATAAAGAACGTAGTTCTGTAATGAATTGTTTAGAAGATAGTTAATTGGTTTTTGATTAAACTACTTGGGTACGTACAGACGCCAGCACATCGAGCTACTACAATCTGTCAAAATTGTTTGATAGATTTTCAACTTTATCGCTAGAGCATAAGGTTCAAAGTTGATTGGGAAATTTTGACAGTTTCGGGTAGCTTGATGTGCTGGCGTCCGTACATCGGTACAGAGGGGTAATGGATTATACACAACCATTTCATCCCTGAACAAGGGCTCATATTCTATAAGGTTGAACATGCCTGAAAAGTGATTGTGATTCGCGCAAACTTTACTTTCCTTATTTACAAACAAGTCTGGATTGTAATAGAAAACCAATTAGAAATATTGTTCTCTAACAGATAAATGATTTTATTTCTCTAAGTAGTTTAGGTAGGTCACCAACCCGTACTGGGCCCGCGTGGTGGATTACAGCCCACTCCTTCTAGAAGAGAAGAGGCATGTATCCCAGCAGTGGGAACAATACAGGTAGGCTGATTATGCAGGTAGGTTTGTACAGACACCAGCCCATCAAGCTACTACAATCTGTCTTTCTTTAATAGATTTTCGACTCTATATCTAAAGCATAAGGTTCAAAGTTGATTGGAAAGATTTGACAGTTTCGGGTAGCTTGATGTGCTGGCGTCTGTACAAACACTTCAAGTCAATGAGGTCGGCGTTTCGAGGTATTCCACCCAGAGCACTGATTTCAACCGCACTTGGGCGAACCGCACCTGAGCACTTCCACTAACCGCACTCGACTAATCTCAAAATGTACTTTTGAACATTGCAACGAGTGCACAAATGAGTGTGATATTATCCGGAGAAGAACCGGAGTAACCGACATAGCTTGCAGAGTAAGCAAACTGAAGTGGCAGTGGGCTGGCCATGTCTGTCGAAGGGCCGATGGCCGGTGGAGCGGACGAGTCCTGGAGTGGAGACCGCGTATCGGCAGGTGTAGTGTGGACGCCCCCCAGCTAGATGGACGGACGACCTAAAGAAGGTGGCTGGGGTAGACTGGATGCGGAAGGCGGAGGACAGGGTGCTGTGGCGCAGTCTGGGAGAGGCCTATGTCCAGCAGTGGACTGCGATAGGCTGAGTTGATTGATTGAATGAGTGCACCTCCTTCTGCACGCGACTGTATTTTAACAAAGTATCAACATACAACATTGTTACAATCGCCTTTCCCGCCAGCAATAAACATTGATAATCTTCGTAAAGCAAATAAGTATTTAAATTGGTTTATTAATTTAAATATGTTGTCGGCCATAATTTGATGCTAATTGCTGGGCGTTAATATCGTTTTTTACTTCAGATTATAGTTTTATGATGGTTATTTGGATAAGGGCCCGGTGGAGGCTTACAAAGTTATCGCGAGTTCTTGCTATTGCAATGTCGCCATTTTCTTTCCACTGATAAGATAGTCCTTGCCTAATGGCTGTTGGACTTAAAGTTGATAGTTGGTCGGTTTTAAATACCAGGATTTACCGGGAGAAAGTATTGTTTCCTTTTCGAACAGAACCCTAATTGGGTAACATATCATAAATCTGAATTTGAATCATTTTGAAGTATATTCCTGATCCATTGCTCCATATGTTCGAAAAATATGTCTGCTCAGCAACGTAAATAACGCAATGAATGTTGTTGAACTGTCAAAATGAAACCCATTGCTACTGATAGTGTGTTACGCAATTACCCTGCTGGTGTGTATTCTCTTTTCAAAGTTGATCATTGGGAAAATTTGACAGTTTCGGGTATCTTTATGTGCTGGCGTCTTTACCTACCAAATGAGACATAAGACATTATTTCTTCTATTCTTTATTTCATATCAAGGAATTTAAGTGACTATACATAAAGGCAGATGGGTAAACCTCAACAAAACCATTTGATACATACAAGCGTATGTCTATTTGTGTAAAAAAAAATATTACAAGAACATAACTCAAATAGTTAACTGCTACAATCAATTAAAGTCTACATGTCAATTAACACACAACAGTTTTGTAATTTGTAACGTTTAAGTTATTTTCACCGATAGTTTTTTTTTTGTTTTTTCGTTTTACGCACAATTGGACTGAGCCTAATAATTATTAATGAATTTACAATGCCTCGAGGTTTGAATACAGGAACGTTTATTGCGATTTTTTCTCGGAACAGTAGATCCTTTCTTTGTTTTATTTGGTTTATCTTAAACCCACAAATGAACAAGGCAAGCTTAAATGAATAATAAATGATAAGTTAATAGTCTGATCCAAAGCGTCTTTATTATACAACGTGTAACGTTAAATGCACAAAACCTGAAAATAGTTTGATCAGAATAACGAGCAGAATCCATTGAACCGCTTTTTAATATAGGTCACATTTTTCAAAAAATCTTCATTAAAAACGTTGCCGTGTCTATTTATTAATAGGTCAATGTTGTTTTTTTTCCTAGGCTAATCCTGACGAGTCGGCGTGATCACTTCACCCGATTTACGACATTTCGTGTATCGGGTGAAGTGATCACGCCACACAAATTACGTGGGATTAAATGTGGGTTTTGACAACTAAAATATGCACTAGCTTTGAAATTATATAAAATGATCAATAGAATTAGCGTAAAAAAATACTATTGAAAATCTTGATTATGATTGTAAATGTTTGCTTGGTCAATCCCTAGCATCAGTGGGATGACACTGACAGCTCACTACTCGCAAGTTTTCACGGTGAGATTTTTACAGAATCAACCGGCTGGTGTATTGTGTCTTTTATGTGCTAAAGACTTTTTTTTCTTTCTTTCTTCTAAACATTACTAGTGAAGCCTAACTATTTGAGGAATAAAGGCGATATTATGTTATGTAATTGTTCAATTAGCACACTAATTGCGTAACACACTATTACTCTTAATTTGAATAATTTTGAAGCATATTGCTAATCCATTGCTCCATGTGTTCGAAAAATGTGTCTGCTTAACAACATAAATAATGCAACGAACGTTGTTGAACTGTCAAAATGAAACCCATTGCTACTGATAGTGTTACGCAATTACCCTGCCGGTTTAGAATAGAATAGAATACTCTTTATTATGTACAGACGCCAGCACATCAAGCTACCCGAAACTGTCAGATTTTCCCAATCAACTTTGAACCTTATGCTTTAGCACTAAAGTTGAAAATCTATTAAATAAATCTGACAGATTGTAGTAGCTTGATGTGCTGGCGTCTGTACACCATACAACATGTAACGTTAAATGCGCAAAACCTGAAAGTAGTTTGATCAGAATAACGAGCAGAATTCATTGAACCACTTTTTAATATAGGTCACATTTTTCAAAAAATCTTCATTAAAAACGTTGCCATGTCTATTTATTAATAGGTCAAGCAAGCCAAGGTCAGCGCGGCGCAACGGCCCGGTGACGACTCCTCCCTCGATAACGCGTCGTCGCAGACGCAAGAAACGATCAGAATGGCCAGTAAAACTAAAACAGTACATAAGACCTTTACATTTTTTTTAATGTCTTATTTTCTCTCTGAAATAGGTCAATTGAATTAAAAATCAGTTGGGGTGTCTGAGGTTTTGCGCATTTAACGTAACACGGTGTATAAATTAAAGACATACATATAGAAATGAAAGCGTCTTGAGATATGTGTTCTAGCTTCTTCTATAGCAAAAGCATAGCATAATCAGCCTGTATTGTTCCCACCGCTGGGACTCAGGACTCCTCTCGGTGAGAGGGAAAATCTTCTATGGAAAAGGGGTAATAACTTAAAGCAATTCAATCGATTAAAGGAAAATAAGAAATATGTATCTAGAAACACAATCTGAAATAATCCTAAACATTCATAAGCTTATAACATAAAATAAAGGTAGATACCAACGCACACGGTTAATTGCGAGACGGAAATACGCTTAACGGACCTAATTAAGATTAGAAGTGCAGGAAATAACTGCGCTAATACGTCGGGTGGACGTAAAAACATGTTTACACTGATGTTGGAGACGCTGCTTTAGGCTGCCTGTCCATTGACGCGGAGCGAGGCTCCGGAGCGGAGAAACCGAGAAATATTAACCAATAGGATTGCATAAAATCTCAATGTAATTTTTCTATTGGTTAATATTTCTCCGTTTCTCCACTCTGCAGCCTCGCGCCGCGTCAATGGACAGGCAACCTTAGGCATAAATTTGTGAAATCTATTTCGTATAAAATGAGAAATAAAATGATAATTCTAAGGGCTAGAGAAAAGTAACGAGTATTGATCATCATCATAATCAGAATTTCAGCCGAAAGGCGTTCATTGCTGAATATAGCCCCCCTCACCCCCCCCCCCCCCAAGCTACTTATTGAAAGGCCCACACTATCCTCCCACATCTATTAACACTGTAATTTGAAAAATATTTAAAAGTATTTTTTTTTTAAGTATTAACTAGGGAGTTTCATGCCGGCTCTTCCATAGGAAACAACCAATTGGATCCGTGCATCTAACCTTCGACGTTCGTAAGCTTCTGACGTTTCATAAGTGCACACGTGTGCACTTATGAAACGTCAGAGTCGTACAGGTTCATGTGAAACAAAATGTTTAGATTTTGAATCACTGTCACTTCGACCGGTTCTGTGCTTCCCGTATCCAGCGGGCGGCCTTCACCAGGTCATCGGTCCACCTTGTGGTAGGCCTTCCAACGCTACGTCTTCCGGTATGCGGTTGCCACTCCAGAACCTTTCGGCCCCATCGGCCACCTGTTCTGTGAGCAATGTGCCCTACCCACGTTTGGCAGTTCTTAGGGCTATGTTGGTTACCTAAGTTCTTCTACTCATATTATTTATTTCTGATTCGATCACTAAATTGATCAGAGAAACAAGAGAGAGAGAAATTGACATTGTTTTATCTTTCTGTTATTTAACTTTTGACAATTTTTATTTGTTGGCATTATTTTTTTTTTTAAGAGATTTTTACTATTAATTTAATTTTTATCATAGCATCACTATTTTGTATGCCTGTCGGCGGAACTATATATACATATGATTGTTGTACCCTGTGTTCACAAAATATGTGAATTTTGAATTTTTGATAAAAAAATGATCAATTCTATATAATAAAAACGAAATGCTGTAAGTTGGTAAGCGCTTCACTTGGGAACGGCTGGACCGATTTGGATATTTATTGTTTTAAAATGTTCGTAATAGTCCGAATCAGGTTTTTGTGGAAAGAAAAAATGGAAAAGTTTCGCGGAAAATCTTCAAATTCTGGAAAAACTGAACGTCCTTTTTTGCATAAATTAGTAAAATTGGGACATAACAACTTCTATTGGGTCAGCTAGTCTTAAATACGAGTAAAAATCTTTATTCATAAACTTAATTAGCGATTAGCGACTCATCATCATCATCATCTGCCTAGCCTTTTCCCAACTAAGTTGGGGTCGGCTTCCAGTCTAACCGGATGCAACTGAATACCAGTATTTTACACGGAGCGACTGCCTGTCTGAACTACACAACCTAGGTACTGGGTAATAAATACGATAACCCCTGGTAGGTCTTGTTGCCAGACTTTTGGGCTACTGACGACCCGTAACGACTGTCAAAGATCCACGAATGACAGCCGGGACCAACAGCTTAACGTGCTTTCCGAGGCACGGAGGGGTCTTGGTATGTGAAGATGGTCCCCCATCCACGGACCAACCGCGGCAAGCGTAGCTTACCCTTATCGAACGACCCGTGCGGCTGTTATTACTTAGCCACAAGCCCCTCTATTTAACCATATTTTTTTGACGTCTAAACGTCACTTAACTTTAAACATCACACTAATATTATAAAGACGAAAGTTTGTGTGTGTATTTGTGTGTTTGTTACTATTTCACGCTCAAACGGCTGGACCAATTTTGATGAAATTTGGCAAAAAAAAATTTAAATTTTTTATAACCAGGATTAACACATAAATAATACATTTTATCTCGATATTCCTACGGGATCGAGATTTATGCGGGTGGAACCGCGTGGCGCAGCTAGTTGTTTATAAATATAGGTAGGTACCCCATATTGATGAGAATACAATTAAAGTAAAAGTTTTCCTTGTAATATAAAAAGTGCTTTTTATCTTTATGCCTCTATATCTACGAATGAATACCGATGTTATCGAGTTTCTGATTTCCTTCCATTGATTTACAATTTACGCCCAAGATAAGCAATTAACAGTATCTTATTTTTTTTTTATTTCCTGATCTCAATCTTAATAAGAGAAGGTAGCTAGATAACAGGTATTAAAAGAAATCTGAACGGAATCTTTTAATTCTCTAACACATCATTATTTTATATTGATATATTTTATGAATTAATCTTGCATACTTGTCTATGTTGGAGATCGGTTGTCAAACTCAAAGCATTTATTTAAACTATATGCAGGCAGTTTTGAATAGTCAAAGGAGTTGGTCCGGCAGAAAGATGAAGCTCACTTCAAAGCGTAGTAGGTTCGTTTGGAGAAGAACGGGCAAGAAACTCCATGGACACTCTTTTGAATGTACAGACGCCCGCACATCAAGCTACTACAATCTGTCAGATTTCTTTAATAGATTTTCAACTTTATCGCTAAAGCATAAGGTTCAAAGTTGATTGGGAAAATCTGACAGTTTCGGGTAGTTTGATGTGCTGGCATCTGTACCTATCGGCGTGAGGTGCGGAACAAAAAAAGATATACTTTAAAACTCGTGTGAGGAAAGTTTTAAGTCTGAGTGAAGATGGGTGGAGTAGGGAAGACCAAACAAACGATCGAGCAGTGGTGACCCAGTGATAACAGCTGCGTCTTACGAGTTGCAGGTCGTTGGCTCTAACCCAGTCAGGCGCTTTAATTTGTGTAAATTATTTAATCACCACGGCTCTCAAAACGGCGAAGGAAAACATCGTGAGAAAACCGATGCTCTAGAACCAAAAAATGCGAAGACATGTGACATCTACCAACGCGTAGCTTTATTCGCGGTCGTCCCCACCCCGTCGTCCCCACTGGGCACGTGTGGGAAAAAGTTTCGTTCCTTCCCAGTGATGACGATTGGAACTTTTTATTTTCCTCCCATTCCGCTACAGACAGAGTAAAAATGCAATAATGGGGATTTCAATAACAGATTTACTGATTGTTAAAATATTTTAACTACGACTTTCTGAGCAAGAGTGGTGGGGACGACGGAGTGGGGACGACCGGGAATAAAGCAACGCGTACTGTGCCCGCGTGGTGGATTATGGCCTACTCCCTCTCACTGAGAGGAGGCATGTGTTCCAGCAGTGGGAACATTATGTAAAACAAACGATGGAATGTCTAAAATATAGTGACTAGAAATAATGGCACTAATACGGCTGTTGGCTTTAAATGGTAGGATAGGAACAAGAGGATACTTTGACTTCAGCTATTATGGCTTAAGCCTTATACCTTCCTACAAGTATTTAATAGATAATTATAAACATAGGAAGCTTGCGTAACTTAATAGGTACTTAAACGTTTAATGTGGGTACAGATGTACTCGTACGTAGTACAGTTACTCGTACGTATACAAGCTGTAACTTAAATAACGCACAATCTCATAAGGGGTCATTGTACTCATCATTATTATGAACAACTCTTACCTGAAATTGCGAAAGAAAATCAGCTGTTCCGCACATTTATGTTCGCATAACTCGTCAAAATATAGGGAACAGCTGATTATTTTTCGCGAGGTGCGGAAAACCTCAAACGGCGCAAATACAAGTAAGTGGGACCAAACCTGAAATCGCGAAAAAAAAATCAGCTGTTCCCTACATTTTGACGACTCGTACGAACATAAATGTAGGGAACAGCTGATTTTTTTTTCGCGATTTCTGATTTGGTCCCATAGTAAAAGTTGTTTTTTGTCATGAGTAGAAGCATGTGTTTAAGTATCGATCACTAATTACCAGTCACCCTATACATATATTCGAGCCGTTTGGGGTTGATACACTAGGGCCATGGGGTCCGAGTGCCAACCTAGTATTTCGAAACATCGCCAAGCGTTTGGTCGAGTCTTCACGTGACCAGAGGGCTGTCCTATTTTTTGGCCAAAGAATCAGCATTGCCATACAACGTGGCAATGTTGGCAGCCTTTTGGGCACGTTTTCTATTGACAGCGATGCGGACGAATTTTTTGATGCCCTTCTTTTTATATCCTTGTACATATTATTATTATTATTTTAAGACTGTTAGCTTTTTATACTATTTTAGTGATATTTATTCTAGAAGTATGTATGTGAGTAAGTACATATATTCACATATTGTATGTTTAGATTTAAATTACTGTACTCTCCTATCGCAGGTATGCTGGAATTTCCTTAGATTTCGTTAGAAAAAAACATTGACTTGGTACGTATTTTTTTGTTCCTTTATTATTGTCTATATACAACGTGTAACGTTAAATGCGCAAAACCTGAAAATAGTTTGATCAGAATAACGAGCAGAATTAATTGAACCACTTTTTAATATAGGTCACATTTTTCAAAAAATCTTCATTAAAAACGTTGCGGTGTCTATTTATTAATAGGTCAAGCAAGCCAATGTCAGCGCGGCGCAGCGGCCCGGTGACGACTCCTCAATTGATAAAGAGTCGTCGCAGGCGCAAGAAACGATCAGAATGGCCAGTAAAACTAAAACAGCACATAAAACCTTTGCAATTTTTTTAATGACTTATTTTCTCTCTGAAATAGGTCAATTGAATTAAAAATCAGTTGGGGTGTCTGAGGTTTTGCGCATTTAACGTTACACGTTGTATATGTGTGTACATAAATAGTTAAATATATAAATAAACAGTCATTATAGTCAAGGTTGAAAAAAATCTAGCATAAAATCTATGTTGAAACAAGACCAAACTCTTCAGTCTATGAAAGAAAAAGCAGCACCTTATCGAAGGATTTAGAAAAAAAAAAAATCATAAAGTATTGCTCCGTATGTTTGAAAAATTCGCTTGCTTATCAACGTAAAAAACGCAATGAATATTGTAGAACCGTCAAAATGAATGGTTGTGAGTGTGTTCCGCAACTACCCCGATGTTCCCGCCCTCGACCATCTCTATTATGTGCTGTTCATTATGCTATAAAGTTCTATATAAACTAGTCGTGAAGGACGGAAGATGGCCGCCATAAACATTGGGCCTCTCGGGGGTGTATTAACGGCCGTTCATCGAGGATGCTCTAAATAATGATAGTTATACATTAAATCGTACATAACTAATAGCGTTTGGGGGACTTTCTTATGTAATTTTGAGGTTCGAAAAGTGCTGAATCTCAGTTTAGTTTGAATAAATGACTTTTGATTTTGATTTTTAATACTGTATCTCATTAGACACACTACAAACATACATAAGCCCACGCCTTCTTCCCATGGGGGATGGCAGAAACTACAAAACGCCACCTGATATCTTTGAATGTCCAGGATGCGCCGAGCGCGTAACTGGTGAAACAAACTGCGCTACTCGAGGAGGCGTCTTCATGCATTCAAAAAATCGTTATCTCCTAACACGCGCATCCAAGTTTGTTTTTCTACAAGCAGTCGTGTTTGCGGTAATAACGCTGATACGTGGTATATTTTCTATAGTCCTGATAAGCGCGGTTCGATTCAAGTTAGAAAGAAATTACATTATTTAATTACCTATTTCACTTACAAGAAAGATAACGATCGAATGCACTGTGAAAGCCACGGCGAAAGCTCTTTTCTGAGTATCTAACGAAAAGATTTATTTAAGATTAGTCGATTGGAAACCGAAAGAATGCCGTACTTATGTTTTTTTTTGTCGTTTGCTGTGCATTCTTGGAAAAAGTATTTACGGAGGTGTAGGCTTGTTGAATAGCTTATAGTTTTAGGACGAGTAGGTAATTTAATGGGTGTCTTCAAGCATTATTAAAACCTCTCATTTGAGAGCTTCCCCTGCAACTTTCATGTTTCCGGTGAGGTTGATAAGTGCTGTGTTGAAATGTTTAAAATTCTGATGAATGTACGAGTACGTTTTAAGATTAGGTTCCCAGTGGTCTACGATATTGAATTTAGCTCAATAGCCTTAGAATTTAACCGATTTGAATAAAAAAAAAAAAAGAAATTGGGTTATTGTAAACATTCCTTCAAAACCTTTTCATCTAACATTATTTTCCCACAAACAGGATGTATTACGAGCTAATTTGTAAATAATAAAACCGACATTAGGGCCGCGCCGCACCGCTGCGCCGGCGCACGCCCACGTTATCCGTCACATCTACACCTTAACAGCATTTGAATTACATTAATTTGTAGCGGGCCTTATGTGTAACTTACCGCGTCATTGGTATGCCGCAAGTTACAAGCTGAGACGTACTTCGAATATTAGAAACAGAAGAAGAGGAATTCAGTTCTGCTACAAGTTGAAGGGAGAGGGAGAAAGGATTGACCACGTTCCTGCTGATCTTCAAACGAGTGCAGGAAGAAACTAATTTAGAGGCAGACTAAGTAATCTGTTTTTTTTTCATTTTCTATATAAATATCGTACACGGAGAGAAAATTCTTAGAAAAATTACTGTGCTCGTCACTGTAAAGTGAGTGCAAGTGACATATACAGAAAATTTTCTGAGTGAGATTGGGAAAAATTCACTATTTGTCCAATAAATTTTACTGTACAGCATAAGAATTTTTACTGTGCATTTATTTATTTGATTTTAAAGAAAGCTTAGCTTCGAAAAAAAAAACTAATAACAATTTTGAATTTTGTGCATAAGTAGTGACATTTGCTAATTACAAGCTTCCACATATTTATATCTAGTTAGTTACCATTAGCACTCAAATGCACTCAGATTATGAGACAGCACAGTAATTTTCCTAAGATTTTTCTCTCCGTGTATTTACGGAGAACATGCAAAGATCCATAGGTAAAGAAGTACAAGATTTATTGTATTCAGGTCTCCAGACAAATACAATGTTGCATAGTTGAAGGCAGCTTATGTGTGTAAAGTTCACTCATCCTCAGTAGAAAAGGGAGGATCTTCCGATAATACAGGTAGTGTCTGGTCTACTGCCAGACGACTGATGTCGGGACGTTCTATTTAAGCTAGTTGTGCGGTAAACTCTTGCGTGATGCAGGATTTCGCGTGACGTCAGAATGATACGTAGTTCGCATGTGTCGATGTAGATGCCGCCACAAGTTTGTATAATCTTTAAAAAAAATCAGCTGTTCCCTACATTTATGTTCGCATAACTCGTCAAAATGTAGGGAACAGCTGATTTTTTTTTCGCGATTTCCGGTTTGGTCCCATAGCAAAAGTTGTTCATAATGATGAGTACAATGACCCCTTAAGAGGTTTTGCGCATTTAACGTTACACGTTGTATAACTCCAGTGCTATTCTGTAAAAATCTCACCGTGAGAACTTAAGTGAAGTGAGCGGGAAATGAGCTGTCATTAGGGATTAACACTATTGACAATGCTCACTTCAAGCTCATTTCACTTATGATTTCACGGTGAGATTTTTACAGAGTCGACCGGCTAATCGACAAAAGCACGCGATACACAAAATTCTCTCAAACCGCTTATAACTCGCACCTCATCCAGATACTAGCAAGTCACGCACAACTATACACGTTCACACGTCGCGGTCCGTCCGAACTACTCCGAACAACAACGACTGGGAACATACAATCGAACCGATGACGAAATGGGATTAAAGGCCGGCCCTATATGGGGACGTAATGTTGGCCCCATGGACTTCCGAGAAGAGAGAGGAAATTCAGATGTATTATAATTTGATTTTTTGTATTGATTGCGCTGGTTGTTTTAAGAAAGTTTTGGGGCTGAGGCGCTTGACTTTGGTTCATTCCTAGTAGTAAGGTGTCATAGTAAATCAATATAGGTTTTTTTAGTGTAGCTAATTAGTAACAGTGGGGAAAGGTAAGCAGTAGTGGCACAGTGGTATCGGCCCTAACTTACTAGTTGTAGGTCGTGAGTTTGAACCCAGGCAGGCTTTACTTTTGTATTTAATTTCATAACCACTGCTCTCAAAATGGTGAAGGAAAACATCGTGAGGAAATCCAGCATGTCATAGAAACAAAAAATTCTAAGACATGTGACATCCGCTAACCCGGACTGGGTCCGCGTGATAGATGGCCCATTCCTTCTCACAGAGGGGTCGAGGCCCGTGTCCTTCGGAACGTTACAGGGAAGGGTAGAAAAGCAGTACGTAGGTAGTTAGGTACACTGGGGGGGGGTGCATTTAAAGTCTCCACGAGTATCGTGCTTAAAGAAGTCCAGTGCATTGTACATCCTAGGAACCAGACTGACTCACACCCAGATTTAGATATTCGCCCCACATAAGCTAATACTATCGTATTTGTAGAGGACCTGCCAACACGATAGACAGGGCGATTTGTTGGGTAGTAGGCATAAAACCCATTTACAATGTGTACCTGCTCAAAGGAGTGCCTAGCAAATCGAATGGCCAACAGTAAAATGGTGCAAACCAGAGAAGAAAGTCACATTCCTGTTTTGAAACAGACAGGCCTCAGTGAGAAAACAAAATAATCATAAAGATAACTCAATTTGTCGTTTTCCCATACAAACAAGTTCTCTTAGCGGTCCTCAACAACATGCAAGGGGTAAACAACTGAATTTAATATATGTAAACTTCATTCGCACAGCTTAAGGAAATAATAAAATATTTTACAACTACAAACTAGGCAATTTCAAGACATACCTCGGAGAAATCCCTCTGCGACATTTTGATGCGCTTACGTTCTTCTTAATCGAATCTGGGAACAGAAATACCAATATTAAATGAACCATCATTCCATAATTTAGTTCTAAAGTTCTAGAATGGGTTTATGAGTGGGCAGGGCAGTAAACTCCCTCTTGCAACCGATAAAATCAGGGCTCAACTCAATTAGGCTAACTAGAATATAGGTCATCATCTGCCTAGCCTTTTCCCAACTATGTTGGGGTCGGCTTTCAGTCTAACCGGATGCAGCTGAATACCAGTATTTTACATGGAGCGACTGCCTATCTGACTCCACAACCCAGTTACTGGGTAATACGATACCTCTTGGTAAGACTGGTAGTCAGACTTTCGGGCTACTGACGACCCGTAACGACTTTCAAAGATCCACGAATGCGTGCTTTCCGAGGCACGTAGGGGTCTTGGTATGTGAATATCATATACATATTTAGGTACGTCTGTCTGTGTGCTTAGGCTAGTAACAATAGTAATAAATAAAGCTCTCCATCTCCTAAATTGTACACTCATCTAACAAGTTCGACCTTTCACACAAAAAATACATGCCCGCAATTATGCAATGCAGCAACATGATGCAATGCGAGGTGAAATCATATGCTGCACCCAGCCTAAGATTCTCACACAGAAAAAGTCAAGATGCATATGTGTACGCTCGGCTACAGATCAGAGTGTAGTCTTTGCATTAAATGTTTTTTTCTTATTGAACAAATGTTTTCAAGCTGCGTAAAAGTATTACCACAAGAAAGGTCCACTCTACTACAACGTCCTGAAAAAAAACTGAACTGATAGTCCAGTTTTTTGAGCACTATGCGAAGTAATAATAAAAAAAAAAATTGATCATGAATTTTGAACCGTTTACAAATTCACCGACATTCTCAGGATTAAAAAGTTTGGAAATGACCTTACCCACGCCCCTATTCGATTTGATCCATACTTCCAGGGACATCCTTTATAGAACCAGTATGAGCGTCAGCTTGACCTCGCATTGTATATATTTTTGTACGATCAGAATGACTTCAGCACCCTAATTGCGTAACACACTATTGCTTTCAATTTGGATCATTTTGAAGCATATTGCTAATCCATTGCTCCATATGTTACAAAAAATGTGTCTGCTCAACAACGTAAATAACGCAATGAATGTTGTTGAACTGTCAAAATGCAACCCATTGCTACTGATAGTGTGCTACGCAGTTACCCTGCTGATCGTACGAAAACATATACAGTCAGCTAAAACTGGAAATGCAGTTTGATGTGTCGCTGGGTGTACTTCTAAAAGTCTGCTCCCACGACATCAATACACACCAATAAGGCGATGTACACCAATGAGGCGGTAAGCCTTATAACAATAAATAAACTCTCGTTCATATTTCAAATATTCAATTTCCCTTAGCCGACTTACAGGTTGTGTGGAGTACGGGATAGTAGGAGCCTGATGTATGACGTTTCTTTAGGTATGTAATTTTCAAGGTATTTGTAATTAAAACATGGGGAGCTGATTGTTGTTACGGGTTTGGAAGGCCCTGTATGTAATGTAAACGCACCTAAAATTCAAGGGGATTTCTCATGGAGTACGGGATCGTAGGAGCCTGGGTCATAATTCACCAATTTTTGAATTGGCACTAATTGACCACACAGTGATTCCTTACTTCGATTCGTTTAATTCGCGCGGTTTATTCTGTAAAAATCTCACCGTGAAATCATAAGTGAAGTGAGCACTTAATAGTGTCATTCCCTACCATTAGGGAATGACAGAGCTCACTTTCCGCTCACTTCACCTAAGTTCTCACGGTGAGATTTTTACAGAATAGCACTGCAGATGTATGACGTGTTTCTTCCGTTATGTAATTTTCAAGGGAATTTGTAATTAAAAGATGGGCTGCTGATACTTGTACCGGATTTGGGAGGCTGTGTATTTAAAGTTAACGCACCTAAAATACAGGTGAATTTTGCATACAACCCTGTATGCAAAATTCACCTGTATTTTAGAGCGATGTTTTAAATACCAACAATTATTTTTAATCTGTGTTCATGATCTTTTTTTCTCTGTCTACACACACGACGTCCGATATAATTAAAAAGCTTATACCCTTAATAACTAAGGGAATCTAATGGCTTTAATTACTTAATTAGTACAGTAAAAGGCGAAAACCGGGAATAAAACCCGCGATTTCTTATAAGGTAAGCGGTAAATTATAGCGTAGCTTTGACATTGATGTGCACTTTTGAAAGTCACCGTTTCATAGTCACACATTAGTTTGAAAATTACACCGTAACATGTACACTTAGGGTTTTAATTTGCATGAAAGTTGATAAGCGGTGATCTTGGGAAGGCAATAATACGCTCGATGATCGTTTCCGCTAGCGGTTGTCAGACTGGCCATAGATACATTAAGAAATAAAGACTGGTAGCTCTAATGTCATTTCTATGAGTAATATAATGTTGAGTAAAATATTATCGACTAAAAACAGGTTTTAATTGAGTCTACTCCATAATTATTATTCGTATACGGGCTGTCCGGAAAGTCATGGATTACCTTTTACCTGCTGATGGGTCACATTGGGATCTACCAATAAATAAAAAATGACCATTGTAAAAGTCTTACGGTTTCCGAGTTTTTTGATGTTAAATGAAATTTTGGAAAATCTCTACCTTTGATCAGTTTTTTTCATGCCATTTCTACGAATGAAAACTTTTTCGAGTACAGGTTTTTTTTTTATTTTCATCTTGAATCATCCTACTATCGATTGAATACAAGGAAGTTACAGATATCATCTTTTAAATACCTAAAACTTAGGTTCATACTTAAAATTTTCACCAAAATATGTTACCTTATTTTTGATCGGCCCTGGTGAAAAAAAAATTATTGGTAGGTCATTTTTTTATTGGTAGATCTCAATGTGACCCCTCAGCAGATAAAAGGTAATCCATGACTTTTCGGACACCCCGTATAACATAATCACCAGTCCAAAGCAGACACGTCGGTATTGCAGTAAGTTAATACCAAACTTGCAGAAGGGAGGAGATTTCTGTTTATCCTCTAAATACATATAATCCCTAGTTCATTATTAACGATACCCACGAATATAGAGACTGACGTTTCTTTTCTAGGAGGGACATGGAATTTTGTGAAAAGTAAATATAATTAAAAATAAGGTAGAATTGATTAGAATACCTATCTAGACCTAAAAAAGGGGGCGAGCTTATTGCTTATTGTATTATTTATTAATTGGCTGGTCTCCGGGTTGCTACTGAGAAATTCAAGATGGAAAACCTAACAAGACTTTGCCCAACACGAATGAATTTTCCCTGACTTCAATAATACTCGTAATATCATCAATCATCACAGCGATACGGACGATATTTTTAATGCCCTTTGATTGTTTGCCCTCCTTTTTATATACTTGAACATATTATTTTTATTTTAAGACTGTTAGCTTTTTAAACTATGTAAATACCACAAATAAATTGGACATCAACAGTTTTTAAGAACCAATTGGTACAATAATTTAATGACCCTGCAAAGATTGTTAATAAAGCGTGTGTTTTAATTTGAAAACAATTTCTTTTAATCAAAACAGCTTTGCCATTAAATGAGCCGCTCAAACGTTAGGAGAATGTAAATATGTATATCGATGTCAGATCAACACTTCCTGCGAGATATCTCGTCACATCGCAGGACTGGCATATTAAATCAGATATGCAGATAGATTACACACATTAAAGTAGCTGCAGCGTTTGCCAACAGCTTTGGTAGCGCTTTATTTTATCTTAATAAGTTATTTTTATTTTGCTCATCGAGAAACGGTATAAGACCGCAGCTGACTTGACACCATAGCTCGCCATTGACGAGTACAGTACAGCCCAATTCAAACTTTATGGTGGCTCGGAGCACGAGACGAGTGCCTGTGCAGCAGTGCGATTCTGTAACCATCTCACCCTGAAAACTTAGGTGAATTGAGCGTGGAGTGAGCTGTCAGTGTCATCCCACCTGATACTAGGGATTGACCAAGAATACATTTACAATCATAATCGAGATTTTAGTCATATTTTTTATGCTAATTCTAGTGATCTTTTTATATAATTTCAAAGCCAGTATTTTAATTGTCAAAACATTACTATTTTGTGGAGCTTTAATCTAGGAAAAAAAGGACTAGTCCTTATATTAGAACTCCTTAAGGGCGTCCTAAAGGACTAGTCCAGGAAAAAAAAGAAAACAAAAATTGATATTCTGACTAAGTTTCTGTTTTGCTATTTTAAATAAACCCCACAAAATAATGTTTTCACACTAGTTTTGAAATTATATAAACTCATCCATTGAATTAGCATAAAAAATATTATTAAAATCCCAGTTATGGGTGTAAAGGTCTGCTTGGTCAATCCCTAGTATCAATGGGATGACACTGACAGCTCACTCCACGCAAGTATTCACCGTGAAATTTTTCAGAATCGACATGCTGTAACAAATTCACGTGTCAGCGGGGGTGAGGGGGTGGGGGTACTGCGCAGCGAATAGCGCACTTCAGAACCGCCATCAAGTTTGACGCGAAATATACAAGTTTTCTGTTTCTTTAGTCGGGTAAGTTTTAAACATATACATACCACCACGTCAGTTAACCACGAAAGGTTAACCCCTTGTGTACATTTGACGTCTGAGAGCCGTCATTCACTTGTTTTCCCTAGGAGCGGATGACGTGTCTAAAACGTTATTTGAGGTTAGGTACAATTCTGTTCATTTCATTGTAGCTTGTATCATAATAGAAGAGGCAAAAACACGGAATATATTTTATGATAGTGATAGCGAAAGTAATAAATCCGTAGCCAAGGGGTTAAGCACAGGTGTACATATACAACGTGTAACGTTAAATGCGCAAAACCTGAAAACAGTTTGATCAGAATAACGAGCAGAATTAATTGAACCACTTTTTAATATAGGTCACATTTTTCAAAAAATCTTCATTAAAAACGTTGCGCTGTCTATTTATTAATAGGTCAAGCAAGCCAATGTCAGCGCGGCGCAGCGGCCCGGTGACGACTCCTCCCTCAATAAAGCGTCGTCGCAGACGCAAGAAACGATCAGAATGGCCAGTAAAACTAAAACAGCACATAAAACCTTTACAATTTTTTTAATAACTTATTTTCTCTCTGAAATAGGTCAATTGAATTAAAAATCAGTTGGGGTGTCTGAGGTTTTGCGCATTTAACGTTACACGTTGTGTATAGTACACTCACATTTCGTGAGTTATATTCAAGTCCCATGTAATAGGGGCGACCCTATTGCCATCGACCGGGCAGAAATCCAGACTCCGGGCTGCTACTGAGAAAATCCACATGAAAAAACCCAACAACACTGCCCGACCAGGGAATCGAACCCAAGACGTCATGCTATTAGACCAACGAGGCAGCTAAATTATACAGAGCTTTTCCGTTGCAGATATACAGCAATAACTTAAAACACCCCGTATAATTGCAGCTACATTACCTATCAATGTACAGACGGCAGCACATGAGGGTACCCGAAACTGTCAAATTTTCCCAATCAACTTTGACCCTTACATTTTAGCGATAAAGTTTAAAACCTATTAAAGAAATTTACAGATTGTAGTACCTTGATGTGCGGGCGTCTGTACTTTGTAAAACCACGTTTGGTTAGATGATAAAATCTTGAGTAGTTCTTGCGAAAGAACTAAAACATTTTCATTTCAGAATTCACGTTCCTATGAAATCGCAAGTCGCTTGTAAAATCTAACCAAGGAATAAAATAACAATTCGAACATTACCGCTGTAGATTTTACTACAGATTCAAAATCACAACCTGACGTTTACATGTCTGGCCACACTGGCATTTTCGCCCGAGGATTCAAAGAACATTGTTTACACAAAACATTGTTTATGAAACATATAAAACCTTTTCTTCACACTGCTAGCAACACTGTAGAGATACTTGTACCGTCTGAGAGTTATTATTGTCTATGATTATAAGTATGGCAATAAAACAGACTCGTAAAATGACCCTTAAATATTGTAACTTTATGGCACGACTGGAATAATATTACACGTTTATTAGGATGTCAAAATTAGGTACTTATCCGTATTTTCAATTTCTAAAGATTTACTTTTAAAGGTAGCCCGATTTTGTTGAAGAAAGCGATTGCGAAAGGGGTATACTGAAGTGTGATTCTGTAACTATCTCACCGTGAAAACTTAGGCGAAGTGAGCGTGGAGTGAGCTGTCAGTGTCATCCCACCTGATACTAGGGATTGACCGAGAATATATTTACAATCACAATCGGGATTTTAATAATACTTTTTATGCTAATTCTATTGATAATTTTATATAATTTCAAAACTAGTATTTTGATATAAAATAATAGTAATGTTTTGACAAGAAATTATATAAAACTAGCTGCGCCCCGCGGTTTCACCCGCATAAGTCTCGATCCCGTAAGAATATCGAGACAAAAAGTTTTCTATGTGTTAATCCTGGTTATAAACAATCTGTGTGCCCAATTTCATCAAAATTGGTCTAGCCGTTTGAGCGTGAAGAAGTAAGAAACATACACACACACACACACACACACACACACACACACACACACACACACACACACACACACACACACACACAAACTTTCGCCTTTATAATTAGTGTGATTATCAATAGAATGACCATAAAATCTTAATTATGATTGTAAATGTCTGCTCAGTCAATACCTAGCATAAGTGAGATGACACTGACAGCTCACTCCACGCAAATATTCACGGTGAGATTTATACAGAATCGACATGCTAATAAGTAAAGTGCGCTCGCAATCGACGACGGTTTAACCAATAACTATCATTTGGGTTTCGGTTTTTATGTTCATGTTCATACAGATGGTACAGACGCCAGCATATCAAGCTACCCGGAACTGTCAAATTTACCCAATCAACTTTGAACCTTATGCTAAAGCGATAAATGTGAAAGTCTATTAAAGAAATTTGACAGATTGTAGTAGCTTGATGTGCTGGCATCTGTACTACCTGCCTCTACTCGATGAGCTGCTTAAATTAAGTCCTTCTATGGTTTAGTCGCTGAAGACAAGATAATTAAGAAGTAGGGGGAAGTCCCGTAACGCCGGACGGCACCTAACACGCCGGACACTCTTATTATCTCGACAAGTTAGAATGTGAACGATTCAAACACGTGTGAAAAAGGCGCGGGGGGGGCATAACGGTACAGAGTCACATGACGCAGTTTGTTAGTGACGCTGAAGGCAACATCGGGAGCGGTCGGTTTTTCTTTTGGCGGAAAAATACAGCGTCATATAAGACCACTTACCCGAGTACGAACAAGTTTTAGTGAATCACGTAAATTACTGGATACAGTGCTCCAGCTGCCATGGGTGGGCTCATGAAGAATGTGCAGTCTTCAGACGACTACATTATGTGATCGATGCCAGATATTTTAAGAACGTCCGGTACTAGGTGCCACTTCAAGCAATTGCATTTTTTTACACCAATGTTTAATTTTTGTTTTTGAATAAGATTATGCAGAAGTTGCATTTTTCTTAATTTGTGTTCATTCTACAGTTAGTCAACTTAACTAATTAATAAATAAAATTACATTTTTCGAAACAGTTTTTATTTTATTTCCTGAAAACCTTAGGTGTCCGTCACTAGGGGACTTCCCCCTATTCAATTATGCACGCCGCTAAGACTTTTTCTTATTGCAATGTTTAATAATGGTCAGTAATTATCAGGTTTTGGCTGATTATACTGACCGTGTGGAGGGTACCAGGAGTGGAGGATGCAGGGGACCTATGCGATGGACAGATACGGTGAAGGAGGCTACCGGGATAAAGGATAATCCGCCTGTATTGTTCCCATTACTGGGACACAGGCTTCTCTCCTCGAGAGCGAGTGAGCTGTAATCTCCTACGCAGATCCAGTGCGGATTGGTAGATGTCAGGGCCCTTTCCCACGGCAAGATCCCGTTTTTTGCAGGCACGGTTTTCTGCAGGATCCCGTTTAGTGGTGTACGTGTTTAAATATACATATTCACACAAGCATCCCGTTTGCGGTATCCGGAAAACGGGATGCCTGTGTGAATACATATAGTTAAACACGTACACTACTAAACGGGACCCTACAAAAAACCGTACCTGCAAGAAACGGGATCTTGCCGTGGGAAAGAGCCCTCACATGTCTTCGAATTGTTTGCCGGTTTCATCACAATGTTTTCCCTTACCGTTTTGACAGCTACCGGGATGAACGTGCAAAAATGGCGCAGGACAGAACAGCCTGAACATTTGGCGAGAATTTTCCATCGTAGTCACGTCTCTCAGTCATGTGGATGCGACGAGAAGTAGAATAATGATCAACTGGTCGATTCTGTAAAAAATCTCACCGTGAAATGATAAGTGAAGTGAGCACTTAATACTGTTAGTCCCTAGCGAATGACAACTCACTCCACGCTCATTTCATCCAAGCTTTCACGGTGAGATGGTTACAGAATCGCTCGGCTGTACACATAACTTACTAATTAAGTTATTATTAGGCACAGGTTATTGATTTTCTATTATCTATTTAGATTGATTTTTTTGTTTTATTATTATTTTTTAAACTTAAAGAGCAGTTTGACAGATTTTGGACGTAATTTTTCTTGACCATCAGGCTATGTTATCCTACCAAAAAGTATATTCGATATTGAAGAAGAGACGAGAGGATTTGTAGTAAGTACACATTTGGAATCGAGCCAAGTATTTTAATCCAAACCCATCCACACTACGACCTTCACATACCACCTGCATCAAATTATAAAAATAACGTAAAATAATTGGAGAGAAACCCACAATCTCTGGGCACACTTTTATACCAAAAACAGGTGTATCGGAATCACGATGGCTCCAATCTTTTTGTGCTTAACCACAAATTTCTTCAAATTGTTACGTTAGTAGCTGAATAATGAACAAAAACTCGAGTTTATGCCTCCAAGCTATGCCTCTTATACAGTAGCCAGCTGGCTAAAAAATTCAAATCCTAACTTGGTACGACGTGGTATCATTACGAGCACGTGAAGTGGCGTGAGCAGACCAATCAACGTAATTTGTATGTAATCTGCACGAGATAAAGGGACAGTCCTTACTTTGTTGGTAATAAGACCCAGTTTTAAACAACAGTTGCAATTCATTTATTTCTGAAAATAGAAATAGGAGAGGTTTGTTTTGAGAGTCAGATTCTTTAACATCATTATTCTTAAAGTCAGGTTGAAATAGTAAGTGCGTAGATAATGCGTATGTTTAATCCTTTGTATATTAATTATGTTTAGTTAACACTGGACTTAGCCTGACTTCGAAGCTTATTGCCGCAAATCCAGATCCAGACACAGATTCAATAGAAAAAGTGCGACTAATTAGGATTTGATAATGATACTATGCGCTTTTGAGCTTTATCCCTTAATTGCATGATTTTTACTTTTTAAACAAATTACATTTTTTTGGACGTAACATTAGCTCTATAGTAAGGAAAAAATATTTAAATAAATATATTCATAAAAATACACTTTTTATTTTTTAAATGGCCTGGTGGAAATTTACATCTTTATGTAATCAGAATGAATCTACTGGGAACAAAATGAATTGAATATCTCTAACAATTGGGGAATCCCCGTGCTCTGTGGAAACGAAAATATGGCATTGGATTGGTTGATGCTGACATCACTAAACGTGATATCAAATAACGCAACAATTCTACGAGTAAACGCTCCCAGTTCTCATGAACTAGAATAGAAAGACTTTATTTCGGACACAAGTATCCATATAGTGTTAGTAACATACAAAAAAATAACTTATTGCCTAGTGTATTATAAATGTAGTATTATAAATGTGAAAATTTGTGAGGATATTTGTTACCCAATCATGTGTAAGCTGTTGAACTGATTTGGATGAAAATTGGCACATGGATAGACCATTTCCTGGATTAACACATAGAATACATTTTATCCCGGCCACGTGTTCCCTTGGGATGATAGTTGAAAGTTACTTTTTACGCGGGCAGAAGCTAGTGACGAATAACTAAGCGATAGTAAAATTAATCCGTGGTTGGGTCACCATCTTACCAAGACCCCTCCGTGCCTCGGAAAGCACGTTAAGCCGTTGGTCCCGGCTGTCATTCGTGGATCTTTGACAGTCGTTACGGGTGGTCAATAGCCCGAAAGTCTGACAACCAGTCTTACCAAGGGGTATCGTATTACCCAGTCACAGGGTTGTGGAGGTCAGATAGGCAGTCGCTCCATATAAAATACTGGTATTCAGCTCCATCCGGTTAGACTGGAAGCCGACCCCAACATAGTTGGGAAAAGGCTAGGCAGGTGATGATGAGTAAAATTAATCGATTATGGGTATTATTTTAAAACCGTTAACTATTTACAACTTCTAATGCTAAAGTACCGTTTCAATTTAATGTTTCTGATAGATTTCTAAGATTACTAATCGATTTTAATGCATTAACTGAAGGCTAGAAATTAGACATAATTAATTTAATTCATCCGGAGTTAGACTGTGAGATTGGTAAGCGATTCTTTCTGGTTGAAAGATTCACATAGGTATTTAAAGAGCATTGCCTTACTCTCAATAAGATATTTTGTAAACTGATTTCGATCTCCTTTCAATTCTTCTAGACATCGAGTCTTTTTACCCGACAGCGGTGAAGCCCAAAAGGAGTATAATGTTTTCTAAAGTCATGTTTTCATTGGCATGGCATTTTTCCCTCAAATTCTATTTTTAAATACAAAATTGAACAATATCACGAATCTTAAAGCATTTACAGTTACACATCTCTCAAACCCTTATCAAAAGCGAGTAGAAGGGAGTCGCGTGCGCCGCGTCTCGCCGCAGGCGCACGCGCATTGACGGCCGGGCCCAATACAATCCTTCACGAAAACACAAATAATACAAAAATACTGCTACCTGTTACTTGTAACGTAGGCGGCACTTAACGTTATGCCTCTAGCGGTCTATGGCCGATCATCGTGGAATTTTGATGTACACATTGATGGGTTTTATTGTTATTTTGTTGGAGAGAATGGGGTTGATGGAGCAATGTATGCTGAAATGTTAAAGCAGATAGGTTAGGTGTCTTCTGAATACTGGTGGAAGGTACAAGAGGTGGTTACGAAAATCTTATCTATACAAAGGTTACATAGGTAACCCCGTCAAACAAAAACAAAAGCGTTAATATAATATTCTCATCACGATTACGTTAAAAACAACGTCTTAGGGCAGGTTTTTAACAATTGGTTGAGTTAACTACGGATCAAAAAACCGCTCTTAATCATTATGCACAAAATGACGAACTCATACGAGTAGAATACAAATATAATTGAATATAATAGTCTTGTATCATTATGTTATTTTTTTGTCCTTCAGCACATTATATTTTATACCTGAACAGGGATGCGCGTATGTAATTCACTGTACCTATAAGCAGGTAACTAATGACGAAATCTTAGGTAATTATTCGGTAATTACTGATTAGACTGTTCGCACAGGCCAGCTGTCAGCACACCGGGCCGGCACGACTGGTCACGGTCGTGGCCGTCTAGAGCGCGAGGTGCCTAAGGGTGCGTTTCCACGGAACCGGAGCTGGGCGGAGCAGAGCGGAGACGTGCAGGAATCGACCAATCACAATGGTTGAAATCCTCATTGCGTCACTCGTCCCGTCTGTGGTGGGACGATTCCTGCACGTCTTTGCTCCGTTCCGCCCAGCTCCGCTTCAGTGGAAACGCACCCTAACTAAGTTCTGTCCGCGACTTCATCCGGTGTTTCGGGACACTATTCGTTCTGTGATCCTGTAATACATATAACTAACTAGTTATATTACAGGATCACAGAACGAATAGTTTTATGGAGATGACCCCTGAAGAGATCGCCAAGATCACTCTGGTCCGTAATGAAAACTAGTACTTCCGTGCGGTTCTGTAACCATCTCCCCTTGGGTGAAGTGAGCGTGGAGTGAGCTGTCATTCGCTAGGGATTAACACTATTAAGTGCTCACTTCACTTATGATTTCACGGTGAGATTTTTAGCTTGAATAGAGACTTCTCATAATTAGTTAAATCAGTTATTTTTTCCAACAACAAAAAATGCCTCAAATCGGCTTGTATTGCTACGAGTTTAGTTTGGTGGGAGTTTTATAGGTACTTGGTACTGTTTACAAGCAAAAAACGATTTCTTGAAATCCACTTCTTTTTTTGACAGTGCCATGAAATTGAGAAAAAAAAAATCTTACTAGTGAGAACAAACGGAAGTGAGGAACTTATTCGCGAGTATAATTGAATGTAATCGACTCAAATTATCTCGATTTTTTGTTGACGTACAGACGCCAGCACATCAAGCTACTACAATCTGTCAAATTTATTTAATAGATATTTAACTTTATTGCTAAAGCATAAGGTTCAAAGTTGATTGGGAAAATGTGACAGTTTCGGGTAGCTTGATGTGCTGGCGTCTGTATGTACATTACACCTTTGTACCTGAGTAGTAGTCTAGGTATTATACCCATACTACTTGTCTAAAGGCTCCTACACACAGTGCCGGCGGCAGTGCCGCCGGCATTATGCAAGCCGCATAAAGCCGCCAAACATAATTCCAGTTGCGACAGTCGTGTAGAGTGCTAGTGAAGTGCACATTTTGTCGTTGGTTAGGTAGGATGAATAAAGAAATCCGCACTGCCATCGCAGTTGAAATTTTTATTTTAATAAGAAAAAATATAAAAGAAAGAGGTTTTGGGTGCGCCTAAGTTTACAATATAGAAAATGGCGGCTCGTGTGTGCGGCAAGCCCGGTGGCTCGAATACCCGCCGGCATTGTGTGTAGGAGCCTTAATGGAATAGTGGCACAAGTCAACATTTTTGTGTTGAACGTTGTAAGTTTTCTAGTATTCGGTAGAAGATGATGCTTAATAACAGCCGCAAATGATGATCGATCAGGTTAAGCTACGCTTGCCGCGGTTAGTCTGTGGATAGGTGACCATCTTTACATACTGAGACCCCTCCGTGCTTCGGAAATCACGTTAAGCCGTTGGTCCCGGCTGTCATTCGTAGATCTTTGACAGTCGTTACGGGTCGTCAGTAGCCCGAAAGTCTGACAACCAGTCTTACTTAGGGGTATCGTATTACCCAGTCAAAGGGT
The DNA here is from genome assembly GCA_949629135.1 of Eremobia ochroleuca. NCBI lineage: Eukaryota > Metazoa > Arthropoda > Insecta > Lepidoptera > Noctuidae > Eremobia > Eremobia ochroleuca. Next base: position 7,268,664 of record OX451404.1, on the reverse strand, counting down.
TGTGGAGGTCAGATAGGCAGTCACTTCAAGTAAAATACTGGTATTCAGCTGCATCCGGTTAGACTGGAAGCTGACCCCAACATAGTTGGGAAAAGGCTTAGCAGATGATGAGATGGTTAAGTATGCTTAAGGCGAATTTTACCAAAGTTTTAAACCTAGAACAAGCCTTATCCTAATAAAAAAAATGAATTTTTGACAGTTTTTCCATACTAAAACTGTCAGACGTCAATTTTATTCCACGAATAAAAAATATCTGACATTGGTAAAATTAGCCCTTAGTCATATTGGACACTGCATCAAGGACGTACCATAAATAATTTCATGAATACCAATATAATTGGCTCACTCATACAAGGTCACATTTAGGCCCGGCGCCCATTATCGGCATCGGTACGACTGAGGATTTTAGGTGGCAAATTTTCATTTCTAAAGATTACAAATCACTTGTACAGAAATTAATACTAAAAATTACTTCATTAATACATTTTTGTTCTCCAGGAGTAGTAAGACCTTATAGTGTTAACATTACGAATAAATATAATAAATAATATAATAAAATTTATTCAAGAATGAAGTAAAAGATAAAGATTCACATTAATTACATGCGAGGTTAAATTTAATTCTAACTGTAATGTAGCGACCTGCCTGATCTAGGTTTATGAAAACCTGTGTTTCAGGCCATCACTTTACAACAAACATTTAAAAACAAGACAACAATAAATTTATTTGAAGCTAAATTAAAAAGAATATAATGACTAAAATAGTAATCATTCTAAAACTAAAATTTTTGTAAGATATAATATGTTTAAATAAATTAACGAATAATATGAAAGTAGATAAGGTAGAGACTAATATTAAGCTTATTTTATAATTTCCAGCAGTTTTTCCGTGTCTGAGTAATTGAGTTTTCCCAAATATTCCTGTACTAGTAAATTACACCTATTATATGTTAAACTATAAATCTTTAGCACTCTGTTGAGCTGATTATACAAGTAGGGTCCTAAAAAGAAGTAAAATCGATTAGCGAAAGCGTGTTTAGTCTGAGAGTTAGCACAAACCAAATCTTTTCTTCTCCTATCTGAAGGTACTGGCTTAAAATCAAGCTCAGTGTGTTGGAGTAAAACTACATTCAAAACAAATAATTGACGTATTGTTAGCACCTCACAAGCCGTGTAAAGCTGGTGTGTAGGAAATCTGAATGGACGAAAAGTAGCAACCTTTAGAACTGCTCTTTGAGCACGTTCTAGGTGCAGTAAAATTGATTTAGCGGCACCACCCCAGGACGTTATGCAGTAGGTAATAATAGATTGACACAAAGCCAAATAAACTTGCTTAATTAGTTTAAAGTCGGCTATGTTACGTAAATAGCAATATACTATAACATAATGGCAATAAAGTAGAAATTTCCGTGATATGTGGTCGTAATAACAAAAATACCGCTTCGGTATGCTTGCATACTCCAACTCAACGAAACTAAATTCAAATCTTATATAAAACGCACACTATGCAGCCAAGCATATTATAAGTTGGGGGATTACATCGCTGACAAAAATGCTTGGTTCACCGCTGGTCCTGCTCCACAAGGGCGCATAAACTAATTAATTAGCATTCGAAAATATAGTTGTGAGCTGCTGAAGATTGAAAAAACTATCTTTGTATTGTATAAATTCAATCTCTTAATATTGTATAATTGCATAACATACGTGTGAGCACTATGCAACTAAACTATAAAGCTACCATTTACTGGGTACGTCTTTCATTGACTTGAATGTGTCCTGGCGGCTGAGGGTATGTCATGCTCACTCAAATGTCTCGCTGGTGGTGGCGTGTGTGTTGGATCATTGAGTTCCCTTCAAAATGGTTGAGCTAAATGGTGCTGATCCATACGTCATGTTCGTGAACGGGCGCCGCCAGTAGGGACTGGTCATCTCTTAGCCGCCACGGCTTATTTTAATTTTAATCTAAGTATTTTCATTTCTGAATTGTTATTTTTTTGTTTTTGTTTTTATCTTTTTTAGTACGGACGCTTTTAACGTGCACGTCTTTCTACATCGTTCTCACATGTATAATTTCAACTTGAATGATGTAACCAAAATTTTGTAACAATTTTTATGATTCAAAAGAGTGTCCGTGGAGTTTCTTGCCCGTTCTTCTCCACAGGTACCTACGCTTTGGAATGGGCAACTAGCTTCATCTTTCTGACTGACCGACCCCTTGACAATTCAAAAGTGCCTGTAATTGGTTTACTTGAAATAAATGCTTTGAGTTTGAGTTGAGTTTGAGTTTGAGGCTGGTGTATCGGCAGCCTTGAGAATGCTTCGGGATGCTTCGGCATCCTTCGGCAACCTTCGGTACGCCGCCGGCGCCGAGGCAACACTCGGGGGATAGTTTGAGAAATACGATATTGAGACGCTTCGGCAAGCTACAGGACGGTGCGGCATCCTTAAGGACGCCTCGTCATCCCTAAGAACGTTGCAGCATGCCAAAGGATAATTGCCGATAGTGTGCGCTTGCATGTAGGATGCCGAAGGATCCTTTTCCTTGCCGATGCCGATAATGGGCGCCGGGCCTTAGTCGTCCATCGACCTAAGACCATCATTCCTCAACTGAATATTTTGACATTAATTTTGTCTAACGAACCCTCTTGTTTTATTAAGAGTTAATCTCGATTATTCCAAGTTTCTATAGATTATATATCTTTGGAACACATCCACTTTTTTCCCCATAATGTTCAACAATCAGCTGCCAGCACCCATTCCTAATCCATTGCTTCATATGTTTGAAAAATTCTCCTGCTCGACAACGTAAATAACGCAATGAATGTTGTCGTATTGTCAAAATGAAAGGCATTGCAATTGTTAGCTTTACCAAGTTGCGTCTTTCCTTTCCAGTGGCTATCGCTACCGTCTCAGTCTCTCATAAGAAAAATCGTTGATTTTCCAGATTATCGTCCCCAATTACGCCAAAATAACTTTTTCGTACACGACACTTTAGTATTCAACAAGTATTATAATAAATTATTCGTTATATCTGAGGCCTTGAGACGGATGTGGCCCTGTTTGTTATTAAATAACATCTCGAATGTCCCTGTGCTTGTTCAAGCCGGTATTTAAGTACCAGTTGTTTATTTACTTCTATTTACTTTTTGGATTTAAATGTTTATTTAGCCGTTGAGTATAGATTTTTGTCGGTGTATTGGCTTCGCTTTTGATGATTTAGCCGGCAGGTGAACCTTGACAAGGCGGGCTACTCAATCGAGGAATTTTACTCGACTTTACTGGGCTGTTTTTTAAAGCTTTTTTTTCTTTAATATTGGAGGCTAGCGGAATGTGACTCATATTTTTTTAACCGACTTCAAAAAAAGGAGGAGGTTATCAATTCGACTGTATTTTTTTTTTTTTTTATTTTTTTTATGTTTGTTACCTCATAATAACCGACTGGGTAAAACGATTTTCATGATTCTTTTTTTATTTGAAAGCTGGTGCTTCCCGTGTGGTCCCATTGTCACCATTTCAATATCTGATGATGGGATCTTGTAGAAATCGGGGGAACTCTTCAATAAATAACAGCAGATTAACCGCGATTGTTGCTATAGCATATCAAAGCATTGTTTACACCATCACACAACATAATATCACGCCTGTACTCACTACAAAGGTTATATTTTTTTTTTTTATTATAATAATAATTAATACCAGTAAAACAACCGCGATTGCTGCTATCGCATATGTATGCACTGTTTACGCAATCGCACAACATAACATCACGTCTGTACCCTATAAACGCAGATGTAGCTTCCTGTCACTGATATTTACATAGCAAGTAGTGTTTATATGAATTTGATTGGGGTAGATATAACTAAAAAGTGAAAAATAAAAAAGAGAAACGAAGGACAATGCCCAAAAAAATTTTATATAAAAAAAAAACAATCGACTTCCAAAAAAACACTACAAAGTGAAAAATAATTTTAATTTTGGAAGTCGGTGTCGTTGGTTCTGCATTTTGGTTTTTTGACACCGACTTCCGAAATTAAAATTATTTTTCACTTTGTAGTGTTTTTTTGGAAGTCGGTTGTTTTTTTTTTATATAAAATTTTTTTGGGCATTGTCCTTCGTTTCTCTCTTTTTTTTCTTTCTTTTAGTATAATTGCCAGTTGGTACGAGCTTGACGACAATAACAACAGCCGTACGAATCGATCGAAGGTTAAACTACGCTTGCCGAGGTCGGTCCGTGGATGGGTGACCATCCATTACAATATCGGTCAGTCGTGGGTATTCACTTAATTCTCCATTCTTTTTCTTTAAGTATGTGACCTTTCTCATGCACTGGGGTAATAATAACAGGCTTATAACAATTTATAGGTTTTAAAGCTATAGTATCGAAAAATCTGGTTATGGCTTAGTAATAACAGCCGCACGGATCGATCGAATCAGGTTAAGCTACGCTTGCCTCGGTTGGTCCGTGGATGGGTGAACATCTTTACATATCAAGACCCCTCCGTGCTTAGGAAAGCACGTTAAGCCGTTAGTCCCGGCTGTCATTCGTGGATCTTTGGCAGTCGTTACCGGTCGTCAGAATCCCGAAAGTCTGACAATGAGTCTTACCAAACTGGGTTGTGGAGGTCAGATAGGCAGTCGCTTCATGTAAAATACTGATATTCAGCAGCTTACTGTTAGACTGAAAGCCGACCCCAAAAAAGTTGGGAAAAGGCTAGGTAAGTATGTGTCTGGTTCAGCCGTGCGATTCTGTAACCATCTCACCGTGAAAGCTTGGGTGAAGTGAGCGTAGAGTGAGCTGTCATTCGCTAGGGATTAACACTACAGCCGGTCGATTCTATAAAAATCTCACCGTGAAATCATAAGTGAAGTGAGCAGTGTCAATAGTGTTAATCCCTAATGACAGCTCACTCCACGCTCACTTCATCCAAGTTTTCACGGTGAGATGTTTACAGAATCGCACGGCAGCAGTTCTTGAGTACTAAAGCTTCAATATTACTAACACTTCTAATTAGGTACAAATTTTTCTTCAAAACGATGAGTAGGTATCAACTTCAACAGACTATCAAAGAGCAATTATTAAGATCTCCGTCAAAACATCATCCAGGTAAACCAAGACTATCGATTTTCCTAATGATGAATAATTTAACGAAATTTTGAGAAGATAATGAGATAAAAATTGCAGGGTGACCAAGTAATACCTTCTTGATGCCTTAATGATTATCAAGGCGCGGTAATCTTTGTGAAAGATACAAAATGTATTTTATTTTTGAGGTCTTTTGGACCCTCCTCGAGAGGGATCAATGTTTAGTTTAGTATGTGAAGGATTAAATTGTGAGTTGTTTCCTCCAAAAGTCAATTACACGGTTGAATTCGCCCTCGCAACAATGTGGTGGCTTTTTTTCACTTATGATGTTGGTTTCAATTGATGTCGGTATTTCGAGATTGTTTCGTCATTTATAATAAGGTATTGGGTTCTCAAGTAACAATACGTAGGTTGTGCTTGATTTAAAACTCATGTAGGCTTATAAAAACCACATAATTTATTTCGGAATGACAACTGTCGGAGTTGTCGATAACTTTATAATAAAAAATACCGATATCAATATCGGTATTATAACAGGTTCTATGTTCTATGTTACGGGTTTGGTTTCCGCACTTAGTCCTTCAAGTGGACTGTTATGCTTGGGCCGTGTTGGCCGTCAGTGGTTATTCCAACCAGCCCACCTCCCTCCAGAAGCTGATTAGTTCTTCTGGTCTGTTCAGAAAGTCTGTGTAAGAAATGGGTGCCCCGAGGGTTTATTATAACAGGTTAATGGCCTAAGATTTTAACTGAAGTTATTCATAGGCATTTAAGTCGATAAACTATGTACAATGTAACTAGCACGGCTATGAATATTGAGTTGAGCAATTAAACCGATAACTCAATCGAGATCACAAATTCACCAACAGCGCAAAGGAATGCGCGTTGATGTCTTTTACTCTACAAACGCAAACTTGCGCACACGCATACCCGAACGTTCTCTCTATATCCATCACAGAAAACTACAGATAAGCTTACTCTAGGCACAGTTAAATGATCACACAGCTTTAGATAAAGTACTTGAAAGTACAGACATAACCCATCAAAACAACTTTCTAGTTCGTCGACTCGAGAGCCGGTAGGTGTTAGTGACTCCAATCATCGGCGTAATGTTTCATAGACTCTCAACTAGGTAATGTGTGAAATTACATCAGCGTTTATACATAAAACATAATGTAAAAGATGAAAGCATTTCTCTCTACGTACCAACAAGTACAACTACATACCTACATACAAAGTCACGCACACACGTTAACAACAAAATTTTTAGGTTTAAACCACAAATAGGTATAACTCACCATCGTGGCCATTGATTTAGACCAATTATAAACCCATTTCTTGGTTCAGAACACGGTTATTACTTACACAGGCGGACAAACAAAAAATATCAATCGTAAACCACTTTACATGTACACAAGTCGGAGTATTTCACATCACTAGTTATGTTTGTCACTTTAGTACATCACTATTTAGACTTCAATAGTGTTGAAGTCGTTTTATGATGTATTCGGGGGTTGACTTTAAGTTTTGTAAGCCGACGCTAACGTTTCGCGGCGGCATGCGCTTGGGCAGCCTCTGAACGACTGACTGCCGGTCGGCGGGGCTGCCAGCTTCGAGCTGTGTTTACTGCTATAGAACCTTCGTGTTGCTTTTGCTTGGAAAAGCTTCTTAGCTTTTTACCATGGCATGTTTATACATAGATATGAATAGATGTCTTCTTGTATTTGTGTTGGAACTATTTCTCGAAATATAGAGATGCGAAATACAGTGGATAAATGGAAAAACACTTTTATTAACAAAAAAGCCGTCCTTTTTATTTTACATATTGCAGCTTTTTGTACATTACATGTGTTAAATCATGTTTTAATATTTTTTAGAAAAATCTTATATTGTTTACATCTACAGACTTATAAACCAATATTTCAATCTCTTTATAAAATTTAAACTCTACATTCCAAAAACTACCACGAAAGGTTAAAAATTCCAGCGTAGCAACACCGAACGAGTCTCCATTGTATTTGAAGCGAGACAGACGATATAGCCCTCTCTTTCTACATGTCGGAATGTGACCCGCTATCACCTTGAAGGCCACAAGCTCTGGATGACTCAATGAAAATAAGAGCTTTTTAACTTCTACACAAATTAAAACTAAAAACTACTAAACACTATTTAAAAAAAAGAACTAAGAACTGTCAAATCTAGACTTTTTTTGCTTCTCGATGTGTCGCAATCGTGTGCGTACATTCAGCTTTGTATATTTATTTAGTTTCTGGTCATGCCGGATTCCCTAGGCCTGTTGCTGCTGGCTCGTATAAGCGCTGCGTAGCTTAGCAACGCATACGGGTATACCGTGCAGTTATTAGATGGATTACAGTTTGATACCCGACCTGAGCTATGCTAATAAATGCCTTTGAGAACGGTTAACGTTATATAAAAAAAATCGGTATGTTTTGCGTATGACTACTCGACTTATTGTTAGTGCTGGCAATACATCGTTTTATTTTATGAATCTTCAAGATTTTCTTACAGCCCCTATTGAACGCCATTTCAACCTACTGAATCAGCTAAGTAGGTAGGTATAATTCTCGTAGTTTTTTTATCTTTAGCATAATCAGCCTTTAACGTTCCGACACATGCTCCTGTTGATGAGTGGGAGTAGGCCGTAATCATAGACAATAGAGGATGGACTGCGCGATCCACTCAGGAAATTGTCCACTTTGTTAGAAAGGGACAGTGCGATGATACTCCCCTGCTCTGTCTCTCTCAGTAGGTTTTTAGTTATGATCCGCACCTGCAGAGTTGTGACGTGGACCAATCAGAATTTTAGAAAGAGATAACAACAGGGGAGTATCCAATAGCCGTCTCTCTCACACGTTTTCTGACCATATTTTAGTTACTGCTAGGATAGGGATTGCACAGTCCATCCTCTATGTCTATGGCCGTAATCCACCACGCGGGTCCAGTGCGGGTTGGTGGATGTCACATCTGTTAGAATTTTTGGTTCTAGGACATTCCGGTATCCTCGCTATGTTTTCCTGCACGTTTTTGAGTGCAGTGCGTTTTTGTCTTAATCTTTCTTATTTATTTGCGTTCCAGTTCCAGCCATAATAGTTTTAAGCTGTAGGTAAAATTCACTAATAATAACACAATGTTCCTTAGTAACACATCTTGTGGATTTCGTAAGTTGAATTGAGACACAGACAATATATGTAGTCAGCAAGGATTGAATTTTCAGACGCAAAGCTTAGTAGAAACGACACCAAAATGGAGCAACCAACATACCTAAATATAACTTAAAACATCTCTAGAATAACATTATATTTCCTGTGATAACACGCAATTTACAATAATAAAGCCACTTCCTCAATTAAATATACAATAGACACGAGCCAGGAAATTATAAAAAGGTTCTGAGTAATTTTTGCCGACCGCAAAATATAGCGCGTTCATCTTGCAGGCGAGTTTAATGTACCCTAGGTACTTGCTGGCAAGCTTGTAGCAAGAGAACTGTGAATTTTGTTATTTTGCTGCTAAGGTACCCACAATCTATGCCTAACGATCTATATGTCGCAGGGAAACTCAAACTCAAACTCAAAGCATTTATTTCAAGTAAACCAATTACAGGCACTTTTGAATTGTCAAGGGGTCAGTCAGTCAGAAAGATGAAGCTAGTTGCCCATTCCAAAGCGTAGTAGGTACCTGTGGAGAAGAACGGGCAAGAAACTCCACGGACACTCTTTTAAATCATAAAAATCGTTACAAAATTTTGGTTACATCATTTAAGTTGAAATAATACATGTGAGAACGATGTAGAAAGACGTGCACGTTAAAAGCGTCCGTACTAAAAAAGATAAAAACAAAAACAAAAAAATAACAATTCAGAAATGAAAATACTTAGATTAAAATTAAAATAAGCCTTGGCAGCTAAGAGATGACCAGTCCCTACTGGCGGCGCCCGTTCACGAACATGACGTATGGATCAGCACCATTTAGCTCAACCATTTTGAAGGGAACTCAATGATCCAACACACACGCCACCACCAGCGAGACATTTGAGTGAGCATGACATACCCTCAGCCGCCAGGGCACATTCAAGTCAATGAAAGACGTACCCAGTAAATGGTAGCTTGATAGTTTAGTTGCATAGTGCTCACACGTGTGTTATGCAATTATACAATATTAAGAGATTGAATTTATACAATACAAAGATAGTTTTTTCAATCTTCAGCAGCTCACAACTATATTTTCGAATGCTAATTAATTAGTTTATGCGCCCTTGTGGAGCAGGACCAGCGGTGAACCAAGCATTTTTGTCAGCGATGTAATCCCCCAACTTATAATATGCTTGGCTGCATAGTGTGCGTTTTATATAAGATTTGAATTTAGTTTCGTTGAGTTGGAGTATGTGGGGAGGTATTTTATTGTAGCATTTTAAACAGTACCCCATGAAGGATGAGTCTACTTTAGCCAGTCTGAAGCCTGGTTGAACTAATTGGTCCCTATTTCTGGTCCTATAGGTGTGTCTGTCACCTCTTTTAGGGAAATGATAAAAATAGGGATTTGCCCAAATCCCTAAGGGATTTGATCAAATCACGGAGGATGTTAAAATAACAACAAGTTTTTATCATTTCCCTAAGCAAATCTGGTGATTTGACAAATCCCATTAAAGAAATCTAGTGATTTGAACAAATCCCTAAATTGGTTCAGTGAAATGACAAAAACAACTTTTGTGGCAAGAGCGAGCGAAGCGAGCTCGTGACTTGGGGCACCCCGACACGGATAGGTTGGGCCAGGCCACAACAGTGCGTTGCGGCGTCGCATCGCAAAAACAACATTGCACAGCTATGCGATGCGATGTCGCAACGCAAAAATTATATCAATATCTATCTATCGATTAGCATAAAATGTCGTATCTGATGAAATTTTTGCGTTGCGACATCGCATCGCATAGCTGTGCAATGTTGTTTTTGCGATGCGACGCCGCAACGCACTGTTGTGGCCTGGCCCGTTAGGGTCGAAGGGGATGACGGGGGCTCAAGTGAGCGAGCGGAGCGAGCGAACGAGCCCGCGTCATCCTCTTCGTGTTAGGTTCCTTTAAACCCTGCAGACAGAAAGGGGGTATTTTAAGTAACTCAAATTAATGTTTGTAAGATACTATTCACTGACAAGCAAGTGCGAGCGCGACGTAAACAAGAACTGGACATGTTTTATTATCATTTCACTGAATCAATTTAGGGATTTGTTCAAATCACTAGATTTCTTTAGTGGGATTTGTCAAATCACTAGATTTGCTTAGGGAAATGATAAAAACGTGTTGTTATTTTAACATCCTCCGTGATTTGATCAAATCCCTTAGGGATTTGGGCAAATCCCTGTTTTTATCATATCCCTACGACATATACACGATGAATTTACCAAGTGTGCGTCCGTGGCCAAATCCGAAAGTAGGTAAGAAATGGCAAACTATCCGAGTTCCGGACCGATTTAGATGAAAATTAGACTGGTATTAACTTTAAATGCATAGCGTTTCCTAAAAAGACCTAAAAAGTGAATTTTGACACATGGCTGTTTTGACATCATGGATTTTTGTCACTTTGATTGTCTATTGTCGCAAGAGAGTCCAAAGACTGCTTCACAGTATTCCACAACACAGCCAATATTTAGTAAGAAATTAGACATATAATTTGTATCACTAATGCATATTGTAGCGAAAACGATACTTGTAGTTTTTTTTTTTTTCTAGTACATATATTTTTCCCGAGAGAAACAAATTCTTCATGCATTTAAGGGTTGATAGAATTTTGGTCAACTGCCGGTCGATTCTGTAAAAATCTCACCGTAAAATCATAAGTGAAGTGAGCACTTAATAGTGTTAATCCCTAGCGAATGACAGCTCACTCCACGCTCACTTCACCCAAGCTTTCACGGTGAGATGGTTACAGAATCGCACGGCTGGTATTAGACAGTTATTCACTCATTCACTGCTGTGCTATGCACCATCGGATAGTGTCGCGGATCATAGTCGCGGGGAAGTAGGATAGGACAAGGCCAAAGGAATAGGTTGCTTTTTAATAAAAAAATGTTTTTTTTTTAACCGTATGATGCTGTTTTAGTTCGTATGAAAATCAGTCCCAAGATTCCTTTGCGTATTTTCCGTAATTTCTCATAGTTTCTCATTTGGGCACGCACACTCGGAAAAATTACCCTGAATTATAATTATGTAATAATATATTCCTTATTTCGGACTAGAAGTACTCACAATCCATTCAGTATTAGTGACAATGACTTAACAAGTATATTAGTACTTAAACTTTTATAAACTAGAACAACTAAAAAAGACGGGGCCCAACACATGTTGGCATGTATATTCTTACCCAGTGCTTTATAAAGGGACTGTCCACTTCACTACATAGTATAAAACAAAGTCGCTTCCCTGTCTGTCTGTCCCTATATATGCTTAGATCTTTAAAACTGCGCAACGGATTTTGATGCGGTTTTTTTTAATAGATAGAGTGAGAGGAAGCAAGAGGAAGGTTTATATGTATAATACATGCATAATCTAGTAGAGAAACACTGATAATTTTAGAGGTTTCTAATGTAATGTCGTAAATAAACACATTTTTTTGCGCTTACATTGTAAACGCTGGCTGAACCCTTCGAGATAGATCACTAATAATCTACTACAGTATTGTACACCTTAAAAAGGTCTACAAAAAAGTCCGCGATGGTACATGTCTATCTCTTAGGGATAACCCACAATAACCATTTTTTACCCTATACTTTTTGCGAGAAATAATGGCTCTAAAATTATCAGTGTTTCTCCATTGCACCCGTGCGAAGCCGGGGCAGGTCGCTAGTTGTCTAATAAAGTCTTTAAGATGTTGTTGGAGCTTCCGCGCTGTTCTATTCCACATAATGCCATGAAGATCGTAAACACAGGCTTCCGCGAACATCTGCGAAAAGCTGCAGAGGTGCGAAGTCCCATCAACATCGTGGATATAAATTATACATAATATTATTTAGTTTACCTATACATGTAGTCATCAGTAGGTGGAAATTCCATTAAAACAAAAAAAACCTGTCAAGAGCGATTCGGACTCACGCACCGAGGGTTCCATGCCATTATATATATATTTTTTTTTTCTGAAAAAGTGTGCTGCTTAGAGACTTTGTTTTATTTTTCCTGTAATCTTTACATAAACTTCTATCACATAGAATAATTTCAGATTTTTCTCTATGCAAACTACGGAGATAAGTGGAACGGTATTTTTTTTTTTACATTTTTCATCAAAAGTCGAAAACTATGCGGCCTAAAAAAAAAAAGTTTGAGAATGTGCAAACAGCATTCTTTCATATGATACCCCACATGCCCTAGTAGTCCCACTCCAGAATTCTCAGTCCCTGTTGCAACAATTCAAATGTATTTTTATTTCTTTCTTATTTACAAAATAGTTGGGCAAACGTCATCTAAATTTTTTCCAAATTTCAAGTTGATAGCATTAAGTACTAGTTCTTGAGGTATCCGGCTGTGACAGACGTACAGATAGTTTAGTTTGGTTTGGTTCCGTTTTACTCGAGGGTAAAACACCACAGACATGGCACAGAGGTGTGGTAATACTTTTAATTAAGAAGGGCGACAGTGCCCTTTTTAAGAATTATAGGCCCATCTCACTTCTGAGCCATGTCTACAAGCTGTTTTCAAGAGTCATCACGAACCGTCTCACGCGCAGGTTTGACGACTTCCAGTCTTCCGAACAAGCCGGATTCCGTAAAGGCTTTAGCACCGTAGACCACATACATACGCTGCGACAGCTTATACAGAAAAATACCTAGGCTCATCAATAACCTTTGTAAATCCACCTAGATCCCTGAGAAAGCAATAATAGGAGTGTACTGAATAATTTACTGTTGTTTTTTGTATTTCGTGATTACCTTAGGAAGTAAGATTATATAAAAAATACCGCAATTCTATGTTTACCTAGTCAAGTACGTACTAGTTTTCATCCCTTGATTTTTGACAGTGAACCTTATTTAATGCATAACTTGTTATTTACCAAAAGATGTATAAGTACCTAAAGTAAAACTCCTGCAAAATAAAGAGAAGCAACAAATAACGCGTCATGTAAAGATTAAAGCTCGCTTAGGCGCGACCACTTCAAACGTACCTACATATTTTAGAATATATGATTAGTATTGAGTTCGTCAAATAATTACGAAGATATCATTAAGAGTATACTAGATATATATTTTAGACTATTTTTCCACGTATTATAACCTAAATTACGCGACAAAATGTCGCGCCAACCTCCATTGCAATGAATAAACACGTGAAATGAAACGCTCAATTTTTTTTTAACAGTGACACAATTAAGAGTAACTATTAACAAATAATCAATTCTTCCAATTTACCTAATTTATTACACTAATGAAAATAATTAAGTAGATAGCAATGTGCGGTTTGCAAGCATTTATATTTTATTTCACTCCAAAAAATTGAACTGAAACGCAACTCGTTGCTAGGCAACTGTCAGTTTGACATTCTTGTTTATTATTATCTTTATCTGTGGCGTGAGCAGTCAGCAGTGCATCAACAAGTAACAACGTTTTATTTGAAATGCGTGAATGTGAGCAATGAAAATTAATTTTACAAGGAAGTAAATTGAATTGAACGTAATGTCTGACCTCACTTGTTCCAATTACGGGTCGTTTTAGCACCCACGCGAGCGAATGTAACAGTCATGTAATTGACTTGGATCATTACGAAGGAGGTCCAAATCGTGTGCAGTCAACCAAAGAGGTTCGTATGTATTGATCTCGCAAAGTGACTCATTTACTTCTGTTTCGAATGTAATTCCATATTCGGTCGTTACCTTGTGCTTGTGTTATCGTTTAGCAAGAAATAAAGTTTAAAACAGGTGTGTTATAATAATAACTGTCTTACAAGTTAGGTACTGTTTCTTTCAAAGATTGTGTTCTTCCCATGTTTACATTCTTGGTTCTAAACAAGGACGACGACTCTCAGACCAAAATTCCTTCTAAACTCTATTCAGTGTAGTTATTAGGATTTAATGTAGAACTAAATTCAGAAAATATAAATGTAAGGTAAGTCCTACACTCTTTGGCATTTACAATTTAAGTTGCAGGGTCAGTAAATTGTATGACTTCATTTCTTTTCTGAGTCATGTTTAGCTAATGTTCAGTGTGCTGAAATTTGTCAGTGAACTTGAATAAAGTTTTTAAAGGTGTGGTTAAACCTCTTCACATTATTGACATTTAATTTAGCAAAACTGTAGCAATCATTTTACTTGTTCAACTATAATTTGTTATGGAATCGACGAATGATTATTAGGATTTTCTATTCATCATCATCATCTGCCTAGCCTTTTGCCAACTGTGTTGGGGTCGGCTTCCAGTATAACCGGATGCAGCTGAATAAAGTATTTTACATGGAGCAACTGCCTAACTGACTTGTCAATGCCATGCAATACCACTTGGTAACACTGGTTGTCAGACTTTTGGGCTTCTGACTACCCGTAATTACTACCAAAGATCGACTAATGACAGAGAGATGATGATGAGACCAATGGCTTAACATGCTTTCCCAGCCATGGAGGGGTCTTCGTATATTAGGATTTCTTATAATAATAGAAAGTATATGTTCTTGATTAAGACAACAAACCTCCTTACAAGGACACTTTCCTGGGATATTGATGCCAAAGTCCCCCAAATTGATATATTGGGGATTAGCAGTACTCTCAAAAAGCTAAAACAAAGGTGCATTTAAAGTCTTAATCTTAATTTACCCAAGTGTTTAGAGAATATGTTGGATTAATGAAAAAAAAAAAAAAACAGGTATATCAGTGGGATAGGGTCTCCCTCCAGAAATGTAAGTCATTAATTAACTTTTAATATTACCTTACCTATTTGCTCCAGCCAAATACTCCCAGACAATGTCTCGTCCCCGCCCACAATGGCAGCTGCAAGCATTGGCCGCCCAGCGCCGTGACAATGAGCTCAAACGTGCCGAAGAGTTAAAGAAGGTTGCCACATACTACGAGAGCAACACTAACAAGACTAGGCATCATGAGCAGTGGACTACGGAGGAGTATTATGAGAAGGCTAATAAAGAGGCTGAGTTGCTGAGTCAGAGGAAGATTAGAGCTGCGTGAGTATCAATTTTATGTTTGTCTACCATTATTCATATTGTTTTCTATATGAGTTTTTTGCGAAAACCTGTTTTTAAGCATTCATTGTATTTCATTTCCGAGGGCTAAATAATAACAGCCGCATAGGTCGATTGATCAGGGTGTCCATCTTTAGATACCGAGACTCCTCCGTGCCTCGGAAAGCACGTTAAGCCGTTGGTCCCGGCTGTCATTCGTGGATCTTTGACAGTCATTACGGGTCGTCAGTAGCCCGAAAGTCTGACGACCAGTATTACCCAGTAGCTGGGTTGTGGAGGTCAGATAGGCAGTCACTCCATGTAAAATACAGGTATAGCTGAATACCTGTATTTTACATGGAGCGACTGCCTATATCTGCATCCGGTTAGAATGGAAGCCGACCCCAACATAGTTGGGAAAAGGCTAGGCAGATGATGTATTTCATTTCCAATTATATATAGAGAGTACCTATGTGGTTTTTTCTTTGTAGTGTGAGCTCTGGTAGGACAGACTTACAAAAATCGTCATCATCATCATTTCAGGCTGAAATCACCCACTGCTGGGTATAGGCCGCCCCTTTTTTCTGCCATACTTCCTAGTTCAGTGCGTCCCTCATCCAGGTGCTTCCCGCACCTTTGATGATATCATTAATCTAACGTGCTTTTGGATTACCTTGGTTTCTTTGACCTAATCTTGGCCACCATTCAGTCAAAGCTTTACTCCATCGGCCTTCTCCTGAAACCTTATCTACACTAATATTATAAAGAGGAAAGATTTGATTGTTTGTTAGTATTGAATAGGCTCCGAAACTACTGGAACGATTTGAAAAATTGTTTTACCATTAGAAGCCGACATTATCCCTGATGAACATAGGCTACTTTTTACCGCGGGAAAATGCTTCATTCCTACGGGAAAACGGGTAATAGGATTTAAACGGCGGGAATTCCGAATTCTACGCAAACGAAGTTGCGGGCGTTCTAAATAAATCAATATTAAACATCGCATTATCGGTACAGACGCCAGCACATCAAGCTACTACAATCTGTCAGATTTCTTTAATAGATTTTCAACTTTATCCCTAAAGCATAAGGTTCAAAGTTGATTGGGAAAATCTGACAGTTTCGGGTAGCTTGATGTGCTGGCGTCTGTACATGCATGTATGCAAGGCACACATGCAGGAGCTGCTCTTTAAAACCAACAACAGCCGGTCGATTCTGTAAAAATCTCACCGTGAAATCATAAGTGAACTTCACTTATCCCTAGCGAATGACAGCTCACTACACGCTCACTTCACCCAAGCTTTCACGGTGAGATGGTTACAGAATCGCACGGCAGTCACTCTTTCAATGTTATCATTAAATATTACACTAAAATGGAGTACCTAATGAATTTGCATTCCTTTTCACATAAGAATTTTATTCACAGTAAAACCTTTGTTTGCTTGGTATTCTTACTATAGTATTGTCGTAAAAAAAATCATTATTACCCTAAACAAAACAGCCTATTAAAAGTTCAATGTACAGACGCCAGCACATAAAGCTACTACAATCTGTCAAATTTCTTTAATAGATTTTCAACTTTATCGCTAAAGCATTCGGTTCAAAGTTGATTGGGAAAATTACAGTTTCAAGTAACTTGATGTGCTGGCGTCTGTACCGAACTTGCCTAAAAAAAAGAGTTGATACCTACATAACACCAGTAAGTATCAAAATAAATAATACCTGCAAAAAACAGTTTGAATATTATATGTTTTTATACGCATAGGATATTGCTATAGTCTACCGGGAAATGGATATAACAAATTCCATTAATAATCATTAATGGAATTTGTTATATCCATTTCCCGTCAGTACTGGAATTCGTATTATGAACTTTTTGTCTGAACTTTTTAGACAACTCGAAGAACGGCGCAAAAAACTGGAACTAATGTTGTTTCAAGAAGACATGCAGTTTGAACTGGAACTGAAGACTTTAGCGAAGCAGCCGAAGTTTTATAAAAATGGGTAAGAAATATTGTTACTTATCACTACATAGTATAAAACAAAGTCGCTTCCCTGTCTGTCTGTCCTTATATGCTTAGATCTTTAAAACTACGCAACAGATTTTGATGCGGTTTTTTTTAATAGATAGAGTGATTTAAGAGGAAGGTTTATATGTATAATACATGCATAATATAGTAGAGAAACACTGGTAATTTTAGAGGTTTCTAATGTAATGTCGTAAATAAACACATTTTTTTGCGCTTACATTGTAAACGCTGGCTGAACCCGTCGAGATAGATCAAAATAATGTACATACTACAGTATTGTACACCTTAAAAAGGTCTACAAAAAAGTCCGCGATGGTATATGTCTATCTGTTAGGGATAACCCACAATAACCATTTTTTATCCTATACTTTTTACGAGAAATAATGGCTCTAAAATTATCAGTGTTTCTCCATTGCACCCGTGCGAAGCCGGGGCGGGTCGCTAGTTTTTAAAAAAAAACAAAAAAAAATTTCGAGCAACCATAACTAATATGTAGCGTGCACACATACACAATAAAATACAATAAAAAGGAAAAGAAAAATAAAAAACAAACTAAAAGACTTAATACCCGGCCCTGCTATTGTTATTGATTATCTTTTGTAATTAAATAATCACCTGAGAAGACTATCTTCTTAGGGTTATTACATGCTGAGTGAGGCAGTGAGGCCTCTTCGGCTTGTAAATACCCTTAGGGAGACAAAAATTAAATGCAAACAATTTGCTTTACCCATTTTTCACTGTTTCCTCTTTGTATTTTGTGCTATTGACTATTGACATCTCCAAACAAACAAGGAAAGGAAGGATTTGGAAAGTAAGCTGTGATAAACTTGTTGCCCTGTTTATACAAAAGCTATGTTAGAATAGAATAGAATACTCTTTATTATGTACACCATATAAATTACAGACATAAATATAGAAATTTTACAAAGGGTGACACAATGGGCGGTCTTATCGCTAAGAGCGATCTTTTAAAGACAACCTTTGGATGGATTGAACAGTGAAGGAGAGACAAATACTATAGGTAGTCTGTGGTGTAGCATTTACATGATACAATGAATACATACATGAAGTATATTATAATAATCAAAATAAATATATAAATACAACAATAGACATGAAACAGGAGTAAAGAAAATGTAATGGTGCTGTTTAAGGAGAGAGGAAGTGCTTTATATTACTCTTGCAAGTACCGTTTGATAGAAGAAACTTATAGTATTTATGAGTACAGAGGTTTAATAGCAATTTGCTGACTGTCTAAAATGGTTACTACTGTGTGCACAACCTATTTTACTTTGTTACTGCTGTGTCTATTTTAATGTCTCATGGAGAATTTATTGATACAATGATAATATATGTCATGTGATAGTTTTTCTTTTAGAAAGATAATAAAAATAGGCTATGCATTCCTCTTTACAGTACATATCTAAACAAAGTGCCAACATCAACCCTTCAAGAGATCAACCAGGGTATCATGGCGAAACAAGAACAGTTACTCCGCCATGAAGCCGAACTTCGACTGCACCACGCGTGGAGTCTGAAACAACCTGAACTGAGAGCTGCCAGGGCGTATGTTGCTGACGGGAAGCTTAAATCTGCCTGGTAAGATACTATAAAAATATATTAGAAGTACCATGGCGTCACCAGGCCACTTAGCTTCTTTGATAATACGGATGAATCGTCAAAAAATGGTAAAGTATATAAATCTTACTGTTTCTGACTTTTAATGTCTATCAGGATGAAGCAAATGGTGGAGAAAGAAGTACAAAAGCAGAAAGACGAAGAAGAGACGCGTAAAACTCTGAAGGAACGAGACGAGATGCTGCGCAAACAGATACAGATCGAGCAGGAGAGATTAAAGGAGAAGGAGCAACAAGTTAGAGTAAGTATCTGTTTAGGTACCTATTTGTTTAGGTTTTGCCAGTGATAAATGAACATTATATTCCTTTGTAATACAGTCACTGAAGGAGATACTGAGCATATATAGTTAAGTACGACTCAAGCTCGTTTAAAAACCCTGTGATCCTTTTACAGGAACTCCGCGAAAGTCTCGAAGGCCAGATCGCAGAGTTGAGCGAAAAAGAAACAATAGTCAAACGTCTTCGCAAACAGGAACAGAAAGAGAAAGAAGTCTTAGACGAGCTACAGTTTGTATCGTGTGAAAGAGAGAGGGAACACAAGCGCCTCGTGGCAGAAAGAGACGCTAATATAGTGAACATGGGCTTACATAAGTATAAGCTGAAAAGGAGAGTGATCTCTGTGATAAAGGAAATAGAGTTGGATTTGGCGATGGTGGATAAACTGCATAGGGCTGTCCTAAAGGTGTGTAGATTTTTTGATATGCAAAACTTACATAATATCATAACTAGCTTACCGTGAACGTGTTACCGGGACAAAAAGTTACCTATGTCCTTCTCCAGAATGCCATTTATCTTTTTGCCTTTACTTTCGAATTTATATTAGGTGAATCATCACTACATAGTATACAACAAAGTCGCTTCCCTGTCTGTCTGTCCCTATATATGCTTAGATCTTTAAAACTACGCAGCCGATTTTGATGCGGTTTCTTTTAATAGATAGAGTGATTCAAGAGAAAGGTTTATATGTATAATACATGCATAATATAGTAGAGAAACACTGATAATTTTAGAGGTTTCTAAAGTGATGTCGTAAATAAACACATTTTTTTGCGCTTACATTGTAAACGCTGGCTGAACCCTTCGAGATAGATCAAAATAATGTACTACAGTATTGTACACCTTAAAAAAACCTACAAAAAAGTCCATGATGGTATATGTCTATCTCTTAGGGATAACCCACAATAACCATTTTTTATCCTATACTTTTTACGAGAAATAATGGCTCTAAAATTATCAGTCTTTCTCTACTATATTATGCATGTATTATACATATAAACCTTCCTCTTGACTCACTCTATCTATTAAAGAAAACCGCATCAAAATCCGTTGCGCAGTTTTAAAGATCTAAGCATGCATAGGGACAGACAGACAGCGGAAAGCGACTGTGTTTTACACTATGTAGTGATCAGCATTGCACCCGTGCGAAGCCGGGGTGGGCCGCTAGTCAAATATAAACAGGACTTTTTTTTATTACTGGTCGCTGAGTGAAGTGACGCGCTTGGTGCTGTTGTATGTGTTAGGGGGGATCACCTAGGGGAGGGGGGTATACTGCTCCGGCTCACTCTCTCTCTGTTGAGCAACGACTTATCATATTTTTTTTAACACGAGAGGGCATAAAACCTTCCGAAATTTTGCATCCATTGACTCTACAGTTCGATAAGAATACGCTTTCAAGAACTCTAGTGTAGGAATGGCACGAAAAAAAAATTCAAGTGGAGGACGCCGTTTTCACACTGACCTGAGATAGTGGAATCATTTGTGTGCAATTGGCTAAAGGCACGACCGACTACATTCTTCGATACTGGCATCAAGAAACATCTCCTGCGCTGGGAAAAATGTGTTAATAGAAGGGGAGATTATGTAGAAAAATAAAATATATTCCTTTTTTTTACGAGTATAATAATACGTGCGTATTTTTTTTACTTAAGTCCGGTTTATATTTGATCCACCCACGTAATATTAGTATGGATTTATAATAGTAGTAACATTTCGTTTATTATAAGCTAAATCCAAAATGATTTGACCTTTTCAGGTCGATTGTTAATTTATAAAGCAGAACTGTACTTATCAGCAAAACAAGAATTGAACTTTTACAATATTTTTACATCTTCCGACGTGTAACTTGTTTATATACAGGGTGGCACGGACATCGACGCGTAACCTTTCATGGATTCAATACATGATTCTGGTTTATAAAAAATAAAAAAAATGATGTTCCGTACATTTTGACCGCAGAGACATTGCACTTTTGTAGAAAATAGCAGATTTTTCTTTTAATAACTGACGAAAGTTTGTAATGCAGCCGTATGCAGTATAAGTACACAGGTATAAGACAAGTGAAGTTCATATACTGAATTCATGGTAACAAGTTATGCGTCGACCTCCCACACAGTATTTTCTTGCTGCAATTCTCGGCTGTGATTTTCCGTCACCATAAAAGTTAATCGGTTAGTCAAAACCCAAATGAGTAATAGAAAAAAAAAAAACATGTGTGCAGTTCACACGTGACAGAAGTGAAACCTTCAAAAATGTTAACTTCAAGATAATGACATGAATGTAGAATTTCAGGAGTAGGATAATTGTAGGGTTTAATTATAATGATATTGATACCAAGTTTAATTTTACATTTTTTTTCTCCGATAATCACGACAATATTCTGCATTCATTTTCGGCATACTTGAAAAATCACTATATTAAAATAAAGAAATATTTATGTAAACGATACGCGTGTACGAGGGCTACCTTTTAAATTGTGTCGTTTGAAATAAGTATAGACGATCTAATAGATTATTACCATTTACTGATTTTCAAAGAATTCTCCGCGATATTTAATACACTTTTGCATGCGTTCGAACCAGTTTTTAGAACACTTATTCCACTCCAAAGTGGGGGTAGTCAAAATGGCCGATTTGTATGCGTCAACAGCTTCTTCGGGTGAGCTGAAACGTTGACCACGACGACTGCTTAATTTTGGGGAACGTAAAAAAATCTTTAGGGCTCAAGTCAGGGCTGTAAGGTGGGTGATCTAAAATTTCGACAGTTTGGGTACTCAAAAACATCTTTGTATCGCGGGCGGTGTGCGAACTTGCATTGTCATGGTGCAGTAGCATACGACGTCTTGAGTTGTTTTTTCGAAACTCTGTGATGACTTGTGGCAAACAAACAGTGGTATACCAGTCAGCGTTAGCCGTCTTGTGATCTTCTAGTACAATAGTGACGACGTGATCACCGCAACCATTTTTTTTAAGTGCTCCGTGAGCGAATGACTTTGGTCAGTTTTGGCTTATCTTGGAAGACCCAGACAGTTGACTGCTGCTTGGAATCTGGATCGTAAGCATATATCCAAGACTCGTCACCACTAAACATATCATAAACGTGTTTTGACTCTCCTCGGTTGAATCACTGCAGAGTTTTGCGACAACATCTAACACGGGTTGCTTTTTGGTCGTCGCTAAGCAAATGTGGTATCCAACGAGAGATCACCTTTCTTACGCCGAGTTCTTCATGCAGGATTTTTTGGATAGTAGTCCCTGAAATGCCCACGGCTACCTCTATTTCACGGTATGTCACATGACGATCTTCGACGATTAGCTGCCGCACGGCGTTGATATTCTCTTGCGTCATGGCGGTTTTTGGACGACCTTCACGTGGCTTGTCACTGAAGCTAGAGTGCCCACGTTGAAATTCTAAATACCAGCGTTCTACAGTCCTAAGACATGGTGCTGCATCACTAAACAGAGAAGTGATCTCCTCAAAGCACTGAAGTCGTGTTAATCCCCTTTGAAAGTTGTAGAAAATTATGACTCGCATATTTTCCTTTGATTTTTCCATTTTTACAACCGACTTGTCACATTTGAATAGACGCTAAAATAAAACTATTCGACCAATCAAAAAACATTATTTTGTTTTCGAATTCTAGATTTAAAAAGATGAAAAAGCCATATGGTTTTTTTATAAATAATTGCTGGAGGTTTGCAAACGACTCGACTTAAAAGGCAGCCCTCGTACAATACACCACGGTTATTATGATGCCTTTACCCAAGCTTCGTAATACGCAGGCGCGCACACACGTACTAAGACACGTACAACGCTCGGACCCAAGCGTCGTGCGTAGCACGTACCACCACTATCAGCGTATTAGGTTTCTGCTTGAAGGCGCCCAGAGCAGTACCGACACTACGAAGACTTACGAATATTCCCGAACGTATGAAGATGGGAGAGGGTACGGACAGCGCACAAAGAGGAGATCAAAAATATAAGAAGCACTGTATAATGCCTTCTATCTTATTTTCTCGCACGTTAAATCCTATAGATGTATGTGTTTATCTCTTTTTACTGTAGCTTTTTCGTTTCATTGAGTTTCAAATCAGAACGATGTTAAAGAAGTTTTCACTTCAAAAAATATGTTGCGCCGACCTCAAATAAATTGGAATAAGGGCAGGAGAACCAAAACTGCATAGATTAATGAAGATTAAACCGCTGACCGGTAACGCCATGCTCTAAAAAAACGCTAATCGAAGTGTCTTACAAATATTTCTCCATACATTTTCAGGAGCGCGAATCGGAACAAGAAACACGCGGGCAGTACAAGCGCGTACTAGACGCCGCTCTGGCTGAGTTAACAGAACATAGAGAGAGAGAGCGACAAAGACAGAAGAGTATAGAGACCATGTATGACGGAGAAGCGAGGCAGATCAATGATAAACAAGATAAGGTGAGATAACTTAGCCTTTGATGTATGCATGTCGCAAATATCCACCATTATGTTAACACACAAAGTTTAATTGCTTAATTTAAATTTTGTTTCTCGCAGTGTAATCTAACATTTTGCTTTCAATCGGTTAGTTGGTATAAGTCAATACCAAAAACTAGCTGAGTAATTGCGTAACTGACTAGCAGTAGGAATGGCTTTTATTTTGACAATTCAAGAACATTCATTGCGTTATTTACGTTGTTGAGCAGACACATTTTTCCAACATATGGAGCCATGGATTATCAATATGCTTCAAAATGATTTAAATTGAGAGTAATAGTGTGTTACGCAATTAGAGTGCTGTCTCACCATGATAACTAAGGTGAAGTGAGCTTAGAGTGAGCTGTGAGTCATGCTGATGCTAGGGATTGACACTATTGACGACTCACTTCACCCAAGTTTTCACGGTGAGATGGTTACAGAATCGCACGGCTGGTCAGTATGAAAATTGTGATTTGTTAAATTGACATGACGAAAGTGACTTCTATTGTAAGAGTTAGCCATTAGAGAAAATTTTAATGGCCTCCAATCTCACAGAAGAAAAATAAGTAATCCCAAAAGACGTCGACAGACTTAGAAAATTGCCAGCTCGATCAAATACAAGCCAAGCCAATCCTCATTATTCCATCGGATAACATTTCAATTAATTTTGTCAAACGTAAATATCTATTTCCAGTTATGGGCAAAAGAACGTGACGCCCGCGCTCTTCTCATGCACGACGTGATCTCCACTCTCAAGAGACAAGTGGAGGAGAAGATAGAAGCCAACAGACAGCGGCAGAAGGCCAACGTGCTGGAACGAGAGAAGATTCTAAAACAAATGGAAGGATTCCACGATGAAGTCAGGGCCACTGAGAGGGCGTCGCAGGTATGTATAATTAAGTGTCTAAACACACTATGCCGAAGTTACGCGACCGAAGTTCAGAACAATTACGCCTGCAATGCTATTTGAATTATTGACGACACACTATGCCGAAATTACGTCGCGTCATAGCGTACAGCCTAACTTCGGTCGGGCGTAAGTTCGGGTTTCGCACCTCGAAAGTAATAACAAGATCACTTTGTTTTGCGTCTGTCTGTCCAACTGTGTAGATAACACGACACGACGCCAAGACAGCGCTTGAGACACTTAATACACACACAAAGTTTCGGAACTGAATTTCTGCCGCGTAAGTTCGGCACTTATGGTGTGTCATATCAGCCGAATACGTCGGATCGTAAAATCAGCCGCTGAACTTCGGTCGCGTAACTTCGGCATAGTGTGTTTAGACACTTAGACTGTTTTTGTAGAAAGATTTTGTTTGTCCCGAGTTTTAGTATGGCAACTCGGGATTTCAAAATATCCCACAACATTTAACAGCCAATAATGCCCTTAGTTAACGCTTTGCAAAGAGATTCGTCACCGATTAGGTTTTCCTGTTTGTTGATGCTTCTAAACCTAAGATAGAACCTAACCTATTCTGACGGTTGTCAGAGCTCGATAAAGGCTGAGTTTACGTCACATTTGTTTTGTTGTACTTGCCAAATTTTACATGTTAAGTCGCTATAAAATGGGAGCTATGAAAATAAACATCTACCGTTTTACTACTATTTCCAATGTGTCCTGCGTCATTATTTTTTTTTGTCTTTACTCCTTGCTAATATTCCGAGGGGTTGTGGCTCAGTAGTGCTGGACACTTATGTTCGTGTGTTATTGGGATAAAATCACATAAGATACGTTAGAGACCCCTTAGAAATCACCCTACTTTATTACTAGACAGACATCTGTTAAGTTCAATTACTAAATTAGAACCGCTTTATGAAATTAACGTTAGAAACTAGATTTTCAATAACTTGACAATAGTAGTACCCCCAAATATTTTGCAAATTTAATTTTGTTTTTTTTTTTTTTTTTTTTTCCCTTTTCATTATTGAATATCACCATCTCAATTAAGACATTTCTATGAATAGTTAATTTTCAACCTTACAAACTCTGTGCTTACAAACTCATCATAACTTTTTATTCCTTTGTTTTTTGTTCACTTCATCCTAGCACTTACTATCCACATCTCATACCTCTCTCTTATTCCTTTCACTCACTTGGCTTTCTCTTCTCTCATTCCAGGGTGCCTCTAGGGTTTGCCTGTCAATATGTTGACCCGTAGAGCTGCATCCTTGGATGAAAAACTGAGGGCTACATTGAACGAATTGGAATCTAGTAAGAAACAGAACAAACAGCTACTACAGGAAAGGGATGACAGCGAGGTGGAAATAAAGTTTATAAATGACAAGAACACTGAGCTAAGGAACCAATTGGCTGAACTACATGTACAACATATGGACATACTTGACCAGCATCAACATCTTCGTCAACTTGTGTCAAATTTCCAGGAATGTAGTGACACCCACGAACTGGCTTTGAGACGCATATCTGAACTTGAACTGGAATTAAGCAGGGCCCATAACACAATCACCCATTTGGAATCTCTCAAAGCCCGTGAAGAGTCTGCGATCACCTGCAGTCTTTACGATGAGTTGGTTGGTAGCGGGTCCGGACCCACATGTGTTGAGCCAATTGTAACAATAGACTTAACTAATGATACTATCAATAAAACCAAATTGTTTACTAGTCATAATAAGATAAAAAAAATATATTAAAATTAATAGATTAATAAAAAAAACTCAAAAATCATTAAAATGCCAAAAAGTTAAGAAATCAAATATAAAACTGAGGCAAAAAAATTTAAATTTAATACAAGAATTAAAGAACTGTAACAGAGAAATAGAATTATGTAATACTAGGTATGACACTGACACTCAGCTCCTGCAGGATGAGTTGTTTGTTAGGGAATATGCTCTGAAGGACATCTTCAGTAAATATGAGGCTTCTCAACAAGACCTGAGTAAGCGCATGGAAGAGGCTAATGAGTTGGCAGACCTGGTCAAGTACAATGCGGAGAGGTATGAGTCTCTGACTAATAACCTCTCTTTTAGCTGTACCTGCTCCCAGGAACCCCAGCCTCAAGTTATTACACCCACACCCTCAGTAGCTCAGTCAGTAGATAGCTGTATTAAAGATGATAGCAGTAGTATGAATAAATTGTTTAACACTACTTATGTATTTTCTGACAAATTTGGTCAAGGTTTTGGTAGTATATTTAATCAGTGTTCGCCACAATATGTAATTAATCATTGTTTACCCGGTGCCAGTATTAGCCACTTAATTAGTAATATTAAATTGACAAAAATAAATCCCAATTCAACTGTTATATTATTATATGGGGATAGTTTAACTGTACGTAAAAAGGACATAATTGAATCTGTCCAGTTAA
Organism: Eremobia ochroleuca; assembly: GCA_949629135.1. Lineage (NCBI taxonomy): Eukaryota > Metazoa > Arthropoda > Insecta > Lepidoptera > Noctuidae > Eremobia > Eremobia ochroleuca. The sequence goes on along the minus strand of OX451404.1, from coordinate 7,241,692 downwards.
TGTTACATCTCAATGAGTCCAATAATTGTAAATTTATTTTCTGTGCCTTGCCTTATTCTCATTATTTGTCTGATGAGCAAAATAGGCACATTTATAATTTAAATATGTTAATTTATAATAGGACATGTCATCACAGTGATGCTATTTTATATTTTGATTGTAATCAATTCATTACTGATTACAAACTGACAAATTATACTATGTATTTGCCACCTAGTTGTAGGAGACAAATTGCTAATCTTTTAGCATACAATATACACAGTGACACCGGTACCTGTAGGGTACCATCGATTACTGTTAGTAGTGGTACTAACACTACTTTTGATACGCCTTGTAGTTTAAACTATTAGGTGCGACAACGGGTCAGCCACATATGTTGAATGTTGTACATCAAAATATGCAGGGTCTGTCCGGCAAAGAGCTAGAGTTAAGTTTGTTTATGGAGAACTATGATGTTCAGGTGTTATGTTTGACTGAACACTGGTTGAAAGAACATGAAGTAGTGTTTATCAATGATGATAACTTTACCGTACAGAGTGCATTTGTGAGAAAAAGTGCTATTCGCGGTGGCTCTTTAGTTCTTGTTTCAAACAAGTTAAAATGTAAACAACGTTTAGATTTAGTGAATCTTTCAATCGAACGCACTATAGAGTTGTCTTGTGTTGAACTTGAGCGATACGTTATAATTTGCGTTTATCGACCCCCCTCTGGGGATTTTATTAGTTTTGAATCGGTAATGGAGGATTCTCTCAATAGGTTGAAATCAAGTAACAAAAGTATTATTTTATGCGGAGATTTCAATATTAATATTTTAGATGTTACTCCATTAAGTATTAGACTTCTCAATTTGTTTAGGTCTTATAATTTAATTAACTTGTTTTTTGAACCTACTAGGATCACGGCATCTTCGTCAACCTGTCTTGATAATATATTTAGTGTTTTTGATGCCAAAAACAAATTAGTCTTAACTGACTTAACGTCCGACCACTGTGGTTTATTAGCTAGCTTCCCCATGCCATTACATAAACAGCCGTGTAAAATTGAATGCAGGCCTTATACAGCTACCCGTTGCAAAATGTTTAAAAATAATATAGTTCATAGAATTACACCATCTATAGTAGAACACGAGAATCCTAATGAAATTTATGGTGCCCTTTTTGATGTTGTGCAAAAAGAGTACCAATCTACTTTCAAGACCAAAACTGTTAATATTAATGGATCCTCCGTTGGCTTTAACCAATGGGCTACTCCGGGTATTTATAAAAGTAGAGCGAGACTATACGAGTTATATGGTTTGAAAAAATACAGGTTTGACACTCCTTTCCTAGAGTATGTCAAAAATTATTCAAAATTATTTAAAAAGATTAGTGCTTTTGCTAAATCAAAATTTTTAAGCGATGCTATTAAAAATTCTAATAATAAAGTAAAAACAACTTGGAAAATTATTAACAATGAAACGGGTAAATCGGTTAAACAAGAAAAAGTACTTGAGATTATGGTCGATAATAAATTAGTTAATAAAGCCGCTGACGTAGCTGAAGCTTTTAATGAGTTTTTTGCCAACATACCCATAACTACGACTCGCTCCTTAAATTCGTCCCCGTCTAAAGCTGAAAACCTTTTGCATAGTAGTGTACCTCAATGTAGTCGTTTATTTAGTTTCGAACATGTAACCCCACATGATGTAGTTAATGTTTTTAACCTACTTAAGTCTAAAAACACCGGTGACTACTGGGGCATCTCCATTAAACTTTTAAGTAATATAATAGACATCGTAGCCCCCTATCTAGCTGTTACTTTTAATAAATGTGTTGATTTAGGAATTTTTCCTGACCTCATGAAGAATAGTAAAGTCATACCTTTATTTAAATCAGGTAATAAAAACGATGTTGGCAATTTTAGGCCTATTTCCATCTTACCTGCATTTAGCAAAATATTTGAAAAATTAATACTCAAGCAGTTGCTAAGACATTTTAATTTAAATAGCCTCCTTCATAATGAACAGTATGGCTTTACAAAAGGTCGTTCGACTACAGATGCGGGTGTTGCTTTGCTGAAGCACATATTTAACGCATGGGAGAGCTCGCAAAATGCTATCGGAGTTTTCTGTGATCTTTCCAAAGCCTTTGATTGCGTGCACCATGACACGCTTTTGCGTAAACTACGTCATTACGGTGTCCAAAACGAAGCTCTCAACGTAATAAATTGTTATTTACATAATAGGTTCCAATGTGTAGATGTTAATGGTGTGAAATCTTACGGGCTACCAGTTCAGTTAGGTGTGCCGCAAGGCTCAATACTGGGCCCATTCTTGTTCTTAGTTTATATCAATGATTTACCATTCCATTTAAAGGGAATCTGTGACGTTGTACTGTTTGCTGATGATACATCTCTTATTTTTAAAGTAGACAGGAATAGACTAGATTTTGACGAGGTAAACAGTGCACTCTCAATAGTTACGGATTGGTTTACGTCAAATAACCTAGTTCTCAATGCCAAGAAAACGAAATGTGTAAAGTTCGCCTTACCCAATGTTAGAAATCTAGGACCCAACATCGTCTTAGATAAAGAGGCGCTTGAGACTGTGAGCTCAGCAGTTTTTCTGGGAATAACAGTAGATGCCAAACTTCAGTGGGGACCACATATATCGAGCCTAGCAGGAAGGCTCAGTTCGGCTGCCTACGCCGTCAGGAAAGTAAGACAATACACTGACGTTGATACAGCTCGTTTAGTATATTTTAGTTATTTTCATAGCGTTATGTCCTACGGTATTCTGCTGTGGGGCAAAGCAGCTGATATACAAAATATATTCGTCCTTCAAAAACGAGCTGTTCGAGCTATTTACCAGCTAGGTGCTAGAGTTTCTCTAAGAGATTTATTTAAAGATATTGGTATTCTCACGGTTGCATCACAATTCATATTTGCCAACATCATATATATTAGGCAAAATATACACTTGTATACTAAAAACAGTGATGTTCACAATGTTAACACCAGAAATAAGGACAAACTACGTGCTCCCTTTCACCGGCTTCATAAGGTTCATAACTCATTTGTTGGGCTTGGTATAGCCTTTTATAACAAGCTACCCTCTTCTTTGCTAGATTTGCCTTTTAATGCATTTAAAGCTCAAGTAAAATCCAACCTTTGTTCAAAGGCATACTACTCCATCAACGACTACTTAAACGATAAGAATAGTTGGTCGCCCTGATTAACTCAAGACAATGTTTATGTTCTTTCTCCAGAATTAGATTACTGATAGGTTATTATACTATGAGCTCATTATACAATTGTTTTTATTGGGCTGTATAAGTCAAATCAGTTTAGTTTTATTTTTATTATATTATTGACATAATCAACCCATTTAAATGTTTTCTAATGAGTTGATTGCAATATGTGGTTAGCTAGTGACCTCGACGATTGATCATATTATTCTTACCTGAGCAACCGGCAGCAAGTTCGTCATGCTCCCTCAGATGTCACTGCTTGCGGTAGCGTCGGGGGTCGGGTTGCCTCCTTCCCTCAAATATGGCGAGGGGGGTAATGGCTGATCTTTGCGTTATGCTCGTGAACGGGTGCTGCTTGTGGTGACTGGTCGTCTTGCTGACCATGGTTTTATTATTGTTATAATTAGTAATAACTTGTTTATTTAGTTTCCTTCGATGGTCCTAGTTTATCATTTGTGACTTCAAGCGACAGCTATGTAAACAGAACCCAGCATTGCATAAATATGTTAGCGGTCACGCCCTTCATACCTGGAGGCTTTTATTTAATTTTCATTTATTAATTTTTGCTTGAGTACCTACGTATAGTTTTTTATTGTATTTCTTGGTATATTGGCGTTGCTAGCTGACATATGGCAGATAATTGAATTTAGTGTCCTGTGTCTTGTAATGTTAATTGCTTTGCATACCTTGTATTGTATTCAGTCAAGTATTTTCTAACTGAACAGACAGCTGTGCTGCTGGGGAGTTTGTTGCGCCACTTCTTCTTCCCAGCGAAAGCACTAGGAAGTGGTGAAGGGCGGGCGTTTTGGGGGACTGTCTTTTGTAATTTTGACGTTCGAAAAGTGCTGATTCTCAGCCTAGTTTGAATAAATGACTTTTGATTTTGATTGAGTAATAATAGCCGCACGGGTCGATCGATCAGGTTAAGCTACACTTGCCGCGGTTGGTCCGTGGATGGGTGACCATCTGCACATACCCCTCCGTGCATCGGAAAGCACGTTAAGCCGTTGGTCCCGGCTGTCATTCGTGGATCTTTGACAGTCGTTACGGGTCGTCAGTAGCCCGAAAGTCTGACAACCTGTCTTACCAAGGGGTATCGCGTTACCCAGTAACTGGGTTGTGAAGGTCAGATAGGCAGTTGCTTCATGTAAAATACAGATATTCAGTTACATCCGGTTAGACTAGAAGCCGACCCAAACATAGTTGGGAAAAGGCTAGGCAGATGATGTCTCCTTGCTAATAAGAGGAGCTTTACTGAATTAAGAATATCTGTCCGGGTCTGGCTGTTTGTGTATGTGAGTTTAAATGTTTGTAAACGCACCCACAATACAGGAGAAATTCCTAGTGTGGGGCAACGTTATAAAAAAAAATGAGGAGTACTAACACTCTTAATTCCCTCGTTTCACAGCTAAAGAACTCAAAATACTCAACCGTGACCGCGCTGCAGTCGCAACTGAACAGTCTTCGCCTACAACAAGAACAGTTAGATGCGACCTGCGCTAGAGAGGCCGAGCTCAGGGAAGTGGCTGCCAACGAGAGGATGTTGAGGAGTGAGATCGCGAAGATACATCGCGAGGGCAGCACTCAGGCTTGGACGTAGAGAGTTTAAGTTTTAAGTTCTTACCATTTTTAACCGACTTTAACGCCTATAACTTTGACGAAAGAGCGTTGTTGATAAACATTAGTGAAATATTATTGAAAAAAAAAAAATGAAAAAAACATGATGGCGCCATTACTTCCGATTTTGGCCAGGCGCCTAAACATCCTTATACCGTTATTAACGAGCTGTTATGTACAGACGCCAGCACATCAACCTACCCGAAACTGTCAGATTTTCTCAATCAACTTTGAACCTTATGCTATAGCACAAAAGTTGAAAATCTATTAAAGAAATCTGACAGATTGTAGTAGCTTGATGTGCTGGCGTCTGTACCACACTGCATTCGGCCTGAACGGTCAATGTCATCGATCGACGTTGATCGGCCAGTCTACAGTCCGTTCACAGTTATTTTACTTCTGATTTTGCATCACTGTCAAAATCACATGACAAGTCTGTCAAAATCACAGTGATCTTTATTGTCGTTACAATAAGGTTGATGTTGGGTTGCTGCCGCTGACAAGTCTGTCAAAATCACAGTAATCTTTATTGTCGTTACAATAAGTTTGATGTTGGGTTGCTCCCAATGACAAGTGTGTCAAAATCACAGTGATCTTTATTGTCTTTACAATAAGGTTGATGTTGGGTTGCTGCTGTCAGAGGTATCATAAAATGACTGTGAATAGACTAGTTGTAATTGTAACTTTAGAAGTTAAGTCTCCTTCGATGTGCGCTTTTATAATTTCTTTGACGTCCACCAACATACATAAAAATATAAAAAAATAACTCCTAAATGAGCAGTTTTAACTATTTATCAAATTGCTTCTTTCTATTATGCCTATCGTCGTTTGATTTAGGCTTGTCCAAAGCGTTTCCTAGCCCATGATAATGATATTGCCCTATATCTGCCTTATATACTAAAAGACTGACGAAAAAATTATTTACATAAAATATTTAATATCTAATGAAGTACCAATAAGGCCATGGTTTAACCAACCATTTATTATTGTAAGTCTCCCTTTAGTTTAGTATAAAGTCTAAAAATATATGCATGTCCACGCACAGTGGCCCACTTGAAGGACTGAGTGCGGAAACCAAACTCATAACAAGAATATAATTGTACAGACGCCAGCACATCAAGCTACCCAGAACTGCCATATTTTCCCAATCAACTTTGAACCTTATACTTTATCAATAAAGTTGAAAATCTATTAAAAAAAAATTGACAGATTGTAGTCGCTTGGTGTGCTGGCGTCTGCACATTACGAAGTTTTATCTTGTGTATTTTAAAACGACTGAAAGATATTTTTGTGTGATAATAGGGAACGATTTTCATAAGTATAAGTTGCCAAGTCATTTTAACCCTTTATAGGGCAGAAGATATTGGCTTGTATGTTAAAAATAAAACACTGGGATATTAAAACTAATATTTATTGAAATTTTTATGGTACTTTGCATTTGACACTATTTTGCTCTTTTTTTTCTAAGAGCTTTACTGCTGTATTTGTCTAACGTTTAGTTGAGCCGCGATGATTCAAAATGTATGGTGTCCAATATACAACGTGTAACGTTAAATGCGCAAAACCTGAAAATAGTTTGGTCAGAATAACGAGCAGAATTAATTGAACCACTTCTTAATATAGGCCACATTTTTCAAAAAATCTCCATTAAAAACGTTGCCGTGTCTATTTATTAATAGGCCAAGCAAGCCAATGTCAGCGCGGCGCAGCGGCCCGGTGACGACTCCTCCCTCGAAAAAGCCTCGTCGCAACGCAAGAAACGATCAGAATGGCCAGTAAAACTAAAACAACACATAAAACCTTTACAATTTTTTTAATGACTTATTTTCACTCTGAAATAGATCAATTGAATTAAAAATCAGTTGGGGTGTCTGAGGTATTGCGCATTTAACGTTACACGTTGTATGGACAGAGCCCATAAAGGGTTATGTGGTTTGCGTGTGGTAAAATACCAGGTCAAATTAAATTGGTTAGTGAGACACCATAGACGTGATGGGTATCAATATCAAAACGATAAAACAAAAAAGAAATCAATTTGATGATTATGTTTTTGTGCGGTCAACGACCGCTTTCAGTGTATTTACTTGAAATATCAGTTTAAAAAATCTGTTTTTTTTTTTGTATAAACTTCACAGGCGTGATTGGTATCGATATCTAAAGGCGTGTACAGACGCGTGACGCGCGAATTCTGCGTGTGGACGGGACTACGAGCGATACATGTAATGCTCGTAGTCCCGTCCACACGCAGAATTCGCGTTACATTACACGATAAATGACATTACACTACACGCGTCTGTACACGCCTTTAAAAGGATTAAACAATTGTTTTCAACTCATACCTCGTTGATCCCTAAGAAAAATACATAATACCTTTTTATATCACGTCTGTAGAGTTTCGCTAGCTAGTTTAAATTGACCCTGTATACTATGGTGACTAATATGAAAGTAAACATACGTTATTTGCTTGACAAGGTAATTAAAGCAGCTTCTTAAAAACGTGATAAATTGTATTTGGTATCGGAAGACGTTATATTTTGTCTGCTTGACTTCAACTTGCCTTCTTGATGAATTTATTGCAAAGATATAGTCATATTTTTATACTAGTGTGAGTGAGTTTGCGGAAAATAAATACTTGTATTTTGATCTTTTGTGTTTCCCTTGTCCCATTTTTTATTCCTTTTTGCACGCACTTAAGCACGAGTAATTGTAATTGGGGAAAATATTGTAACGAAACACACTTGATGCCAACCTAAATAGAGCCAGAGAAATGCCACGAGTTTGGCAGCTTCAGTAACGTTTAGTGCCTGTAATGTGCAGACAACAGGACACGCTGGACACGATACTAAATGCCCTACAATAAATACACGAATTTGTTCACCAGAATTGATGCAACTTTATTTACGTCTAAACAAAATGTTTGAGATACCTGGATAAACAATTTTATTTGCGCGTCATCTAGCGAAAATATAACTAACTTCTATCAATTGTCAACTGTCTGGATAGTTGACTAGTGGAAATTGATAGAATATGTGGCACTAGATGGCGCTGGGACAATTGTTTATTGCCAGTGGACTAGATGTCGCTGATGTCCTTTTATTAGGTCTTGTCTCATAAGTTCTTGCCATATTTTATTTTTCTCGAATAAGCAAATCCAAGAAAGTTCTAAATCTTTCTAGTAAGGATGAGTATCTTTTATGGTGAGGGTATAAATAGGCGCGGACGCAACGCAATACTTAATTAGTTTTTAGTGAAAATGGATCAGCGTCAACTGCGAGTTATTATGCTATATGAGCATAGAATTAAAGTCTCTTCAACAGAAACGGCTAAAAAGATTAACACTGCATTTGGACCGGGTACTACTAGCGATCGGACTGTTCGTTTCTGGTACAAGCGTTTTGACACCGGTGATAATTATAAGCTGCGAAGATCAACCTCGCCCAGGCCGACCCACCAGCTTCGATGAAGATGCTTTGCGTCACGAACTTGAGCTACATCCAGACTATAGTACGCGCGATTTAGAGAAGGCGCTTGGACAATCCCACGTGACTATAGATCGTTATCTCAAATCGATGGGATATCGCAAAGTTATGTCACTTTGGACACCTCATGCGTTAACGGACCATGACCGGGCCGTACGTGTGGCCATTTGTCAAAGTTTGTTACTTCGTCCGCACAGACGAGACTTTCTTAAGGACATTATTACATGTGACGAGAGCTGGATACATTATGAAAATAACGCGCGTCATGCCTATTGGATTCTTCGCGGGGAAAACCCACCAGCCCAGCCTAAACTTAATGAACACGGTCGTAGGATTATGTTGTCTGTTTTCTGGGATTGGCAAGGAATGATTTTCTGGGAACTCCTCGAATCTCAGACTATTAACGCCAATCTGTATACGTAGCAGCTTCGCAAACTAGCAGAGATGTTAAAAATTAAGCGGCCGAAACGACTTGGAGTCCAACTTTTGCATGACAACGCACGACCTCATTGCGCCAAGTTAACACATAAACAGCTGGAGGAGCTAGGATGGCTGACTGTTCCACATCCACCGTATAGCCCGGATCTTGCGCCTTCAGACTCATTTATTTCGAGCTCTTAAATTTCATTTACTAGGAAAAAAATCGAAAATTCTGTAAGTATTAAAATTGAACTTGAATTTTTTTTCGAGTCCCAGCCTGCCTCATTTTGGGAGAAGGGTATACAAATTTTGCCCAGTAGATGGCTGACTGTTGTAGATAACGAGGGAGACTATATAATTTATTAAATGTGTTTTTTATTAATAAAAAAATATTAATAATAATTTGGTTTTAACTGGCAATAATTTATGAGGCAACCTAATAAATGAGGTTTAATAAAGTTCGCTAACGTACAGACGCCAGCACATCAAGCTACCCGAAACTGTCAGATTTTCCCAATCAACTTTGAACCTTATGCTTTACTAATAAAGTTGAAAATCGATTAAAGAAATCTGACAGGTTGTAGTAGCTTGATGTGCTGGCGTCTGCACTTCTGCTATTTGGAAAATGTTGTTTATTTACAAATGGAAACCATAAATGAGTAATAGTTGACATTTGGTTGACTGTATTTTGCTGATTTTCTGGAGATTACGTGCAGAGTACCCACACCGAACGTCCGCTACTTCAGAGGTGTACCAGCTAATCGCGGGGGGAAATTAACCCAAGGGGAGGGTGGGACATACACGATTTCTTGTACTACCTACTAAGGGCATAGGTACGTAACTTATTTTAAGCTGATAAATCACGTACAAATGCCCTAAGTGTGAATGATTGTTAAGTCAGTCGGTCGAGGGCCCCTCCTTGGCACGCCATTATCAAAAGTCCTCTGTCAGTCTTTGTAAATGTTGGCAGACGTGAAATGCGTACAGCCATGCATAGGACTAGTACTGTGGCGGGCAGAGACAGGACTCTCGATTCTGTCGACCAGAAGCCGGTCAGAGTGCTACTTACGCGATGAACACTTCAAGCGTGTGTTCATGACGGTCGAGTGCAGTACATAGACAGAATCGCCGTGCCGGGGAGCGGCCGTCAAGTCCTCTTCGTCCTCTGTGGGTGCTGCACCGACTTAGAAGTTAACGTAACTAATATCTGCCTGCCTAATATTATTATGTTCTCTTTCATTCATACGAATCCACCAAAGGCATACCTACTTAAACAGCTACCAACTTTAATTACCTAGCTTCTATATTTCACTTCAATCAAATCTATGAATGATGATCACCCTATCGACCCGCTGCATGAATGTGATTTGAATTTAGAACGTCAACTGTGAAAATCGTATGAAAACATTACAAAAAAAAAAAACTTTTTTTTTTTTTTATTAATCTACAGGCTACAGGTCGACCAAAGAGTTCTCACTTCATAGGTTTTAGTCGCCGTCGACGAACAAAATGATCGGTGGCTGTGGCTCGTATACCCCTGCGTTAGAATGCTGGATTTGGGCTAAAGGTCCATTGATGATATTATTAATTGTGTTTTTGATGAAAATGCATGGGATTAGATTGATAAATTAAAAAAATAAACGCGACATGTAGTAGGTATGTTATTTTAGTTTATTCTCAGATTTGATGCTACCAACTGCATATTACTGCTTAAAAGAGAGCTAGTTTTGAATCTCAGTTGTATTCGGGTTTAGATTTTGTCTTTTTATTTTCATTTTAATCCTTTTAGAGTGTCATATTTTTTAAATCGCCTCATTAAGCCCTTTATTTTGATACCCCACATAGTAATAGTGCCTACATTTTTTTTTTCAAGACCTTATCCTCATGTATTAAAATCCATCCAACCGTTAGGATGCTTCGAGGGTACCTATAAGGAATTTGACATACAAAGATACATAGTTAAGTACGCATAAAAACATAACCCTGTCCTGAGACGTAGTCAGGTAAATAGTGTATAACATTGCACATAACTAGATATTCCCCGGTTATTTAACAGTTTCATAAACTAGGTAGTAATTCGACAATCGAATTGGTTTTTATTACCTCGCAGTAGGTGCGAAAAGTAGAGTAGGTATTCTCCGCTGGGATAAAGGTGTCTTCGTCTTGGGCGATCTTGAATCCCTCACCGCACTCAGGATTCTAATCTTAACTCCCTCGCTCCGGTCAGGAGTTTAGAATCCTTCGTTGCGTTCAGGATTCAAAATAGCGCCCGCGACATTAAGACATTGCTTTATTCCCTTAGTGAATAATCTACTATTATGGGCATCGTATTTACTTCAGTGTCGTACATGAGTGTTTATGAGAGATTTAATCACTTTCAGTAAATAAGTCCCATAAGAATAACAATGCACTAACATTTCACTTTTAAAGCTTGTGTTGAGATTGAGTTCATTTTTGCTCTACACTTAATTTTTGCTCTGTGGAAGAATTACACTTTTTACTTCTTTTTTGTCCTTTTACAAAGTTGGATATTTCCAGAAAAATCTAAAGAGTGATGAGTTCATGACCATGCAAGGTCCCACCTTGTGTCCAATCTATCATGTTACTTATTTCTGTAATCTAAGAAATTGCTGGAGAACCCTAAGTATAAGTAGGTACTGTCGAACAAGCTAAGTATTTACTGTACTTACATGCAAAAATACTTATTACTATTTCCACTATCCTATCAATATTCATTTTCATTGTGCGCCGTAACTTTTAAGCTTGTTGCATGCGTAAGAAAAATCACACTTGAATTGTGGTCTTTATTTTTCACATAGGTAGATTCAGTCAAATCAAAGCAGGAATTACGTGCTCTACGCCGTAACTCTGTGATTGTCGATAGATACCTACCGGTACCTATGGCGGTACCTAAAAGAAAACGAATGATTTAGGTATCGCAAGTAGTAGGTAAGTATAGCAGCCGGTCGATTCTGTAGAAATCTTACCGTGAAATCATACCTAAGTGAAGTGAGCTTGAAGTGAGCAGTGTCAATAGTGTTAATCCCTAATGACAGCTCACTCCACGCTCACTTCACCCAACTTTTCACGGTGAGATGGTTACAGAATCGCACGGCAGATTTCAAAATGTCACCATAATACAGTCGAACAAGCTGTTTGATATCAGTTAACGTGCAACTACTTTAATAAAATGAAATAGTGTTTCAAACACACTAATATTATAAAGGCAAAAGTTTAGAGTGTGTGTGTGTGTGTGTATGTTTGGTACTTCTTCACGCTCATACGGCTGGACCAATTTTGATGAAATTTGGCACACAGATAGCTTATAACAAGGATTAACACATAGGATATATATCCCTACGGGATCAAAACTTATGCGGGTGAAACCGCGGGGCGATGCTAGTAGGATTATAATTATGAACTTATCATAGTTAGGTATAATCCTATTGAAATACTATTTCATGAAATATGATGGCACACTCTTGTGCACTATACAACGTGTAACGTTAAATGCGCAAAACCTGAAAGTAGTTTGATCAGAATAACGAACAGAATTAATTGAACCACTTTTTTTAATATAGGTCACATTTTTCAAAAAATCTTCATTAAAAACTTTGCTGTGTCTATTTATTAATAGACCAAGCAACCCAATGTCAGCGCGGCGCGGCGGCCCGGTGACGACTCCTCCCTCGATAAAGCGTTGTCGTAGACGCAAGAAACGATCAGAATGGCCAGTAAAACTAAAACTGCACTTAAAACCTTTACAATTTTTTAATGATGTAACTATTTTCTCTCTGAAATAGGTCAATTGAATTAAAAATCAGTTGGGGTGTCTGAGGTTTTGCGCATTTAACGCATCGATCACAATTGTATCAATATCTCCCGCACCGGGCGTGATCTGCAGTGGCCTATATGGAAAGCTCTCAACCGATAGCGTACCCAAGATGGCCGCTGCAGACATAATTTTTCGAAGTGGGGGATTACAGAACCCATCCAACACCCAATGCGAGTGTGGTGTTTCTGACCAGACCATGTCCCACTTGCTGGAGTGTCCTAAGTGCCCGTTCACCTTCACCTTGGATGACCTAAATAATACCACTGATGCCGCAATCAATGTGGCCACTTCAGTAAGTGGCCACACACTTTTTTTTTTTATAGTTTGTGCCCAGTGGCACAAACCATAAAAAAAAAACAAAAAAAACAACTAGTACGAGAAGAAGGAGACCGAAGGTTGGTCTCCGCTGAGATTAGTCGTCGTGGTTGAAATTCGGTCTAGATGGCTTTATATTTTTATTGGAAAAAGAAGACACGCGGGGTCGAAAGTAAGAGGATTTTGATGATCGTGGGCAGTCGTGACGCTGTATCTGCTTGTAACAACGACCCGACCCGAAGGAAGAAGGAGATCATAGATCATAGGTTTTAGTCGTCATCATATTATAGATCCGATCGTCGAAGTGAAAAGTGATATGAAATTGTAAGAACGCGTCTCTGTCTTATCGTGCTTCTGACCAGCGGGGTAATCGCGTAACACACTATCAGTAGTAATGGGTTTCATTTTGACAGTTCAACAACATTCATTGCGTTATTTAGGTACGTTGTTGAGCAGACACATTTTTCGAACATATGGAGCAATGGATTAGCAATATGCTTCAAAATGATTCAAATTGAGAGTAATATAGTGTTACGCAATTAGGGTGCTGTCTGCTGACCAAGTTCCACCTGCTGGAGTGTCCTAAGTGCCCGTTCACCTGCACCTTGGATGACCTAAATATCATCATCTGCCTAGCTTTTTCCCAACTATGTTGGGGTCGGCTTCCAGTCTAACCGGATGCAGCTGAATACCAGTATTTTACATGGAGCGACCGCCTATCTGACCTCCACAACCGAGTTACTGGGTAATACGAAACCCCTAGGTAAGACTGGTTGTCAGACTCGGGCTTCTGATTATCCGTAACGACTGGCAAAGATCTATGAATGACATCCGGGACCAACAGCTTAACGTGCTTTCCGAGGCACGGAGGGGTCTCGGTATGTAAAGATGGTCACCCATCCACAGACCAACCGCGGCAAGCGTAGCTTAACCTGATCGGTCGACCTGTGCGGCTGTTATTATTTAGCCACGGGCCCCTCTGGATGACCTAAATAACAACGCGTAAATAAGAACTCGTCTCTGTCTTATGGAGTATGTGTCTACTTGCCTAGCCTTAGATTGACTTTTCACAAAGATTTCCTAATGCTAAGCTGCGTAGCGATTGATGTACTGTAATATGTTTGCACTGACTGGACTGGTCCAGTAATATCTGTGTGGTAATTTGACTTTCTTCAAAAGACCATGTCAGACACCAATCTACATGGTCTTTACATGATCTGACCAAGATTATGTCTGGACTTTAAAAGAGATTGTGACCTCTGAGTTTGTTTCGGCCTTTCTTTTCAGAGTATACAGATAGTAAACGCCGACGACATCTAGCATTTTTCTTATAATATGTCTTGTAAATGTGATTCCAATATCCTATTTACAGAATAAACAATTTAATTTCATATCGTTAAATTTGTGTATATAATACTGACTGTCCCACTGCTGGAAAAAAACCTCTTTTCATACACAGAAGGTGACGAACGTGATTTCAGACTTAGATAGGTATATTTGTTATACTTAAGTCTAATTTTTTCTTTCACCTTTGTCAGTGATGCCTACGACAAACTAAGAAAGCATCTACCTAAGTACATTTATAAATTAATAAAGTCGGATTTTTAGGTTCCTGTCCAGATTTGAACGCACAACCTCGACGGATGTGTACAGTCACCAAAAGAGATAAGTAATCAGGGTCGTCGGATACAACTGAAGTTTACTAAGAAATCAATGGATGTTTTCGAATGAAATTTAATTTGATAAATGAACTGTTTATTTTCTATTAATTAAAACAAATTTCGTTGAAAACATCCATCTATTTCTTACTAAAATTCAACTATATCCGACAGCCCTGGTTACTCATCTCCTTTGGTGACTGTACCTATAATATCAACAAATGGGAATATTTATCTTCGAAGTGAAGAGCTCTGCTTAGCTTTGGTCGAAAAAAGGGTTCAACGAAGTTTCTTCACACCCGCAAAGCACATCTTTTCCGCTCCACTACAACTATTAGCTCTAGTGGGAAAAGATAAGTACAAAGTTTCGTAGCTTTGCTTCACCGCTTAGCTAAGTAGGTACCTCTTACATCTCTGGTGGAAAAGCAGCTTTAAAACCGTGGTGAAGTCTTAAATACCTAAACGCTCTTCGAAGTACCTACCTACAGTCGGTCAGCCGGTCTCTATATTCTAACATTTATAATTTTTTTGATTTACGCATTGACATTTCTCTAGTATATTGTGACATTTATAATTTTTGATTATTTATTTATGCATTGACATTACGCATGATTAATGTATTTTTTCTCTATGCATGCAAACATATTTGTACGCCTCTAGGCATAACATAGTGACCTATGAACCTTATGTAAGATCTGTATTAACTACCTATGTTAAACAAATAATAAATGATTATTGATTCTGTAGAAATCTCACCGTGAATTCATAAGTGAAGTGAGCTTGAAGTATAAGCATAAGGGCAGTGTCAATAGTGTTAATCCCTAATGACAGCTCGTTCCACGCTCACTTCACCTAAGTTCTCACGGTGAGATGGTTACAGAATCGCACGGCAGGTTATTTACTTAAACACCTTCTTTTTGCAGAGTATCTGTTAACGAAATTAATATGGCAGCTGTTTTACTAACTAACTTGTGTTTTTCTATCGATGAATGAATGGTTAAATGAAAAAACTAACTACACTCGCAACGAGTTCAATATCTAGACTTATTTCAAAAAGATTCAAGATGTTTTTGAAATAAGTCTAGATATTGAACTCTGAACTAAATTAAGCAACTTCTATGTAAAATTAAAATAACATCTCATGCCACTGCATGTTATAATACTGCCGGTAGATTCTGGAAAAATCTCACCGTGATAACTAAGGTGAAGTGAGCTTATAGTGAGCTGTGAGTTATGCTGATGCTAGGGATTGACACTATTGACGACTCACTCCACGCTCACTTCACCCAAGTTTTCACGGTGAGATGGTTACAGAATCACACGGCTGAATGATTTTTTTAACAGGCTCCAAATTTTTACAGGCTGTTCTACTCATGACTATGAACAACTTTCACTATGGGACCAACTCTGAAATTACGAAAACAAAATCAGCTCCTTAATACAAAAGTTCAGTACCTACCTACCTACTTGACCAAAATGTATGAAACAGCTGATTTTTTTTTTCATGATCTCATAGTTGGTCCCATAGTAAAAGTTGTTCATATTCATGAGTAGAACACCCTGTAAAAGTTTGGAGCTTGTAAAAAAAGCACCCAGTATAGAGTTAAATCTACTCGCAAACTTCAATAACCGAACGTTACCGACATCCTGCACTAAGAAATTTCATTAATTTGTTGGTAGCACATTCATTTAATATAAGATCGAACTACGAGTATCGACGCCTACCTATCGCATCGCGAACCGAGATCACAAAATAAAAATAAAGAATCGAGCGAACACGTCTAGAGGCGGGCAGTTTACATAAACATAGAGATCACGCCCCCAGTCAAAACATTCAACAGCGAACGCATAAAAATATAAAAATAACTAAAATAAGACACCGGTCCGGCTAGAGAAGTAACCGAAAAATCCTGTCTGTATAATTACGTGGAGCTACCACTCGATCTACCAGCGAGCCAATTTAAATTTACTGCGAACGGCGCACGTGTCCTACAAAATGAAATCCCACTACCGCAGAGAAACACGCACGAAAAAAAAATTGTAGAAAAATATACCGCAGGCGCCACCCCCTGAACGTTAGTGGCCGCTTACTTCAACCACGCCTGTTTCTAAGCGCTACTCTACCGTTCTCTTTCGCACTTAGTAACTCAACATTCTGCCGTCTCAGTTGTGTATGCGCGGCCGCCGGAAAACGCCAGCTTTTTCGTCAGTACGCGTTTGTGCGTCGCGCGTGTTGGGTGTGTTGAACCGCCGCCGCGGTGTGTTGTGCAGTGCCGTGTACAGGGTGCCGAAGTGGCGGGTTTCCTTGCCGCAGGACGGGGGGCACATGCCCCCTTTCATCAGCACCACATTGGTAAAAGTTAGTGTCCTGTGTCTTAGTTAAGACTGTTTCGTGGAGTGCAACTATGCCGTACGGAGGTTGTTGTCATCATGTTATGTTTTTTTTTATTTTTTTTATTATATTTATGTAAATACTTCGTAACAGTGGTAAATATGTGCTGTATTATATACCTATTATTTTTTATTCTTTCATGTTGTTGTTTTCATATATATTTTTCCTATTTAGTATTGATACCAAACTTTTTTCTACTAGAAACTAAGCCAACCAGTATCTATTATTACAATTGAAAATGTGTCACTTCACTCTATACTAATGTCATTGAAATAAACTTAAAAAAAAAGCTCTACATTTTCTATTGTCATCTCTACTCTACCGTAATCCAGTTCTATGACTATCAAACTAAGTTCTAAACATAGACAAGATATCAACCGATGTTCTGTTAATATGTAGTAACCACAGATAGTATTAGAATCGGTTCTTATCTTAGGCCTAAGCTGTACGAGATAGGCCTACAGCTCTCGCAAATGATTTCGCAATGTACTGCATGTAACTTGCTCTATTACTTACTATTAACAAAAAAAATATGTCTCTACTTGTCGTAAAATATGTCTAGGTCTTGTATTCTTACTGTCAGCAACATTGAACCGCTTTTTCTAATAGTTTTTTGTGACATTTTTTCTATTGAAACACAGTGTAAGAACAATTTCTTATACTAATCCGTTATCAATAAAAATATTAATCTTTTCAATGTCAAGAGTCATAGACAGACGAAGAAAAAAAAAATTGGACCGCGCTTTCGTGTTGAATAACGCAGATGAAGACAGAGATTATTATAACAAGTATTAATTCTATAAATAATAATAAGAAGAACAGATTTAACAACGCAGAAAGCACAAAATGGAAAATATGTAAAACAATATGAAAATTGTTTGCTTCAATTATAAATATTATAATTATATGAGCAAGGAGAAGAATATGCAGGTACCTACAAGACACAACTACAATGAAAGAGACGTCAAAAATCCTAAAAAGGAAAGAGGTTTAGAAATCAGAAATGAATCAAAATAATGCAAACAGAAGTTTCTTAACACGAACGGTACTTTACCTAACGTAAAATATGCAGGATGGCAACTAAATTGACAAGTTTGTTTTTATTTTTAAAAAGTACCAGTTGATAACACTGTCACGTTACGGCAACAATAAACATTTAAACTTACGTCAAGGACAAAACCATTTTGACACGAGTCTAAAGAATAAAGGAGCATTACTTTTCCGAAATTCGTAGATATCCTTTATATATGAATCTCCACAAACAGGTAAACTCAAAAAGCCATAGATAAGCTTCTTAAAACATTCAAAAGTTTTGTCCCTTGCTCAACAGGAAAGAGAACAATACAAAATTAAAATATATAATCTCAAAACTTCCAAACTCTTTGTAAAACCTTTTTGGGATCAACCGTACTCGTATGATCTGCTTAATTTTTTGAGGAGTTAGAAATGATAATTGTTCCTTCTAGTGTAAAGTAAGATTAAATTAAGGTTAAATTAAGGGGTAATAAGTATCCGTACGCAAAATACGCGCATTGACGTGGAGTTGCGGACACCAGCCCGTGTTACCTATTACCTAAGGGGTAATAAGGTTGACTGGTAGAAAATGCCTCAGGCATTAAGTCCGCCTTTGTACAGTACTTTTTACTTGTGCATAAAGTTTTAATAAATAAATAAATAGTTTGAAACAGTAAGGTGATGCTTAAGACATAGTTGATTCGAAAACTGTGAAACTACTGCTTTCATAGAAAACTGTTATTATTCCAGGTAGATCTGCACCCTAATTCCGTAACACACTATTCCTCTCAATTTGAATCATTTTGAAGCATATTGCTAATCCATTGCTCCATATGTTCGAAAAATGTGTCTGCTCAACAACGTAAATACTTAACTCAATGAAAATTGTTGAACTGTCAAAATGAAACCCATTGCTACTGATAGTGTGTTACGCAATTACCCTCCTGTCGTGCGATTCTGTAACCACCTCACCGTGAAAACTTGGGTGAAGTGAGCGTGGAGTGAGCTGTCATTAGGGATTAACACTATTGACACTGCTCACTTCAAGCTCACTTCACTTATGATTTCACGGTGAGATTTTTATAGAATCGCCGGTTGAATACGGCTTAATACTCGTATCAGATGCTTGTGAAACAGTTAATGAATTAGAGTTATTTTTCCACATACATAGTTTGTTATGAACGGTATAAGAAAGAAAAACATGGACGCGGAGTCGGTTTATTATCCTTATCTAATCAATGTTAAGAACTATACAAGAGTTTAGAATATCATTCATACAATTAACGTCTTCAATAAAAAGTATAACATAAGCAAAATCAGCTTATAATGTCCCCACTGCTGGGACACAGGCCTCCTCTCGGTGAGAGGGGGTGGGCCGTAATCCACCACGCGGGCCCAGTTCGGGTTGGTGGATGTCAAATGTCTTCGAATTTTTGGTACTGGGACATGCCGGTTTCCTCACGATGTTTCAATAAAACAAAACCACATTTTTTAATTCATCTGATTTTCTCCTTATTTGGACTTCTAATACCTATATCAAAGTAGTTAAAAAATATACATTTTTCCTCTTCTATCTACGCGAGCAGGACTATCATCATCTGCCTAGCCTTTTCCCAACTATGTTGAGGTCTGCTTCCAGTCTAACCGGATGCAGCTGAATACCAGTATTTTACATGGAGCGACTGCCTATCTGACCTCCACAACCTAGTTACTGGGTAATACGATACCCCTAGGTAAGACTGGTTGTCAGAATTTCGGGATTCTACGACTACCCGTAACGACTGTCAAAGATCTACGAATGACAGCCGGGACCAACGGCTTAACGTGCTTTCCGAGGCACACAGGGGTCTTGGTATGTAAAGATGGTCACCCATCCATAGACCAACCGCGGCAAGCGTAATTTAACCTGATCGATCGACCTGTGCGGCTGTTATTTTTTAGCCACGGGCCCCTCAAGTAGACTCCGGGCCCCTCGAGCAGGACTATATATGAAAAAAACAAAATGTCAAATGCACAATGGTAAAAATGGATGAAATTGAGAAATTTAAATATAAATATAGTGAACACCGACTGCAGTTATACTAGATGGTAGTAATGAACTCATTGATAGTGGTTGGCTTTTGAGCAGCAAAACTGTAGGCAGGCAAGATCAGCTGCATCCGGTTAGACTGGAAACCAACTCCAACATAGTTGGGACAAGGCTAGGCAGACGATGACGAGCTTGACGACGATAACTTACGATAATAAAGATGCAGGCAAGATCAGAACCAGATATTTTTCACATTACCACTGAATTCTAAAACTCACATTATTCGAATCGAATTTGCAATCAGATAATCGGATAATTTTTTCTCTGCATCACCCTAAGGTTGCTTGGTAGAAAATGCCTCAGGCATTAAGTCCGCCTTTGTGCAGTATTTTTTTTTAGTTGTGCATAAAGGTGTAATAATTAAATAAAATAAATAATTCTCTCATCTCAAATCATATACAACCTAGTTTTAGACGTACATATGTTTTATAATTTTGGCAATAAAATACTATGGGAGGAAAGTTTTTTTAGTAAGTCAAGGATTTACTATAATCGGCTTACTTGTTTGCTATGCCACTTTCTCTAACGGATTACTTACCATCTCCAGATCATCTTAATACCTTCGTTGATGTACGAGATTTGTTAATAATCTTTAGTACCGTTACTTATTTAGCAGAACAAAGGAACAGCAGCTAGTTACAGCTACGTTCCTGATGTTTTCCTCTTCTTCATCATTAAATTTTTTTCCCGAAGAGACTTTATAAGCTTCTAGGGAAGGTACTAACTGCCATGTAAGTATTTGTTCCACTCTTCTTTCACAATTGATGGCAATTTCAGAACGATCTGTCGGTACTACTTTGGTTTTGATGGACGTTACGTCTGAGCAACTAGAGCGTTAACTCCTCTATTAATTAATGCATTATTTAATAGACTCACAGTTTTGCACATGCCTCAAAAAAAAAAAACCAATCAATCATCAATAAATCGGGAAGTCAGACGACTTTAGTTGTAGCATCTTTATATAAATATTGTATCTGTGATTTTTGTCTACGTCAAAGTTACCTTTATGAAACCTGTAATAACAGCTGAGCTGCAATGATCTCCGTTTTCAAAACTACTTCGGACATTAGTCTTAGTTTAGGTACTTCTGTCGCTAACAGATAAATTGTGTCAAAATATTGTTATTACACTGTTCAAAGACGTCTGCTTCTTGATAGACCACATAAAACTTGAAGTATCGCTGTACCAAAAAAGTTTTGACCACTGTTTTTAGTAGTTTAATTTTTAGGCATTCCAGTTGCTGAATTTTCAATCTTTTACTATGATGCGTTTTTTTCCAAAGTAACCTACCTACAAAAAAATGGTTTTCATCAACAACTTTCAGCTTTTTGGCATCCGAGAAACGAATCGGCGATTTAAAAGCTTGTTACTAATGTGTATTGTACGCCGTAATAGCAGAAAATATGTAGAACTAGCTGCGCCCCGGGGTTTCACCCATATAAGTGTCGATACCGTGGGAATATCGGGATAAAAATTCTATGCGTTACTCCTGGCTATAAACTATCTGTGTACCAAATTTCATCCAAATCCGTTCAGCCGTTTGAGCGTGAAGAAGTAAAAAACATACAAACACACACACTCACAAACTTTCGCCTTTATAATATTAGTGTGTCTAGTTCAGTAGGTACTATTGTTTAATGTAATGTTTTCCATTCTGAAATCGAAGAACTTTATCGGAGTAGTCACTTACTACAGACTTTGCGCGACTTTGTAGTTGACAATACCTTTTATAGAGCTTAAGGTTTGAGTCATACTGCTGTAACTACATATTACTGTAACTTTTGCAAGACGGCATTGCATATTTTCCTCCTTTTGCGCTCTTTTGTAGGTATAAAGACTGTCCTGTTCTAGAAAAGTATCATTCTCTGTATAGTTTCTTACATTTTACACTGTATTACCACATACTTTAAGATATTTGAAGCCATAAGATCTCGTACCGTCGGTCAGCGAATTTATTGCTATCTTTAAAAAGCGATACGTTTTTTATTGCGCGTTGCTTGAAAGAACTATAAGTATACAACGTGTAACGGAAAGGGGGTATCAACCCTGAAGGAGGTGAATGTGCTCATGAAACTCAACAACTTTCCCCAAAGAACATAGGTCGAAATATGAAAAAAAAATTTGGCCCTCCCTTACAAAACTGACTACCAGCTGATTGATTTACTATGGGAGGGCCAAAATTTTTTTTCATATTTCGACCTATGTTCTTTGGGGAAAGTTGTTGAGTTTCATGAGCACATTCACCTCCTTCAGGGTTGATACCCCCTTTCCGTTACACGTTGTATAATTCTTGGTTAGTCTCACGAGAGAAAACTGACGAGGCTACATTGTTTGTTAGTATCTAGAGTACTTTACCGTATGCACTTGTAGTTGTGGTAAGGTTTTACTCATTAGTTAGCCCGTATCCTTGCAGCGTATAAATTGGTTCAGCGGTTTCTGAGTAATTGGATGACAAACAGACATTTTAGCGTTACAATGTTGTGTTTAATAAGTTTATACCTACTTTGTTTTTAAAGTGGCGAAGTTTAACCTCAAGATTTGTTTTAATGCGTGTTTTAAATATGTCGTGCAAAAAACTTTGTGAATGCTTTTTAATAAGTTCAGAAAGGAGAATACCCATTTTGTTCGGCGACTAAAAGAATATTCCAGAACGGGTGATCTAGTTTCCTTTAACGACAGAAACTTTATATCGATCGTTTTTGCGTTTGTTTGTATGAATAATCTTATTAACACAAAAAAAGTTTTCTAATTATATTATTTTTCCTTTCCTTTTTTGCCCAGTAGTGGGACATTAATGGCTAATAATAAATAATATATTTTTGCCCAGTATAATAAATACTTTGATATATATTAGGATTTCAGAGTTTGTTTGTAGGTATACCAAGTAACAATGAACTTGAGCTCAAGCAACTGTATTTACCATACAATGCATTCATTTACAATTAAATAGGATATTTTACTTAACCAGGATGATTTTTGAAAATAAATTCAGAATAAATAATCATCGTGAAAGTAGGTTGCTTCGTTTCAGGAACTTGTGATATTTGACTGGTTTCCAGGCGAAATAACTATGTATATGGCTCAGAGATAGTCAGTTACCTACTTACAGTTGAGTTGTTGGATGTGAGTTGACGAAAACCACAGATTTCACGATAATTTAGTTTATTCGTAAAAGTTACACGAAAGTTCCGTTGGATGCTAATCCATCGTTATAGCGCTACGGCAGCTATTGTTCAACTAAATAATTATAATTATAAAAGTAAATAAAACGAGTACCGAAAAGTAGGTCGCGGTGTTAGCAATTTGCTTGTACGTGAACCGTACACTGTGCACAAGTACCTGCCGGTCGATTCTGTAAAAATCTCACCGTGAAATCATAAGTGAAGTGAGCACTTAATATTCGTAGCGTTAATCTCTACCATTAGGGAATGACAGAGCTCACTTCCCGCTCACTTCGCCTGAGTTCTCACGGTGAGATTTTTACAGAATAGCACTGCTGTGCTACGAATGTCCTTTTTTTGTCATTTTGTTAAAAACTACTAGGTACGCATGTCAAAAATATTTACCTGTAGATAAAAGGGGTTTATTACAAACGATGATTAAAGTTAAGTGACGTTCACACGTCAAAAATGTATGGTTAAACAGTCACTAATCATTGCCTAACTTTAAGTAACGTTTATGAATAAAAGGGTAAATATTGTAGTCAAGTTAAGATACTCCATAGAGAAGTTTAGACGTGATAAAAAAAATGGCTACTAAAAATACGCCAATTTACGACAGGCGCTGACTAATTTGACAGGACTAAACTTTATTTATCTTCTGTCCTTTTCTTAATGAAATAGAAAGAAAAAGATGCACTGAATTTAAATTTAGTTTAGTTCGTGAACAAGGGAATGAGGGCCAGTGTTTTCTGTTTAATCAATTTATTATTAATGTTAGAAGCCTGTAATATCCCTCTGTATGGCAAAGGCTTCCCCACTCTCCTTCCAGATTATAAAGTATGATCTGAAAATTCTTATACATTGTATATACACCTACTTTACAAGACGGATACTCTTTGACATTCTAAGATTAATTAATCTATTTAACTATCTGACGATCTGCAATTCTGCTACACTTAAGCCATTTATCATAATCTGAAACCAGTTCAAACAGAGATAACACTGTCAGATTAATATTAATACCAAAATCCACAGGCTAAACAGCGTGACAGCGGTAAAATTTAACCGAAGAATCACACGCACCGCCGCGTATCCATAACGGCTATTATTCCGTCACAGAATTTTTGAACGCGACTGAAATGGCGCGCGACCAATCGGACGTTCAGATTTGAATATGGAATGTAAAACCGCGGCGACCTTCATAAATTTAGCCAATAAATGTCACATGTGAAAAAATGGAGGATATTCTTTTTTTAAAAGAGCGCCCGCTTCACTTGTCATTGTGTATTTATAAGGTGTAATAACAATGCGATGTGTCAAAGCTGTGTATGAAGAATTGATAAAGGGAGTTTTTATTTATCAGTTTGTGCTTTACGTTTTAATGTGATAGAAATTGTGAGCTTTTGACTTGATGTATCTTCACCTACATAGTGCACCTTCAAATCTTCATTTACTTAATCCGTTTATAAGTAGTGCGTAGGTACAGACGCCAGCACATCAAGCTACCCGAAACTGTCAGATTTTCCCAATCAACTTTGAACCTTATGCATTAGCGATAAAGTGGAAAATCTATTAAAGAAATCTGACAGATTGTAGTAGCTTGATGTGCTAGCGTCTTTCAAGAGTTTTCCGGCCAACCTAGCTTTTACTAACTGCGTTAACTCGTACGGGAGGTACGAGCTCTTCGTTCCTGTAAACAGCTTTATAGTTTAAACAGAAACACTACCCATTTCCGAAGGCTCAGTTACAGCTCAGAAATACATATAACTTTGCATTATTTACAGTCCAGACGTTTACGTACTCCTTGGCGATCACGAGTTGCTAACCGATCGTAACTCGTAGCACTTAAACGGAAAATCTAATTGAAATTTATCTGCTTCTGGTTCGAAATAAGTACTTGGTGGCATGGTACCTAGCTGAAGGTGTTACACCTAGTGCCGGTAATAACATATGATAATAAAACTTTATTCAAGCTTAGCTTTATCGATCGTAAAACTCAATTCCATTATGTTTGTGCCTGCATTACTACCAACTTTATGATGAACGGAGTATTGAGGACGTATAGGTAAGTACAGACGCCAGCACATCAAGCTACCTGAAACTGTCAGATTTTTCCAATTAACTTTGATCCTAATGCTTTGGCAATAAAGTTGAAAATCTATTGAAGAAATTTGACAGATTGTAGTAGCTTGATGTGCTGGTGTCTGTACATACGTGATTTACGTTGGTAATTGGGAAAGTACTCTTTACGTGTTTTCAGAGCTAGGTCGGACATCAATTCTAGTTTCTAAAGGATTTGTAATGCTCTGAACGTTTCTGATACGGTTTTGTGATGTGTGAAAGAAAATGGCGGTTCAATTCTGTGTTGAATTGGATTATGTGTTCGGCTGGGGCAACAGAAGGGGTTGGTTTGCATTGTGTGAAACTTGTTTCTATGTATTTATCTGTTTGGCATTGTTTACAGTATATTCTGTATTGTTGGCCTTAATACATACCCTAAGAAGTCATCCGGTGAAGGTAACTCACCTTACTAATCAAGCAAGTACCTAATATTATTTTACACAATATATTATGTTAAGGTTCTGCTTAGTCTTCTGTAAACTTTTTTCATGCTTACTTTATAATCTCAAATTGTCAAAATTAAGACTAAACTATTGAGATTACGACTGAGAGCTTATTAACGAGAATACCTAGTTAGAGTACCACAGTCAGCCCTGCATTAGTAGTTGCATTTCACAACCGAGTGTCATATATTGCAATATAAACCTTATATCATTGACATAAAACTCAAATGATGGGCGCTCGTGATTGGCAACAACAATAAGTACGAACTTGCTGTAAATGACTCGTGAATATTCATTTTTGTTTCATTCCACGTTCACACAACACGAAAGGATCGTTCATCTGCTCCTTTCATTTTAGTTTTCGATCATTTGGTAGGCGAGTGAAAGATGCTGAGTGCGGAAATTCAATTTCGATGGACTTTTTACTTCGAGTGAAAGATGGTGGCATCTTCCACTTGGAAAAATGAACAAAATGTGAAGTGTCCAATATCCGAATTCCCGTAATTAAAAACGTTTAAAACCTAGTCGCCGTCGCATCTCAGCGACAATCAATGTCAAAAACTTGTCAACAATATTGGGAAATTGCAGGTATTTTTGACAGATTAAGACTAAAATCAGACTGTGAACGTTCTTAAAATTACGAGAATTGCCTCTCTGTTTACTGCGATAGGGCAATCCGAAGAAGAATTTGCAGCGCTATTCTAGTAAAAATCTCACCGTGATAACTTAGGTGAAGTGAGCTGTCCATAGTGTCAATTCCTACTATCAGGTGGGGAATGACAGTTCACTTTAAGCTCAATCCACTGTTTTCTCGGCGAGATTTTTACAGAATAGACCGGCTGCTCTCATTTGTTTTTCCCATTTCCACTAACAACATCTCTTCCCTCAGGACGTGGCGAGGCAGGCGGCGCAATGGCGTGCGCCGGCTGCGAGAAGCCCATCCTGGACAAGTTCCTGCTGCACGTGCTGGAGCGCGCGTGGCACGCCGCGTGCGTACGCTGCGCCGACTGTCGCGCGCCGCTCGCCGACAAGTGCTACTCTAGGGACAACAAGCTGTTCTGTAGGAATGATTTCTTTAGGTAAGTCACTAGGCTGTGTAATCACTTTATCAATCTAAAAATCATGTCCTTTAAAATGATACCTACTATCTTACAACTTTAGTTATCCATAGAAACCTATGGAGAGGGGCCCGTGGCTAAATAATAACAGCCGCACAGGTCGATCGATCAGGTTAAGCTACGCTTGCCGCGGTTGGTCTGTGGATGGGTGACCATCCACAGACCATTTTTACATACCGAGACCCCTCCGTGCCTCGGAAAGCACGTCAAGCCGTTGGTCCCGGCTGTCATTCGTAGATCTTTGACAGTCGTTACGGGTGTCAGAAGCCCGAAAATCTGACAATCAGTCTTACCTAGGGGTATCGTATTACCCAGTAACTGGGTTGTGGAGGTCAGATAGGCAGTCGCTCCATGTAAAATACTGGTATTCAGGTGCATCCGGTTTGACTGGAAGCCGACCCCAACATAGTTGGGAAAAAGCTAGGCAGATGATGATGAGAAACCTACTACGGTTTGGAATGGACAACTAGGTTCATTTGTCTGTCTAACCGACTCCTTGACTATTTTGTGCCTGTAAATAGTCTAACTGACATAAATGTTTTGACTCTGAGTTTGACCTAATAGTGAATACCTACTTGATTGATGAAGTATGTCACCTTAAGTTTGATATGTTATGTCACCTGAAGAGTCACACGTTATGAACGTTCGTCTTAATCTTTAACTTCATCAGAGAAATCTGTATTTTTGGAATGATTTCGAAGAGTACGGTGTATCTATAGTGGTATAGGTGGTACGTGACGCATGTTTTCCCCCAACTTATTATTATTTTTTGTGTTTGTGTTCTTTCAATGCGTCATCTTAGCCGCAAATAAATGTATTTTCTTTCGTTCTTTACTGCATTCATCTTTGGCTATTGCAAATAGAAGGTGGTGGGACAGACGGAGTCTTAACTAAATACCTTTCCCAAATCAACGTTAAAGAGTAAAGAAAGAAGAGATGTCTTTATCCTGAAGTAGGAAGATAAACTAGGACACTGCACTAGTTTGCCAGGAAAGTAGACATTGTTATGTATTGTGACTTCCCACCAGATGTTAGTTCTATCATAGCCTTTTACTGCGTCAAATTCTTACCAAACCAAGATCGCTGTCAATCAAAAAGCTCTGAACACAAATCCTAATGCTCGTGCTAACTCTACGTGTCGGCACACTACGACCAAAACTATCGATAATGAGTACGTTACTAAATTCCAAAGACAAAGCGTCTAGCGAGTGTGTAACCACCATATTAGGTTCGACGCGAACTTGCGATTACTACGCGAACTGTTCACGAATGAACGTTAATACGTATAGAGCTTAAACTTTAGCACGCAAACACGATTTGGCGCACACGATGTAGTCTTGATTGACTTCAGTGTGTTACTTACACGTGATTTTGCGAATTTTAAGTAATAACTGCCTTGTGATAGTGATGAAACTGAATTTGGCGTCACAGTTACGCAAACGTAATAAGGGGTTAAATGTTTGGTGAACTATAGGAACACCTCTGCCTAGCCGTATGGGAAATAGAGCCGTAATGCTATGTTATGTTTAGAAGATTGCATTGTGTGGATTTAGAGATAGCTACCCACTTACCTATACAAATGTATCATCATCATACTCAAGTAGGTACTCTTATACACTCAGCTAATTCTTATCCCAATTAATTTGTGGTCGGTAGACCTTGTCTTCTTCTGCCATATTCTCTCAGCCATCATCTCAGTACCTAGAAACATCCTGTCTAGCCATATTCTCTTTTACACAAACCATCCATTTTTTCTTTAGTTTGTTCTTTATCCCTACCTATAGCCAATAAATATTTTAGAATAAAAAAGATCTACTTAAATATTATACTTCAACACCTTTTTGGTAAAATAATGACGGTAATAGCAGTATTAGCTCCTTATTAGCAGGTGTTATATTTTAAATTATTTTATTGTGGCAATTATTTGTATTTTAATTAGGTGAGAACGAGTTACAATTGAAGTAATTGCATCGATGACATTTTTTATAGAATACTTTGGAGGTTTTACAACTTAGTGGGCATTTTTAATAATAAGTATTCATTTGTGTGTATCTCGAAAGTTTAACAAAGTAGACTAATAGAGGAATCAATAGCTACAGAGTCTTTCTGAGGACCTATGACCACGGGCATTAGATAATAATCGAAACCTTAAACACAAAGGTATACCTTTTTTTTTTTAAATAACCTACGATAAATTTAAGCGCAGTGGGGTTCAGAACCATCTACCTACTGAACCCAATTCGTGCCAAGTATCAATTTTGCCAGGAATAGCAAATTTAAAGATGCTATTCCACTATCGAAAATGTTACTGATTTATTGAACCTAAGATATCTTACGTAAGGTATATAGGGAATACCTAAATATCATATATAATGCTAGCAGGACAAAAACCTTTTACTTCCTTAGTAGTTTGATTGAAACTTAAAACGACTTTGGCGTAGAAATGCCCCTAATATAGTTCCTTGTGGTATTCCTATCGACGAGATCTGTTTTCAACGATAAATGTTTCCTACATTGCATTTTTTTATTGATATGATTTTTCTTATGTTATTGGGTCTCCAAGTTATGCTATCACCAAGGATTTTCACAAATGAAAGTTTGTGGGAGTGAGAATATTCTCACGGCGTTGCGACCTATAGGTAGGAAAGGTTCATCCCATGTACAGTATAAAACAATTACGGACTTATATCTGTGACTAATACAAGTACCGTTAAAACGAAGACTTCTATCATAAATACCATATATGGTAACTTTTTATCTTCAACAACATTTGCCATTAAAGATTTATTGTTTAGCAGATACATCAGTAAGCATCAAAAACAATGTCAGAAGCATTAAGTTTTGCCTTCGACATTTACGTGATGCCTATAAAACTTTGTTGGATTGCAACTTGTGAAATGATGTATGGTTTATAGCTGATAATATATCTGTCGTGTTTTCGCTTTTTTATGTAGTTTATGATTACAGCAAAGGAGTTTATTAGTATATGCACCCAGAATATTAATTTCACCTGGACATAGTATTTTCTTATAGACAGGGTGTAAGGTTACTCTCGGTAAAGGAAAACATTGTGAGGAAACCGGCACGTCCTAGGACCAAAACTTCGAAGGCATATGATATCTACCAACCCGCACTGGGCCCGCGTGGTGGATTATGGCTCACTCCGCAAAGAGAAGGTTAAAGGCTGGACATGAATGTTAATCAAGGGAAATTGACGAGCAAACTGTTACCATGAATTCAGTGCCTGATTCTAGTACAACGTGTTGAAAATATACACGGTTATTAAAAAAATATCAGCCGTTGCATTTTGACTACATATGTATTGCCCTTTTGAATGAAATAGCAATACTTTTCTTTAATAACCGACGAAACATGTTTAACCCGTGAGGTGAATAATAGTCTGCTTCTCATAACACCAGGGAGTCTAAGAGCTTGTATTTCGGAAAGATAAGTACCTACCAAGATTTTTCTTAGCTATTTTAGAATTCTGTATATCTATAGGATTAGTATAAAGTCTTAGGAAATAAGACCAGAACCTCTATGTAATAATTTTTAATTCATGAGTTAAGTATCCACTGGAATTCCATTCATTCGTATTAATTTGTTTCTATTTTATGACTAGTTTTTGCGTGACACAGATAAAAAACAGATTTACAACGCATCATTAAAGAATCATTTGATGTTAAATGACGAACAGATATCATTAGAATTACAAACAGTCGTCATACAGTAATAATAATTAAATTGCAGTTCATAAGTTACTTGTATATGTGACACCAGATTGATTGCCTAACTCTTGACAAGTGTTGAGCTTAATATTGGGTACTAAAAAGCTCATGATTTTACAATATTTTTTATTATTTTTTATTGCTGAATGGGTCCGATCTTGACCTCAATCACGCTTGATGGAAAGCGATGGATGAGGTCTATGATGGAACGAGCGTGCCCAGAAGATGCTTAAGGCACTGGAACTCCCACGCATCGACGAAACACAGCAGGCGGCTTGACGCCGGACTCCAGTGGGGGTTAGCCTTACCACCGCAAGGGAAGAATTGGGCAATCAAACAAGGTGTTGGGTGTGACTGGCCAGGATGCTCCGAGCGCCCGATTCAGTTGAGTAACAAACGGAACAAACTGCGCTACAGGAGGACGTTTCTTCATGCACCCCAAAGAAATACATCATTATAATAGAAATATTTAATGTGTGGATGAGAGTTACCGTGGATTGACCTCAATGACGTGCAATTTGTGAAAAGCTCACGCCGCGGCAAAATGTCTAGCCAGCAAAATTGTAAACAGGGCTGACGTTTAGTCACTCATATGTGACCTCTACACGATGTATCCTATATACAGAAAATAAATCTTCAGTTTTCTATTTTTCTTCTTTTTCTTTTTCTCTCTCTTCTTTTTCTTTTTCTTTCTTCTGTCTGCGATCCTTCGTTACTTCGATAAGCACGACTTCGACTCGTTATTCCTGTCCAAATTCTGTTTTTTCCTGTGCTACATTTTATTCATTTGCAAGCTCAGAATTATGCCTAGAACACATACATTAACCTTCAAGTCCCAACACTAGGACTCTACCAGGCACTTCGTTGTTGTGTGTCCTACCTCCATTAACCTATCCGACAATTACGTATGTACACATACCGACAGATGCGGCTAATTATGTCATCAGCACGCCGTGACGCGTCTTAATGCCGACAAGCACGACGATTACCATCAATTTTCATTATGGATACAAAAACGTCAGCCTTTTTAGGTTTAGTGCTAGGATACAGGGTGACAATATTTTTGGTCTTGTCTGATTATATATTTTCCAATGAGCTGCTAAAGTTGCCTCTATTACTATGCCTGGTGGACCTGCCCTGGTCCAAAAGTTTTTTCTGTCCTTTCAGCTACCTTACGGTTCACTCCCTTTTTATTCAATTTGTCCTTTTTTCTTACGCTATTATTATTCATCCAACAATCATCTACAAAGTCAGTATCCAAAGTCATATCTCTTTTTGTTGCATCATCTGTCTTGATACACTCACCGGCAAATACGGAACACTTTTGTGCCATGCTTCAATTAGATACTGTGTGCCACTTCATTTTTAGAAATAAATTATTCTTTATTTTTATTCAGTTCAGATTTAGATCCTTCTAAATTAGATATATAAATCGAGGTTTAAGCTAACTAGTTAAGTTAATTAATAAGAATTTGAAATAATTATGGCAAATTATTTTGCAGAAATGCGATATGAAATAGTAATACAAAACAACTTCACTTACTGTTATTTGCTCATTCCATACAGAGAATTTCTCAGAAACCCGTATGTAACCAACATGTCAGTGAAAGTAATATTTCAATCTCAAATATAAGAAGAAAACGTTACTAATAAATCAATAAATCTCAAACTTGTCTTCAATCAAACCAGTTTACAGTGTTAAGTCGTAGTTTCTATTTTAGCTTTGATGTCCATAATCGATTTAAAGTCATTTAGTTATGATACATAATCCAAGATGTTGGTAAAAACTTTTTACAAAAAAAAAACAACTGATTTCCAAAAAAAAAAAACACAACAAAGTGTAAAATAACTTTAATTTCGGAAGTCGTTGGTTCCGTGTTTTCGTTATTTGACACTGACTTCCAAAATTAAAGTCATTTTTCATGTTGTTGTTTTTTTTTAAAAACTTTAATTTCCGAAGTCGGTGTCGCTGGTTCCACATTTTCGTTTTTTGACACCGACTTCCGAAATCGAAGTTATTTTTCACTTCGTTGTGTTTTTTTGGAAGTCAGTTGTTTTATTTTTTGTAAAAAACGTTTTTATTTTTCACTTTATAGTTGTACATGCCCCACACAAATTCAAATAACACTACTTGCTATGTAAATATCATTTTCAGGAAGTCAAAACATCATCAATAAGTGGAAAAAAATCGTATTATTGAAGCTAATTCAAAAATTACCCAAGCAAAGTTAATCAAAATATGGGGCAACCCTTTATCCATCGATTAGAAGAATCATCATAATTCGCATAGAAATGCCGGAGATGCTGTACATTTATGCATATAATTTCGTATATACTAAAACCTCTCTGAAAGTATACATATGTTAATGACGTTAATGAAAGAAAGATCAAAATTGGTTCATTAGGTTTTGAGAAAATCGCGGGCATACAAACATACATATATACATACGGTCTCGATAACCTCCATAACCACCTCGAATACATAATCTCCTTTTTTGAAGTCGGTTAAAAATAATTCTGTTTTGACTGATGACCTGTCTGTAATCTGAGGTTTTGTTTTTTAAGCATTAGTGTTTTTTTCAATATGCAGTTTGAATTAATGATGCAAATTGATTTTATTGAGTCAGCTCTGAATATTTAATTGATCGTTGGACTTCCATCAGTGATTATCGCCTTGCCAATGAGCTTTGTACAAAAAATCAAGAGCTTGATGATTTCTTGCCCGATCTTCTCCATATGAACCTACGCTTAGGATTCACCTTCATCTTTGTGACGGACTGACCCCTTGACAATTCAAATGTGCCTGTAATTGGTTTAACTTCGAAATAAATGCTTTGAATTTTAGTTTTTTAGAAATTGATATTGGTTTTTGAAAAGACTACATATACTTTTCTATAAACTTTTTTATCTGAAAGACTCTTTTATTCTTATTCATTATCAAACAAAAATTACAAATACGACAAAAAAAATACTGGCACTTAAGAAAAACTTACAACATTTTCGAAGAGCCAGCCTCATGCCCCAAATTGCCGTTAAAATATGTAGATATTAACAATAAATGTCTAAATTACATGGCGCTAAAATTTAAAAAAAAAGAATGAAAAAAAAAAAAACAATTTTGTCGCAGGTCAGGTAAGAGCGGAAAACGGTTCACTTACGACTTCCGCTGACTGCTGACTTGATAGTTCAATTCGGCTTATATTGTGTTTAGGGTTCCCTGTACAAATAAATATATGTAATGTGGGATAGATCTTTTGGGAGCTTTTCTATTTGTCAATATGGAAGTTTCTCTTCTTATCCTGAAAGTACCTAGTGTATCTCTAACAAGTTTTCTCCATATACTTCTGCCCCATATAGTCCTGGGTTCGATGCCTAGGTTGGGCAAAGTGTTATTGGGTTTTTCCATCAGAAATTTCTCAGTAGCAGTCGGGAGTCTGGGCTTATGGTTAATAACAATAGCTCGCCCCCTATTTCATGGGATTTAAATATAATTGGCGGTAGTGTAAACATACTATTTATGTAATCATCTGCCCAAACCTCCAGAGATTACAGGCGTGATGATTATGTTATGATAAATTTATTTTCTTATCCTGAAAGTACCGTGAACCTCTCTACGAGCTTCCAGTATTTTACATGGAGCGACTGCCTATCTCACCTCCACAACCCAGTTAGAGGGTAATACGATACCCCTTGGTAAGACTGGTTGGACTGGTTGTCAGACTTTCGGGCTACTGACGACCCGTAACGACTGTCAATGATCCTCGAATGACAACCGGGACCAACGGCTTAACGTGCTTTCCGAGGCACGGAGGGGTCTTGGTATGTGAGGATGGTCACCCATCCACGGACCAACCGCGGCAAGCGTAGCTTAACCTGATCGATCGACCCGTGCGACTGTTATTACTTAGCCACAAGCCCCAAATACCATATTACCAATGGCTTATGATAAACATTATAACTTTGTCGTCATACGAGAACTTTAGTTGTTTTGAGAAAAAATATTGGTAAGTCTTACAGCAGCCATACGTAGATGATAATTAGTACACACTGACAATTGTGTAGGTACAATTAAAAAAAAAAAAACGATTGTTGTGCTTCATGGAAAACATCATATTTTTAAAGCATAACTTGTTTTCATACGACATTTAATGATCATGTAGATGCCATCCATAGACAATATAGTTGTTATTGTACAAAAGAACTTAAAATTACGTAAAACGCTTAACTATTGTAATGTACTACATGTAATTATATCTTTATTGGTTTGGCGACAAATTGAAATAAACACTATTTTATATGGATGCGCCTGATGTTACTACGACATGAAATCTACTGTCTATGGGTGCATTATCTTGTACTAGCTACGCCCCGCGGTTTCACCCGCATAAGTCTCGATCCCGTAGGGGGAGTCACCCTTTATAACAGAACATTTTATGTCATAATATTGTTCTGCGTAACAGCGGATAGCATAAACTTTATTTCGCAGAAAATCGTTTGGCAAACACTCATTTAGCATACATTCAAAACTCATAATATTATAAGTCAGAATCATCTTTAGGCATATATTTCATTTCATATCCATAATAATTAAAAGTAGAGCCATCATATCGCAGAAAGTTCACAGTCAAAATCATCTTTTCGTATACATTTCATATCGATAGACAATAAAAGGCAGAACCATCTTTTGCCATACATTATGTATTCATAATAATTGAAAGACTCTTCTATCACATTACAGAAAATTCATAGTTAGAATAATTTTGTATTTCTTATCATAATAGTAAAATTGATTATGAAAACAGTTGATTGTGAACATATACATATGTGGTTTTTATTTCCCTGTAAGAAAGATGCAAACAAGCATACACCATGCATGCAAACATGCAAACAATCACACACCCATGCATGCCAGCGAGCATGCAACATGCAGCAGGCATGCAGCATGCCAGCGAGCATGAAACATGCAGCAGGCATGGTTTCTGTCACGGCTCCAACACTGCGGGCTTAAATTACACTCTAGGGGTCGGGCAGACAAGACTACGTGGAGTCGGTTTTGCAGCGATTCGTTATTGTCACTCACTTTTGTAGCACAACATATTGACATTTTAAGACAATATTTTATTTATTTATTCATTTATTTAATACTTTAAACACAAAAATGTTCAGAGGCGGACTTAATGCCATTTTCTACCAGTCAACCTTTGGGTGATGCAGAGACAAACAGTAGTATGTGCAATCATGAAAATTGAGGAATAAATAAATGTTTTAATTTTAATATAAGGTTAAAAGTGATATTTTATATAATGGCAATATGCCTAATAAAATTATTCCAAATGAAATTCTGCCATCTTCATATTATGCCCAGTGAAATTATAGCAAATAATTGTCGTTCTAAATAAACGTTATGCTAAGCGAAATTATGCGGAACGTTAACTTTGATAAAGTTAATTATGCCAAATAAAATTCTGCCATCTTAAAAGTATGCCGTTTTTAATTCGGAAATATTAACATTCGGCCAGGGTTCCTTCTATTTGGCAGAATCTTGATACTCCGATTTTTATTTGGCATAACTCACATGGCATAATCTTATTTAATCGAATATTTTTAAGGCATAAAAATTATTTAGCATAACTTTTGTTTGGCAGAATATTTACGTGTCCGAATTTACAATGGCATACTTTTATCTTGGCAGAATTTTGTTTCGCATAATTACCTTTGCCATAATTAATATTATGCATAATTTTGTTTAGCATAACATTTATTTAGAGATACGATTATTTGGTATGGGTGCATATTTGAACATCAAAAATTAAAATAGATGTATCTTCTTGTAAAAATTAGTGTTCAAAACATCAAAAACTTATAATATATGGAATAAAACTGATAATTTAAATAAAGTAAATTTATGCTGTCGAATGGTTAGATAACCTACGTGCAATGTATTTAAAATCGAATGGTCTGCAAAAGTGACATAGAATGTTCTAAATATAGAATGTATTGGTAGCATTTTCAATATTAAATTAAATTTATGTCATAAAAAGTCAATACGTTGTGCTGCAAAATTTTGTGACAGAAACGAATCGCTGCGAAACCGACTTTACGCAGTCTTGTCTGCCCTACCCCTAGAGTGTAATTTAAACCCGCGTAGGCGCGGAGGGGTAGGGCGGCCCGCGAGCTGAGGAGCAGGTGGTTTGAAGGCCCGCCACAGCGGCTGAGGCTGGCCGGCGAAGCCGGCCAGCAAGCCGAAGCTGCGGTGGTGAGCGTTAAAACCATCTGTGACGATAAGCTCGCGTGGCGCCGCCCAAACCCCGCAGCGCCGGAGCCGTGACAGAAACAATGCTTGCTGCATGTTGCATGCCTGCTTGCATGCTGCATGCCTGCTGCATGTTGCATGCCTGCTTGCATGCTGCATGCATGCTGCATGTTGCATGCCTGCTTGCATGCTACATGCATGCTGCATGCATGCTGCATGTTGCATGCCTGCTTGCATGTTGTATGCCTGTTTGCATGCTACATGCATCCAATCATGATCAGAAAGAGGTAGCAATTAACGTTATCGTCGCATGTGTGTGGCGAAAAAAATCAGTTCTGCCTTTTAATGACTATCGATATAAAATGTATGCCAAAAGACGATTCTGACTGTGAATTTTCTGCGATATGATGGTTCTGCTTTTTAATTATTATGGATATAAACATTATGCCTAAAGATGATTCTGACTAACAAAATTATGAGTTTTGAATGTATGACAACTGAGTGCGAAATTATTTTCTGCGAAATGAAGTTTATGCTATCCGTTGTTATGCAAAACAATATTATGACGTAAAAAGTTCTGCTATAAAAGGTAGACCCATTCGGCCAAGCAGTAATTATATTAAATATTTTTTATGCCTTAAAAATATTCGTTTAAAGAAGATTATGCCAAGTGTGTAATGCCAAATAAATTTCGGAGCGTCAAGATTCTGCCAGATAGAGGGAACCCCCGTAGGGATATCGGAATAAAAATTCTATGTCCTAATCCTGGTCAGGTCTACCCAAGTGCCAAATTTTATGCAAATCCGTTCCGCCGTTTAAGCGTGAAAGCGTAACAAACAAACATACAAAAAATCAAATATTTCCTCTTTATCATCCCGTCGCGCGCCAATTAGCAGACACAATAGAAATTTTATTGTTAACACATCAGCACATCAAGCTACCCGAAACTGTCAAATTTTCCTAATCAACTTTTAACCATGCTTTATGCTCTTTTTTCCTAATCAACGTTGAAAATGTATTAAAGAAATTTGACAGATTGTTGTAGCTTGATGTGCTGGCGTCTGTACATTCGACATTTGAGAGTTTAAAATATATTAGGTGAGATAGCTTCTGTCCGCGAAGTCCGCGTGAAAATTCTTGTTTTAATATAAAATATATCCTATGACACTCGCCAATACTGTAGATTCTCATTAATGAAACACACACACAAACATCGAATCAGTAGAAGAAGACATACAAACATACAAACTGCTCCTCTTTACAATATTAGTATAGATTTTATGTTTTACTGAAAACCAATGTAAGGATCCCTAGCAATGCATTCCGTTTTATCGAAACTTTTTTACCTGATGACATTATACTCTGTGGTGACATTTTGACTTCCTCAATATAAGTGACGTCATTTCCGTTGTTTGACACCCCGCCATTATTTCGTTAGTATTAAATCGACGATGCTCCAAAAGTTTGCGGGGCAATCTATGTAATTACATTACTAAAGTTCACAAAATAAAGGGGACATGCTAGGTCATCATGTTTATTATGATATAAACAATTTTCTATCGTATACTTAGCTACTCGAAGGCTTCCGAAAGATCTTCTTTTGGAGTTTTCAAGGAAACGTTTTAGGTCTCATATCGTTTGAGCGTTCCGCCTAAGTACCATAAAGCCCTTTCAACATACAATGAGTAATATATTCCGTCGACGATAAAATTAAATGCTTCATCATTATGTACATATTTCCCTAAATAATTCTTCGCGAATGTCATCGTAAAATCTTATTTGCTGAGCTTAAAGCCACCTTGATTATAACTTCAAAACACCTGTCATACTTCAATTTTAATGTCATCAGTCGACAACGTAAATCATGTTTAGCTGGAATTGTCTTAAAAATAATTTGAAAGGCCAAAAGGGTCTGCCTTCAGGCCATTGCAAACTCAACTAAGGCACAGGGCATAAAACATTCAGGCTGACGCGGACACAATTAAAAAATGAAGCAGAACGCTTTGCAAG
Source organism: Eremobia ochroleuca (assembly GCA_949629135.1). NCBI lineage: Eukaryota > Metazoa > Arthropoda > Insecta > Lepidoptera > Noctuidae > Eremobia > Eremobia ochroleuca. Next base: position 7,202,812 of record OX451404.1, on the reverse strand, counting down.
ACGCAAATTGATGAATGTTATAATCAATTAAAATGGTTTCGCTTATGTTTTGAAGAGATTTTTTTTTGCAATATAAGCAATTTGTACGTTGGTTTTCAGATTTAGTATGCTCAAGGTAGAACTACGTGTTCCAAAACTGTCTGGTAAAAATCTTTTCCTTCTAAATAAAAAAAAAAGGAATCTGTTTTAGAATAGCAAATTTGATTATGTGAAGGGATTGCTTTTAAATTAATATAAGAATATTATTATTTGAATAGCATAAACAGCCTATAATGTTGCCACTATGATAGAGGCAGTGGACCACGCGGGTACATGGGCCCAGTACGGGTTGGTGGATGTCACATATCTTCGAATAATTTAAGTTGTTGTTGTTTATTTGAATAGCATATATCTCAGGCTATAATGTTCCCACAGTTGAGTGGTCTATAATCTAACATATGGGCCCAGTGCGGGTTGGTAGACGTCGCATATCTTCGAATATTTGCTTCTAGGAAATGCCGGTTTCCTCACCATGTTTTCCTTCACCGTTTTGGGAGCAGTGGTGATTTGAATGTTAACTCTAAATTCTGTATTTTGTTACATTATCGCCGTCTATCACCTTTCTCACCTTGTTCGGATTTCAAAACTTTTTCTCGAAATTGGCGGCAACAGTGTTGTGATACTTACATGGCGGGTTGCCAGTTTCATACAGCCAAACCAAGTTTATATGTATTATTCATGCGGCCTCCATCGTTTATGCAAATGTACGTGGTAATAATTCAATGTGATGATAAAATAATAAAAAAAACAACATTACGGCAAAATTTCTTGTTCGCAATGTATTTAGAACTGAACTTGTGGGTTTGGAAGTTTCCATAATTCTTAGGTAGGTATATATTTGTAAGAACTTAGGCACTTCCATTTTTTAGGTAATTGCTTGCATCTTTATTATGAGCCAATATTCTGTCATTGCCATACGCATTCCTTCTTATTCCTTCTTTGTTTCTATTTCAACATATACCGTATAGCCCGATTCCAACTACCGTATAGCGCAGTTCCACACCCCTCATCCCTACTAACAGGTGAATTTGTTACTGCGCAGTGACTCCCCTCATGTTCCGAGCCACCATAAAGTTGTGCATCAGGCTGTACCTAGATTCGCAATCTTCTATAAATTAATTTTGTTAAAGATGTCACCTATTGATTTGATTGGACACTGTCCATTCAGTTTTGTCCATGATTTCATACGATTTTGCTTCTTTTGACTCTTTCCCATTTTTTAGTATTTGTATCTACGGTAGGGCAGAGGCTTTCAATATTTAAATGGCGTCGCTATAAATGAGCTCCTATCACAAGTTATGAATGATATTAAAGAAGATCGATGTTAGTGCCTAGTACTCGTTCACTTACTACCTACGCATTGTCTACATTACCTACCGTTATAGGTTCTAAATTGGAATTTAAGTATTTTATAAAGACAACTACAAACTGCTAAAAATCTTTACCTTCAATGATAATAGTTATTTATGCAACTGTTGTTTAATAAGGGGTATTAAAACACGAATGTGGGTTTATCACATGAGTGTTTTAATACCTAATTATGTCCTGTTGCATACAAGACATCTACATCCATGATATGAATCCTCTATAAAAGTTTATGAAACCATAGGGTTTTGGACAGTGTTGTAAGAACTCTATATAAATTCATAGAAAGTTTAATTGCGGAGTATTTAATACAAATAATATATTCAATTTTTCCAAAACAAATGGCAGGATACGACGTGCGCTGTGGTAGTGAAACGAGCGCGCATGACAATGTTCTTTTTTTGAAATTCATAAAGATAACACGAATTGAGTAGTGAGTCTGTGGCTGTTTGATGAGTAAGGAAGGGATCGAAAAAGCGAAGGAGTTGCATAATGATATGATAACACTTGTTTGTATGATAGGTTACTGTTACATTGTTTGTTTTAATGTTAGCAATAAGCTAACTGTTTCAGAAATTATATAGACGATTTATAGCATGGGTGTAAATACTTAAACTTTGAGTTCATATTTTTTAGACTTCTCATTATGTATCTGATAACTTTATAGTTTCCTCATAATTAAGCGCTATTCCAAATAATTTAGTAATCATCTAAATTATGTTTCTTCTTCAATTAGAGGTTATCAAATAACACGATTTGTAAAACGTTTTAGTCTAATATAGATTTTAATTTTACCAGCTAAAATTAAAATCTAGATTGCATATCAGTTTAATTTTTAATTCCCAATGTCTCAACATTTTGGTATGACCCTTGGCTTCGGATTATATCTCAAGTCTCGCAATATATTCGATACTCATCGTAAATCTTAATCGGTTGTAATTATCATAATATTCGAAAATATTGATCTTGTAATAGGTATGTTGAATCGTGTTTGCTTGTCTATGACCCTTCTCTAGTAGTTTCATTATTAGTGAACTAAATACTCTATGATAAGTATGTCATCATTGGCAGCCTTGTTCCTTATATTTGTATATATAAATATAAGGAACAAGGCTGGTCCTTCCTCTTTCATTTTTCTTTGCTTGTTCCTTCTGCTGAAGATAGGCATCCTCCCTTTTGACTCATGCTCCCCTGGTCTTTGCAAGTACCATAAGTTGAAGTTCTCCGCACGCTCTTCTGCAGGTCGTTCTGCCGGTAGAAGGAGCGTTGGCAGACCAACAGATGCCAGAGTATCGGTTGGTCTGCCAATGCGCCTTCGAACGTCTTTCGGCAACAAATATAAATATCGTGTCGTAAAGTGCAAGTTTCTTCAGCCAAAAATGCATATGGTCACTTTTAGATATGCCTTTATTTTGGTTTCAATTTTCAACGATCGGACATGTTGAATTAACTGTATTTCCTTAAGATGATTAAAATTTCAATAATGTAGAGGATTATATTTTCAATATAATCACGAAGTTCAGTAGGTAAGCGGATTGGTGATCGGTTATTGAAAGTAGGTGCAGTATTTACATAAACGATTACTGACGAATATTCTAACACATGTATTTGGCATTTGACAACCAGTTCTTAAGCCAAAAGAAAAAAAGAATTTTTCAAATTTCGAAACGATCACAGACAGTGCCGCGGGACGATGGACGTTTAAATCATTATCGAGGAAGGTCTGGCCCACATTGCCAGACTAAAATAACATAAAATACGAATTAAAACCGTTCGCGGGAACTTAAATCTATCAAAAACGACTATTAACATTCATTAGACCGCTACTAGACGGCCGAGTTTTTTTTGTATAATCGCTCACTGTTATAAACTTTGGAGTTCGGTACAATAAAAAGGTTTTACGTGGAAACTTTACTTTTTGTTTACATGGTTTTCCTCGTCTTTGAAAGGAAAGTTTTACAGAGGATGAATGTGAACAATACTAAAGCTTTTCTTTTTTTTTTTCACTTTTTGCAAAACGAACTCTAAGCTGCAATTTTATAAATAGGTGTCTAGCTTCTAGCCATTTTAGATTATCGGTCACAACATCGTATTTTGCGATGAGCATCAGGATGGCAACCAGCCGGTTGTTTTTTAAAGTGAAGGCACGTGAACATATCCGTCAGTCAGAAGTTGACCGTAACATCCCAGCGCTGATTTGCTGGATTCGTTTTCTCTTCTACCAATCATTTTTTTGTCTCCTGACAGTTCATTTTGTTTGTATATATGTATCTATCTACGTATTATTACATTCATTCATGTATTTTATAGCAATTTCCTATCTATCTATCCCGTATGTTGCACCATATTTTGTCTCTGCATCACCCTAAGGTTGACTGGTAGAAAATGCCTCAGGCATTAAGTCAGCCTTTGTACAGTATTTATTTTTTACTTTTGCATAAAGTTTTAATAAATAAATTATGAATCTATATATCTTTACGAATACCTAAAGCTGATCAGTTTGTTTGTTTGAACGCGCTAATCTCTAAAAAATTCTATTGCATTTCATAGCAGAATTTTTGAGGAAGGGTTGTAGGCTATTTAACATAACATAAGGGCTCTTAAGAGCCGATCAAAACGGAAAAAAAGTTAGAAAAGCGTTCCTTCTGCAAGTAAAAACGAAGTAAAAGCGCGAGCAGACAATGCGATGTGACGCGGTGGGTCGGGGGAACAAGAAATCTCACGCGAACGAAGACCCGGGCAGAACCTAGTAAACTTTATAATACCTAATACCGAACGCATCTCATTTGAATAGATCGCACCTGACCGGATTCTGAGCGGCGGCCATTAATCATAGTAATTTGCATAGCATTCACATGTCATCGGTGTGCCGAAAACGTTCGATTGCGGTTTAAAGCTAGGACTCACTGATGGGTGAGAAATTATTGAACGAAAAAATATACCTACAACTTATTTTTTTTAGAGTGTGTGTGACGCATCTTTGAAGTTGTTCAATTATGTTCGTATGCCCTATATGTCATGTCATTGTATCGTCAAATAGACTGGAAGCTGAAATTGACCCTGTCCGTACAATTAGGGCAATTAATAGTTTTGCAAATTGAAACTGCACGTCAATTTGCCGTGTTTTACCCGTTTCATACAACTGTCAAATAATTATATTTGTGATTTGAATATACTGACAGTTTATGTTGGTAGTTAATTTGCTTAACAATTATTTTCCCTGAATATACATTGGAGTTATTGAAAAAAAAACACTATAAGCTTAATCCCATTAAAACTTATAGATACCTAATCATTTATTTTTAGGAATGACCGCAATATGATTCTTTTTTTATAAAAAAAAAAAAAACTATATTTTATCTAAATATGTTTAATTACATATATATATTTAGATAAAATGTAGTTTATTTTTATATACAAAATTTTATAATTAAAATATAAAAGTGCAAGCTAACCAGAACGAAAGTTGTAGATAATTCCAAAAAATACAAATACCAACATCTACCTAATGTGCAACCGTCCTGTTTATCGACACATCCGTCGGTCATATCTAAAAGACTTACATCACTAGCCTATGAATATTGATCGCAATCTCTTGAATATTTTAACATAATTCGCTTTTAGGTGATAGAACCATCATCAAAATGATGCCAACTGGATTAGAATGTCGTTACGATTGAACTGATCCGGAATTGCACAAAAACTTTGACTATTTGTCAGGCTACTTGGTAACTTTTTACTAACACTTTTTCTGAACACGATAAAGCACCTAGAAAACTTAAAATATTATTTTATTTTACAAAAAATTGATACGAAAACCACTTTATCGTAACCGAAAGTATCCCAACATAAGTTTTTTATTTTTCTAAATTATTATGAACGTATCCTTTTTTTTTTAATTTCAGGCGATACGGAACAAAGTGCAGTGGTTGTGGTCACGGCATCTCTCCATCTGACCTCGTTCGCAAAGCTCGCGAGAAGGTGTTCCATCTCAACTGCTTCACATGCCTCGTGTGTCGGAAACAGCTGTCCACCGGCGAAGAGCTCTACGTCTTGGACGACAACAAGTTTATATGCAAAGAGGATTATCTCGCCGGGAAGGCGCCGACACAGCATTGTAAGTTTTTTATTCCAAATTTATGACTTGTAACCTCTTTACAAGCTCTCTGTATTTCCACAACTATATTTAAAGATTTTATTCGGTATCAACAGTTAAGTAATATTTTATTTATGTGCTGTTATCTGTGATGCCGCCGCGGATACCAGATGTTTATCTGATGAACGCATCCATTGATGAACGGCCGTGCAATTAAAATGTGAAAGTTGGTAGCACTTGTTCCAATTTCAAATTAGACAAGGTGGATGTTGGAGCTTTGCTTATATCGATAGCGCGTTGTGAAAGGAAATCAGAATTGACGTAGACATGTGGCGACATCGTGGGTCAATGTCGCTAAATAAAATAACAAGACAACTAGATTACTTCGAAATTGTGCTATTCTTGTCTCCGAACTAAACTATACACTATTTACGTAAGTCCAATCAAACATCGACACACGCCCGGCACGTTAACAATCACTCTCAATGTTGCTATATGAAAAAATGAATGAGGTCTTATATTGTCCTCAGTCGTTCTCGAACCCAATCGATGCAGAATAATTACTTTTCTAAAACACGACCACGTCTCCTTCAATTTACGAACGTGACATGTGAGAATTGCATTCTCAATTTAAAATGCGTTTTTTATTGTTTCTGAACGTATCACGGCAACAATAAAACTCTCGGAGCACCCATTTTGAAATCGGATTTTTCGATCAATACGAACCGTAACAGAATCCAAGTGAAAAAAAGAAACAAAAAGTCGAAGGCGTCGGACAAAAAGCCAACCGCATTACACATTAGCCACGTCTCCACGCGGTAGTGCTGTAGATATCTTTTTTTTTTACTTTTTTATTTACCGCTTTGTCGAAGGCAACACCTTGACGTGAGGAGGAAAAAACTGACGGATTGTAGGCAAGATGTGATCGTGAGGTACGGGCCATTCAAATATATATGGAGTTAGTACAAATATTTTGATTGGCACCCTCGTTAGAAATGACCATTTTTACATATCAGTAGTCAGTACCCCTCTGGAGCTCGGAAAGCATGTTAACCCGTTGGATCCGGTTGTCAATCGTGGATCGTCAGAAGCCCGAAAGTATGACAACCAGTCTTACCAAGGGTATCGTATTACCCAGTAATTGGGTTGTAGAGGTCAGATAGGCATTCGCTTCATGTAAAGTACAAGTACTAATATTCGGCTGCATCTGGTTAGACTGGAAGCCGACCCCAACATAGTTGGGAAATGGCTAGGCAGATGATGATGACCCTCGTTAGAAATGGATACTGGCTGAAACAGCAGCTGTAGTGGTTTCGTTTCTTTTATCTCTCTCTGTGTTGCCAGACGGGTCACATATTTATATACATCACATCGTATTGATATCCGGTATTTCTGGTTTTATTGACTCAATTATTACGTACCGAATGCTAATGTATTCCGTTTGCTACTGTATCGTGTAGCTCTTAAAGTGAATATTACAGAGATTAACGCGAAATACAATTAGCATTTTGGCTTTATTTCTTTTGTTTTGGGAGCTATATTTGGCGCATGGGTAATGGATACCTTTCCTCGGGTACCTTATCTTCATTAATTTAACTTTTGAATGAAAATGAACTTTCAATCAACTCAGCCTATCGCAGTCCACTGCTGGACATAGGCCTCTCCCATACTGCGCCACAACACCCTGTCCGCCGCCTTCCATATCCATCTGTCCCAGCTACCTTTTTGAGATCGTCGGTCCTTCTAAGCTGTCCCACACAAATGAAATTTAATATATTAGTCTTTAAATAGTAGAGCGAAATCGTTATCTCAACCCACGAAGTAAATATCTTTACCTACATGATTTATATCGTAGCATGAAAATCGATGACACACCACTACGTTTTCAAAATTGGAACGGTTTAAAAACTAGAGCTGTAGCGCTAAGCATATTCAAATACGGTATTGGTACAATAAAATAGTGTTGTCCGTGTGTTAGCTCGTTCACCCACAAACATGTGCTAGCCGGCGGCGCCACCCGTGTTTGCTCAACGTAATTGTGTTTATACATTGTTAGAACGAAATAATGCCTGCAAATAAACTCGAGAGCAAAATAACGCGACGCGACGGGACCAATCACTCGGGAGAATTTAGAGCATCGCGGAACAGAAGGGTTGGATTTTAATGATTTTATATCGATAATGTTTTGGGTTTTATTATTAATTTTCTATCGGGGAAATATTAACCCTTCCTGTGCCCGGGGCCGTATTCTATATGACACAATAAACGAAACCGCGCGAAATCAACGCGGGGTTGGCGTGATTAGCTAAAGAATTGACATGGTTTCGAAGGAATCATTGAATGGTCATAGTGAAGTAAGGCCTTGAGCGTCACGGGTCACGGCATCGTGGATGACGTATATTAACGGTAAACTCGGCTCTACCTTATTCCAAAATCAAAATATACAGATTCCAGTATATGTCAGTCGCCTCTGTACATTTGTGTGCCTAAAGTACCTATTAATTTATTTCTTTATATAATTAAAACGGATTCAAACCAATTACAGAAAACAAAGGCAGTTCGATAAATAACGTCAGAAAAATGAATTGTTAAGCAAATTCACACCCGACTGAAATTTTCCGTGTTATAATATATTAGTTTCCTTGACTTTACATATTATTAGGTACGAACAGGACATTGCATTTAATATATTTTGAATAAGTATTGATTTTGTTTAACGCATGTTCCAAAATCAAAATGCTTGCGAAGATACGTGGGTACAAGAGCAACTAGGCCAAAAAAAAAAAACTTATTCCAATTGTATACCGTCAGAGTTTACCGAACTCGCTCCATAGACTTGACCAGACAATTCATTTATTACTGGCTGACCCGACAGACGTTTTCCTGGCCTTACAAAAATCCCACAGAAAAGAGGACGTACAGTCTTTCCCGAATTTTCTTTCCCTAAAAACCTAATTCGGACTTTACGAACATTTTAAAAGAAATAATAGACAAATCGATCCAGCCGTTCTCTAGTGATGCGCTTACTAACGAACATCATTTCATTTGTATTTACTTATACAGTGTGAAACTTAATTAATGCACATTATGAAAGTAGTTTGTTCAAAATCGTTTACTGAATCGATTTCTGTCATTTTCAACAGAAGTGTTTTTTTTTCCCCCAAAAATAATGATAACTACGAAAAATTGCAGTCACAATTCCGCTGTACAGTCAAAACAAAGCAAAATGGACGAAATACTATACGTTAGACCTTTATACGTATGCGAGAGTATGTACAATTATTTTCTCCCACATTCAGTTTAACTAATTTAGGGCTGGATGTATTATTTTTATTATTTAATTTAATGCTTTCCATCGTCAGATAACATAATCGGGGGAATTATTTTGAATTTTCGACAGTTCTCCCATACAAAAAATGTCAGACGTCAGTTTTATTCCACGAATAAAAAATATCTGTCGATTGAAAAATCAGCCCTTAACCTCTCAAACGTCGAATGTACACCATCTGTACAGATAACAATAATTTCTATTATGTCTGCTAATTGGGGCGTGACGGGTTGATAAATGATAAATGATTTATTTTCTGTAAGTGGACTTGTACAAACACTTTTACATGCCAATCATGTTTTTTTTAAACTAGATGCGGTCGGCGTTTCCTATCTGACTACTCTGAGAAGAAAGGCCGAAACAAACTTAGAGGTCACAGTCTCTTTTAAAGTCCAGACATAATCTTGGTCAGATCATGTGAAGACCATGTAGATTGGTGTCTGAAATGGTCTTTTGAGTAAAGAACCACACAGATTGAGCGGACCTGTCCAGTCAGTGCACGCATTTGTCAAAAATCGTGCAGCTCAATTCAGCTCATATAAATCTCGTAGCTCATAAAATAATAAATATATAATGTTTTATTTATAATAGTAAAAATTCAGTGTATGTATTATGATTATGAAATAATATTCTAATTGGCGTGTTTGTTGGTGTGCGTTAATTCCGAGACATGTTGTATAAATTATTTTAAGGTCACACCATTACACACATTATTATGGACGATCACGCGTTGAAAATCCAAGAACCGAGTTACTCATCTCATATTAGGTTGCTATTGTAATTTTATTGATTGCTGTCTTCATTTTTTTATAATCTTCGGTTCATTGAGATCAGGCTCCGCATGGTTTGTAGTATGTTTCTAGAAGAAAAATTGTGACCCATTGGGTTTAAAATATCCAAAGAAGGCAACTTTTCTAATGTAAAGTCGAAATAAAGTTATAAATCAGACTAATATTGAATAATATATAAGCTGACAGTCTTAAAATATAAAAATAAGGGTAAATAACCTTCCAAAAACACACTCGCGTCGCTGTCAACAGGACAAATGAGACTTTGTACGCCAGTGCTGGGCTAAATTCTGGGCAAAAAATACGCTAGCCCTCTGGTCACAGAAACATGACCTGCCGTGCGATTCTGTAACCATCTCACCGTGAAAGCTTGGGTGACGTGAGCGTGGAGTGAGCTGTCATTCGATTGGGATTAACACTATTAAGTGTTCACTTCACTTATGATTTCACGGTGAGATTTTTACAGAATCGACCGGCAGGTCATAAAGAGTCGACCAACCGCTTGGCAATGTTTTGAAAACCCAAACACGGCTAATATTCGATCCTATGTACTTGCAACCTACAAAGTGATGTACCGATCTACTTATTCTGTAAAAATCTTAACGTGAAAACTTAGGTGAAGTGAGCTTGAAGCGAGTTGTCCTTGTCAATAGTATCAATCCCTAGCATCAGGTAGAATGAATGCTCACTTCACCTTCGTTTTCACGATGAGATTATTACAGAATAACTCTACTGAATTGCCACCATAAAAAACGCTCTGTCAGCATAATATTTTTCTTAAAACAAAAGAGTATCGCAAACTAAACACAGTATGACAGTCAACCCCCGCATGATCATGCAATGATACGATAAGCCAAACAAGGAATTGTTTCCACCAGCTGAACTGAGCCCCACAGAGCAGTAGATTAGACCCCGCCGGGCCTGCCCCGCATGCGAGGGTTAAGAAGCTTACGTGGTTATTGATACGGTTAATGCGAAATTGCAAAACTTATAATACCTTGAAGACTTTATGGTTGTTTATTGAACGTGTATTTTTGTGACAATAATAAAGAAAAATATGTCTACGGCTACGTCTAAAAAAAAAAACGAATATTTTTTTTTTCGGATATTTAGGTCCGCTTGTAGGTACCACAAATCACTACTCACCTACGTTTAGCGCTAAACATATTTAAAACGTCGTTCTGTTCCAGCCAATCGTTTGAAGATGGCGGAGACAGAACGATGTTTTAAATTCGTTTAGCGTTGTGTTGTGATGTGTTTAGTGATTTGTGGTACAAGAAGCCCATACTTTTAGAATCACCGAAACGGTTTCTCTACAACCACTCTCTTCAGTCCCGTAGATAAATAGCATGAAAAAAAAAACCGTTTCTTTTCCACGAAACTGTAAAAAAATCTATAAAACCAAACCAAGCCCTTCCTATAGCGGCCCCCGATCCTATTTCCTGTATGTGTATGAAGGCTGGATATCTGCGCGTCCCAGGCGGGGTCGGGCCGGCGCACGGCGCACGCCGATAAGGCGTATCAATCAAACGCACGCGCTCTGGGCGCAATCGGGTGAATAGGTGACCTTATCGCGAGCGTGGCGGTGACGGGTTGAATATTCTCCTCAATATTTTCGCGTGTAGTGACGTCATATTTAAGTTTAAGAAAACAGCATTCATTTGTTTTATGGGGACAGTTTTTGTATCCGCAAATGCGTTGTAGCTCTAATTAGGTTGTATTATTTTCTTTTTATAAATTAAAAAAAAATAATAGTAAAACGTCTAATCCGAAAAACCTGAAGTACTTACATTTTTTCTGAAACTTAAACGCCAATTTTAATTACAGTGAAAAACTCGATCGATACCGTTTTTTTAATAAGACTTAAAGAGAAAAACAGCAAATCAAAAACCGCCACTTATTTAGAACGAAACATTAATCCCACAGCTTATAAATTAAACCTATATTTTATTTCTTAAAAAAAAATAACGCAAAGATAATAGCATAACTGCTTACGTAGCGAGTGATCCAAAATAGGGTTGCACCCTCAAAATAAACCGCTGCTGGCTGTTTGTGTTGCAACCGATACGAGAGCGAGCTGTTTGTTGTGGCTACGCTCTAGCGCGCTTCATTACGTCATACACTTGTTCCAGACTTGAAATTAGAGGAAAAAAAGAAAATCGATGAGCAGAAAACATGATTCGATCTGTGAAATAAATTGAACACTTTGTAGGTACTTGAAATAGTTCTTTGAACGCTTTTGCAAGCAATTATGTACTTCTTTGGTAGACTGTAGATTCTACTGCGGAGATTTTGTGTAAAATTAGCACAACAAAAATAAAAAAAAAAACATTTTTTTGTTTGTAACGATACAATAATTATGTAGGTTACATTTTTTTTTTATTATAAGTGGATCGTTTAATAAGAACATAAATCAATCCTACGTTTATCCTTTTATGGCCTATTCATATACCTAATTTACGAACCGTTATTAGTAAATTAAGAATCTTGTATCTTTACCAGTACCTAATGAAGCAAAGACCTCATAGCTTTGCATAGTAGACACTCCCATATGGAAATAGCTATCACAGCTTACGAATCTATTTAGGTATATGCCCAGTTTGGCAATAAAAATATTGCTGGGCAAAACGATTCGTTTTTGTTTATAGGAACCGAACATTACATGTAAAGACTTTTGAACCCTGCAAAATTGCCCAAGCCAAGGTAACTTTATATTTATTACTATGATTATAACTCAACTGTCAGCTTAGGATTTCTAAATACAAAAATACACACCAATTTTCCAGCTTAATTTTTTATACCACAACAAGAATACTATGATTTCAGTAAAAGTATTCACGAACTCCAAATAACACGAATGTCAAGCGAGCGCGGTAAAAAAAGTAAAACGCAAAATTTCAGACGTAAACAAAACCTCTGAACAAGTCCTGGGGGCGTTCGTCTGTGAGTTTTAAACCTTATCCCGAGGTGTTAAGAGTGCAGTGAGGTGTAGAGAGAAAGTTTTAGTTACAGCTATGTGCAGTCACGTAGAGACTCCGAATGGCGTGGAATGGAGGAGACCGATAGAATCCCATTTCGTGTCCCCCTCCCCTTCTCCCCCGTCCCTCTCTCCCGGTAGCCGTGGGGGTGAGGCAGCCATTACTCCTGATTCTGCATCCGACGGCTCGATCGAGTTAATAAGACTGACAGCAGTGTATTATTTCAAAGTCTTTTGTAGGTATATTCATTCGTATTTTTCTTGGAAATTACATCATATCTTACGTTTCCAGTTCAACAATAGATCTCTGTTAATACATTTTACTGAAGAAAATGTAAGTGTTTTTTCTAATAATTTTGGCAGTAGAGAGAAATCTGTCTCCTTTCAGTTCTGTCACTTGATTGTCTTGAACGGCATATTCACGATCTTTTCAAGTAGTAATCAAATGCACGTGTGCGTGGTTATAAATATACATAGATACAAAGTTACATTAAACATTCTACTGGTCTTTTAACTGGTTGTATTTCTTGAATGGTCAATGGAACGAATATTTTTAATCGTTCTGCCACCATGGTATAATACGTATAGATAACCCGTGCAGTGCGCCTAGCCGCCTGTATCATAGATCGGGCAAGCTTGGTACACTGCCTAGTTATAGCTTCCCGCCTAACGTGGCCACTTCGATTCCGTCGTATGTCTGCCCATTAATTTTTATTTATCGTTAAAACGATCGATAGGTAGCGTGCTCGTAAACTGGCCGCAGTAAACGTTTATGTTAGAGTTTTATGATGTTTTAATGTAGCGTTTTTGAAAGCTCGCGAGTCCCGAGTTTCTATTTTATATGGACTCGTGGAATAGAATTATAGGCAGTAAAAACATGCCGAGGTGTGTGATAACCACGGCTTCGATTTTTAGTCGCGTCTCGTTGCGAAAATGACATTAATGGTCTTAATGCAAGTGTAACTGTTTACTGATTTATGATCGAAATATGAGCATAAAAGCAGAATGGGTACCTATGTAGAGCTGTTATGTACGGAATGGAAAAATTCTGACAGGTGAACGGTATTTGAATAGTAAAATCGAACGACCACGTATACACAAATAAAGACGGCAAAAAACTAATCGGTCAACGATTTACAACGGCAGGAGCGTACCCCGAGGGCAAATTATCGATAATCGAGTGACTAACCAAATAGCCGGTGTCGATACAAGTTATCGACAGTAATCGTTATAATCGCTAGTGCCGCGCGATTGTTGCCGCTCGCCATTACGGGACGTGCGCGGCGTTTTAATACTTAACCAATTTTTATGACCCCTCACTTTGAGGAAAACAAAACCTTCGCTGGTCCCTTCTAAACTAGTGATCTCTACTACTTTTTATACACGCTTATTATTGAAATTATTATTTATTAACTGTAATTGTCAGCGACGTTTCGAGGGTTAAGTTCAGCGTTTAGCGTAATTTGGTCGGTTTGGCTTTTTGAGGGGCTTATTAGTAATTATTAGTTGTCAAACCGCGGTTGTGGTGGGGCAATTATTGCGTTCGTGGCTAACATCGAAAATAATGTTTCCTGTCGGCGGCTATGGTCAGTCGAATGAGGTTATAGTGAGAGGAGATAATACTGGATCCATTTTAGATAAAGAGTAGTTAAATTTCTGTATAATAATAATTAACCATAATCTACATACGTAAATCATTAAAACAATTATTATTTGTGATTGTTATGTATTTACGTTGGTATAGAATTTCCCGTTTTCAGTTCGTGACGCGCTGCTCGAAGGAGTCCACGCATTCTTTTTTCAAATTATTTTTCTCTCATGCGCGAGTATTGTGCGCGGGTAAATGGCGTGAAATTGGCGGGTGGCCAGTGTTTGCTGGCGTAAAACCTGACCATTTAAATATGGACCCTGGAGGTTATACACCGCCACCTAATCGTACTTCATTTTTTTAGGGTTATGTTCAGGTAATAAATGAACTGAGGGGCAATTCTGGTAATTTTAAAAACGTTCAAATTCTAATCGCAATCTCACCTCAGCGAAAATCAATGTAAAAAAAAAATGTCATAAATGTAAAAATGTAAATTAGAGGTATTTTTGACTACATTTTGAATGATTTTAATCACGGCAATTGGCCTTCTGGTATGCTAAAAATATAGTCTACTTGCCATACTGTGGGAATTTTAAGTTTTTTCATTATAAGTAACCTATTTATTTTATGGTCCTATTTTACAAGGATTCAGTATTCAAACATTAAAAGTCAAAGTCAGTTCATTTATTTGAAATAGGCAAACAAGGCAAATTTGAACGTCAAAATTTACAAGAAAATAGAATTGATTCTAGATGTCGGATGATGGATGAAAAGTATGGACAAGAAACTCCTTTGAAAGTTAGTTATAATTTGGCAATACACATTACTTTAAAACTAGACCTCCAATATTCTCTTGCTACATAAGTAGGTAGTCTACATACCACAAAGATCTTATCGTTCCTTACAAAGCTTGTTAGTTTCAAGTCTGGGACATAATGTGACGCTTTGTGCACTAGAGTAGGCCACCTCTTTGTCAGGGCAACCTTTGAATTCGAATTTCGAAAACGAACAGCCTTCGTTGTTTTAATTTGCGTTCGATATTTAAATTGCGTAACGCTGTGATTGAAAGTTTGCTTTTCATTACTTGTGTTTAATTAAAATAATATTTATATTAGTAGTAAATGCTTTATTATTTGCGTAAATTAAATACATATAGATGCATTTTATTTCTTTATCCTTTCCATAATTCTGTTGCGATATTCGGCTTATGCAACTTTTAAGTACCTAATAATATTTGATATATCCTACTACAACAACTACATTAACCCTGTGTGTATACTCAGAGATAATGCAGTTTCCTATTAGTGAAAGAGTTTTCGGAATCGGATCAGTATTTTGGAACATTACCTCCTATTCCCCCCACATACAAACTCACAAATTGTACCTCTTTATATTATTATTTGTATAGATATGTGCAGAAAGAAAAGAGTGTCCGTGGAGTTTCTTGCCCGTTCTTCTCTACAGGTACCTACTACGCTTTGGAATGGGCAACTAGCTTCATCTTTCTGACTGACCGACCCCTTGACAATTCAAAAGTGCCTGTAATTGGCTTACTTGAAATAAATGCTTTGAGTTTGAGTCAGACGTGGTAGCTCTAATAATTCAAATAAAAATGTCAATCCCCCAAGCCATTCATACCAGTTTCATGCTGACAGATTCATTCCCAGACGTATACCTACCTACGTACATACCAACCTGTATACATAGGCAGTGTCGCAGGGTGGAGGCGGCTGAAGAAACATTATTTCCTTATCTGCCCTCCGCAAGTTGTTTGCCCCCATTCTCCCCTTGACCGGGGTGCCCTCTCACACGGTCGTAAGACAGTATTTTGTTATAGAACTGTTTTCTTTACGAAATAGTGCGCTGTGGAAATTATTTTTAGATGGGGAATAATTCTTTTGAAACAAAGAATACGTAGTTTAGTGCCTGACTGAATAACAACAAAAATAGACTTAACCATCTATTGAAAATGGGCAAACATTTGTAAGATTATTACAAAACAAGGTTTATCTTTTGACCCAGGTTTAAACCACCGAGCCATTTTTAAATTTCGAACTATAATCGGACAAAGTTAAAGTTCTCACTACAAAAACTGACGTTAAGCCCGAGTCTGAGTTGTCAATTTTGCAATTAAGAACTTTACATTCAAACAAACAAATAACTGTCGCGCAGGTTTAGGCTAGGTCTAAAGTTAGAACTCGTTATGTATTAAGACGCTAAGAGTTTGACTCCTTCAAAATAAAAATATCTACTTTCGAACGGAGACCTGTAATTTATCTCAACGATTATTCCATACTTATTCAATGCGTGATGAACCTAATCAGGTTTCTGCTTATAATTCAAATGACGTCACCACATTCAAATTCTCTCACAAACCAAAAGCCACTTACACACACCACAAAATTTACGACTGAAAACTATAAAATGTCCTAATAAAAAAAATCATTAATCCTGGACTTGATTAATACGACCCGGTCTCGTCCCAGGCCAGGCCGGTGAGAGTAAAGGCTGGGCCCAACAGGGGGCGCCGTTTAATTGGACCCCCTAAGTCCGGGCGTTAAAGCACCAATGTTAGGTTATTTATTGACTGGACAGTCATTATCGCTCGTGTGTTAGATATTCTCTTGTTCACAATGTTCACCTCTTTAACGGATTTTTTTTTTAATGTAAATAGGCTGTATGGGTTTTGGTTTGTGCCTTGTTGTTTGATTGCGTTGTCGCTTCGTTTGAAAAGCGAAGGCGAGGTTGTTGCTAGCCAGGGATTGTAAACCTCATTTGTTTAAAACATTTTCTAAGACCTTATACTTTGGTATACCTGGTTGCTTATTGTGCTTGCACATTGGCATAGCTAAAGGTATTATCTATAGGGTCTTTAGTGTTTAAAGCGAGAAAGTTGGAATATGTGGCTGGCTAGCTTTTCCCACCAAAAATTATAGTTAGATTTCCACAAACTAGAAAAGAGTCATAGATACCGTGACAGCATTCGAGAAGATGTCTTCTTTTTTTTTCTATTTTCAGAAGTAAATTAAAGCGGAACATGAATATATGACTATATTTTTATTTAAAATGGTGTCCGTGGAGTTTCTTGACCGTTGTTCTCCATAAATACCTATTACGCCTTGGAGTGGGCAACTATCTTCAGCTTTCCAACTGGCCGAGCCTGTAATTGATTTAATTGAATCTAACTGACCCTGCGAATTGAGTTAGAACTTAAAGGTTGTAACGCAAATCGTCGCTTTCTAATCGTAAAAAAACTCCGTTCCTGTTCAGAAAAGGATATTTTTTAGCTTTTCTATAGAGAAAGCTTCTCTTAAATTAACAAAAATGCGAGAGTGTAGTTTAACAACCCACTCTACAAGACGCAAAGGATGGGCATTCCTAATTCACGCACCAATTAACCCTGGCCCTGGCCAATTAACCCTGGCCACCAAAATCCACCGTCAATTAAAGAACAATAATCGGCCACATAAACCCCGCGTCCGGCTACCGGAGCAGTCAATAAACTAAATATTCCTGGAAAGCAACACAATCCTGAAAGACACCCGACACTCAATCCAACGCCTGTTCGGCCCAGAACGCGCCATTCATACAAAACATATGCTAACAATCCGTCCGTGCCTTTATTCAACTTAGCCTGAACACTTTAATAGCCTGAATCGGGAATCGAAGCTGTGACGCCTCATTTCACTTCGCTTCCTCACCACAACCCACCATTCAAATCTCAACTTTATAACTCAACTATAAATCCTAAACTCCCATGTCTTTAGCAAAGGTCCCTTAATTGGCCACCATGAAATGTAAACATCTTATGTAACACAAATAAACAATTGAATTTCAATTCGATTTGAGTCAGAATAGAGTTAGTAATTGCATAAAGGCAGGAAATGCAAATTTTTAGCCACAAAATTTACTTAGCAATTAAAATTAATGAGCCAAACAAGTTCAGGTTTGTGGAACAGAAATGAGAAGGTCTTAGGAAATGATGAAGTCTTGAATATGTGTGAGTACTAAACAAAGGGAAAACCTGCTCCTTTGGGAAAAAACTCGACACTGCTTATGGTAGCATGCCACTTACAAGCTCAGAATTGTCAGTAAAACCTCTATAAACTGTTGAGAGTTGTCAGTAGACCCGAGAGTGGCCATCTCTATATTTATGGTCAAACCATATACACAGGCTGTAAGAAAATCACGTCGCAGTCATAATAACAGTAGACATAAAAATGGAAATGGCTCATAAGACACCTTGATGCCTTACAAGTCAAGACCATAGCTTAACACTGAAGATTAGAAACAGGTTGCTACAAAAAAAAAATCTTTAACGCTTCATTTGAACTTTGGTTGTTTATGGTTCGACTTTTTCTAGATCTGTTCTGGTGACGGATCTCAATGGAGCGTGCAGGTTTCCGCATAGAAAGCGTTTCCTGAGGTCATCCGATCGATATTTTTTATCGATGTTCAAATATTTTCGCACTTGAAGTAACCGGATGGATTCGAGATTGCAGTCTTGCTTCAGTCAGTGGTTGCCTCTTTCTTCGTAACTAGGTCAACCAAATAAATGTCCGCTGCTGAATAAAATATGGCCCGACGAGGCCTGTTAACTTATTCCCAATAAATCCTCAAATTGGTATAAAATTGACAGGCCCAACAGTTTGCCATGCCTGGAATAACCTCAAGGGAGGTCGTACCTTGTCCGTCAAAGTTCTCAGGCTACCGATTCGGACCTCCTCCATTTTATTGTTTTCAAAATTTTACTACGGCACTAAATCATTATTTTCTGCGAACCAGCCAACGTTATGTGATTTAACAAGCAAAGACCTTCGCTATCCTTTGATGGACTCCATTTATATTTAAATTATCATTCTCAGAAAGATATGAAACCGCTTCATCACTGCCTTTCCCATAGACAACCTCCTTGTTTGAGACTTTAGTTCGTATGTAAATAAAAACGCCGCGGCGATATTAATAATGCGGAATAGAAACAAAAAAAAGAAAAGAAATTAAAAATCGAACGCCGGGAACGAAACATCCATACAATAATGGGAAGGAACAAAGAGGTAAAAAAGCGGGAAGAAACCTGTCGACGCCATGTTGTGTGGCAGTCGGCCTTCACGCCTCGGCCGCTGAAGATTATCTTTCGAAAAAAGAACCGAACGGGAGGCTTTTCTTGACGATGAAGGTCTTACCTCCCATTCATGTCACGGGATTATGGCCTCTTATTGCTACCGAATAAAGAGTATATTAGTTGGAGTTGATCCGACTTAATATCTTTTGTGATCGTTTGGAAGAAAGAGCGTCGTCACCGTGCGCCTGCGCTGATGACCTGTCAATTCCGTCGTGTACGCCGGCCGTAGAGAAAAAAGTGACATTAGAGTGGCCATCTATTATTTTGACTTTATGTGGGGAGATGGAGCCGAGATTGATCGTGTTTGGCTCAGCCCTTTTAATTACACCGCATTCAGTAGAATGGCTTTGTGTCCGTCTACTGTTCGGTAGATGTTTATGTATACGTAACTACTTATATACAGTCCTCTTTTGTGGGAAAAGTTTTTGTTGCTCAAATTGTTGAGAAACTTCAGCGTCCTTTTTTCCACATACTGGTTTATTTTCTTTATGTTGCTCTTTCTTTTTATGGGCCTCTCTACTTCTCTCTAGTTCTGCTTGGAATATATAAAAGTTTTCTCGACTTTAGGATTTTTTTTAACTTCCAAGATTTTTTATTAAACTTCCAAGTTCAATGGATCTAAACTTTCACCTAGGTTTAAGATAAGAAGGATTTTTTTTTATTGAATATGTTTGTGAGGTTGCTACGATGCACGAATGCACCAGGAGAGATGGGCAAAGACCGTCACTCACTGGACGCCTGATAGAAAGTGGAGTGACGATCTAACCAAGTTAGCGGGCCCAATATGCCCAGAGATCGCACAAACAGAGAGGTATTGAAGAAAAAGGGAACGCCTTTGCCCAGCAGTGGGACACGATGTAGGATAAAAAAATTTAATATTTATCGTGTATAACAAGTTATAAAACAAGTCTGATTATTAGAAAATTATCGTCCCAAGCGTACATCGCATATGCGCGCGCGCATTTGTCACGGTACGTCTAGAGAGCGCGTGCGTCGCTTCTTACGTCCTCTCATTGTGCAATTTCGTATGCCCGCCATACATTACCGTCAACTATGTCGTTAATGCGCATTCTTGACGCTAATATGGGATAATGTTACTTGTACTTGTAAAAGATACATGGCAGGCTCCATGTAGGTACAGTGGCCTCCAAAATTTAGTAGACATTTTGCCACTCCAGCCGGTCCATTCTGTAAAAATCTCACCGTGAAATCATAAGTGAAGTGAGCACTTAATAGTGTCAATCCCTACCAATAGGGAATAGCAGAGCTCACTTCCCGCTCACTTCACCTAAGTTCTCACGGCGAGATTTTTACAGAATAGCACTGCAGTTATGTCACACCACTTTATGGACTCTTATACGTTAGACCGAAACTCAAAATCCCGAAACACTTTATCCCGAATGAACGCCATCCCGAATCACGCTATCCCAAACGAACTTTATCCCGAATCACGCTGTTCCGAATGAACGCTATCTCGAATCATTTTATATTATGATTTAAAATTCCAGTGATCCAAATATTTGAACTACTATAACGTTTTTACTGACTGATTCAACTAGCAATGACTTATCATAAAAAATAATCAATTAATCTCTTAGGAATAGCTGATTGTTTATTTTAAATCATAATGTTACAGCTGAAGTGGAAAAATGTGAACTTAATTTTTGGAGGGCACTGTATGTCACATCGGCTTGAAGCAGCTGAGATAAGGCTTTTTATGTATTATTATTTTGTGCTCTCTTTTCCAAGTGGTGCTGGTAAGAGGACCTGGCTGGAAGAAGTTGAGGGAGGTCTTCGCCCAGTATCAGTATTTTTTATTTATTTTTGGCCCAGCCGGTCGATTCTGTAAAAATCTCACCGTGAAATCATAAGTGAAGTGAGCACTTAATAGTGTTAATCCCTAGCGAATGACAGTTCACTCCACGCTCACTTCGGCCAAGCTTTCACGGTGAGATGGTTACAGAATCGCACGGCAGGTTGAGCCACTGCAGAGTAAAGGCCACCTTTTCTCGTTGAAACACCAAAAGTATAGGGTAGATAAATAATCTTCTTTCATGCTCACTGACAAAGTGTAAACTTTGTAGTTCACAGATTTAGTTTTGGTATCCAAGTTCACTTGTAAGCCCGAAAGTCTGACAACCAGTCTTACCAAAGGGTTTCGTGTTACCCAGTTGCTGGGTTGTGGAGGTCAGATACGCAGTCGCTCCATGTAAAATACTGTTACTCAGCTGCATCCGGTTAGACTGTAGCCCGACCCCAACATAGTTGGGAAAAAGGCTGGGCAGATGACGATCCAAGTTCACTTGTTTCTGAATGAACTCGTGAATATCGCAAAACTTAGATAAAAAGTATCCTACGATCTGATCCAGGTCATGATGTATCCGTGTGCCAAATTTCATCCAAATCCGATCAGCTGTTAAGGCATTAAAAGGTAACAGAAATACTCGTATATACAGACATAATTAAAATACTTATAATACTAGTATGGGTAGATATCTTAGTGTTTCAGTACGGGATCCTCATCCCTACAAGCAAAGTTTACCTACATGTTTTGTATCCTGCCGGTCGATTCTGTAAAAATCTCACCGTGAAATCATAAGTGAAGTGAGCGTGAAGTGAGCTTGAAGTGAGCAGTGTCAATAGTGTTAATCCCTAATGACAGCTCTCTCCACGCTCACTTCACCTAAGGTTTCACGGTGAGATATTTTACAGAATCGCACGGCAGTTTTGAGATGGGCTCAAGACTCCCTTCACACGGAGCAAAACATCTAAATAATACTGTGAACTTTGCTCTTCTGATTGACGTTTTTCGCTCTCTAAAGGTAGGTACTAGAACATTTCTTTTAAACACTTGCCAATTTAATAGAACTTTATTTAGGAAGTAAGCATTTGTTATTATCTTCTTTAATATCTCCATAAAGTTTCAAAATACTGCAGTGCTATTCTGTAAAAATCTCACCGTGAGAACTTAGGTGAAGTGAGCGGGAAGTGAGCTCTGTCATTCCGAAATTGTAGGTATTGACACTATTAAGTGCTCACTTCATTTATGATTTCACGGTGAGATTTTTACAGAATCGACCGGCGTTAAAAAAAAGAAGGAAAAATGCAGTTGTCAATATTGTCATACTGAACTGATCCAATTCATAGCTACTTAGACCTTACCGTGCCACAAGTCTAGTGTCTCAGAAATTCTTTTTTTTTTTAAATTCTGTATCTTTAATTTTAAAGGTCTTTGCAAATTCTTGAAAACTTGAAATAATAAAGGCGATACCTATTTAAATTCTAAAATAGATTGTATTTTCACAAAAACTATATTGCCGTCGGAGCTTTTTACAATTACCTTTGTAGACTATACTGTTCCATTTATCTATACGAAACTGTAATTTTCCACCACAGAACAATACCTACAAATCGTAATAACGCTCACTTGCAAGCGGTACAGTCGCGCGCAACAGTCAGATATAGAAATAAATAAAGCCACCGCACACGCCGCGGCCCAGCGCGGGCGCAATCTCGGGGGGTCACGATCTGCGGTCACGTAGCTCCCACTCCCATAATAATACATACATATACAGTGCATACTACCACAGACTAGATAGGTTCAGAAGGCAGACTCCATATTGGCGCGGATAAAAATACCTACATAATAAGACACGTACGTCAGGCAATCTCGAACTGCCTCAAACGTATGCCAGTATGTCACAGGCAGCTCACTGTGTCGGGCCTGCACGGAAGATATGACAGCCACATACAGAATAATGTGCTTACTTCGGAAGCCCAACCGGTCGATTCTGTAAAAATCTTACCGTGAAATCATAAGTGAAGTGAGCTTGAAGTTAGCAGTGTCAATAGTGTTAATCCCTAATGACAGCTCACTCCACGCTCACTTCACCCAAGTTTTCACGGTGAGATGGTTACAGAATCGCACGGCAGGTACCTTCCGTGAGATCGTCAGTAAGACCAAAGCGTTTTGGTGGCCTTTTTGACGAGCTAGGGTGGATCGAATGATCGATTTTCCCACCTGCACGCGTGTTGAACATGGAGTTGCGATCACCAGCCCGTTACAATACAATACAAGTCGCACCTTCTCGCGTGTCTAAAAGTGTGTGCGTTTTCTCTTGTTGTATGAAGTTAGCCCTCTGAATCTCTCTATTCTGTGGCATTTGTATGTTGCTGCCTGTATCTACTATGAAATTTTCTATCGGAATACGGAACTAGGCGAAAAAAGATGGTGGCTAATTGGACTAATAAATGTAGCTTTTTGGGAGTGGTTGGAGATTATTGCTTATTATTTAAGTTTGATCGTTTATTGTCTATGGAATATAGGTAGTGAATTATCCTACTGATATTATAAACTAACTGACCCGGCGAACTGCGTACCGCCTTAGAATCTATAAGGTATGAGAAAATGGATTATTTGAAAATTTTTTTTGTGAATTTTTCCCATTTTTTATTAGTTATTCTGCTATTCGGGGCGGAGACAAATGCAACATAAATCAAAGATTATAAAAATCGTTCCAGCCGTTATTAAGTTATAAATGGTGTTACGAAACCGACTTTGTTTTATTTATATAGGGTGACTGGTAATTAGTGACCGATACTTAAACACATGATTCTACTCATGACAACAAACAACTTTTACTATGGGACCAAACCTGAAATCGCGAAAAAAAAATCAGCTGTTCCCTACATTTTGACGACTCGTACGAACATAAATGTAGGGAACAGCTGATTTTTCAGTCACCCTATATAATATACAGAGTCCGCAATTCTGAAACACAATTATTTAACACTAGTTAAATAATCGTATTTAATTTCAAAGGAAATATTTGATGATGCAAAGGTGTCTTGTAATTTCTTGTTTCCTGTTCAGAAAAAAAGAGAAATTTCATTGATCTTTCTGAATTTGGTATAGGTCTGGCTCAAGATGGTCTATGTTTCTAGGCTTGATGTTCTAGGCTTGATGTTCTAGGCATTAAGTCCGCCTTTCTACAGTTTTTTTTTTTACTCGTACATAAAGTTTTAATAAATAAATAATATTGCGCTGAATGAATTCACCCCTGTTTAGTAAAATAATTTAAAAATTAAAACCTGAGGAAAAATTTTCTACTTTGCTGTTGTCCTTTCATGAACCGCAAAAAATAAAACAGAAGTCGTATTTGAAAACAGTAGATGGCGTCACTAAAACTTAAACCAAAGACGTAAAAATAAATAAACTACAGAGAAATTATGCATGTACAGACCCCAGCACATCAAGCTACGCGAAACTGTCAAATTTTCACAATCATCCTTGAACCTTATACTTTAGCGATAAAGTTAAAAATCTATTAAAGAAATATGACAGATTGTAGTAGCTTGATGTGCTGGCGTCTGTACATACATTTTCTTTGCACAACCGGTCTGTACCTACCATAAAAATCTTGCTTTGACCAGCATCCCTAATGAGTCTAAAGTATCATGAGCCTCATAAGCATCCGTCAGTATGCGGACATAGGCTCTGATTGATGGCTCGTAAGACTTAATGGAAATGGATACTCGTTACTCTGACTCGTCGGCGATTTTTGTTACATTCGAAATATGAAAATGACTGAAAGTTCTCCTTGGAATTTCCTTTCGAAAACAATCAGTCTTGATGTGCTTTTGTTGGCGTTGAGTGCTTTTCTGTTGCTTAAAATTAATATGGACCGACAAACCAAAGAAGGTGGCTGGGGTAGACTGGATGCGGAAGGCGGAGGACAGGGTGTTGTGGCGCAGTCTGAGAGAGGCCTATGTCCAGCAGTGGACTGCGATAGGCTGAGTTGATTGATTGAAAGTTAATACGGAGGCAGTTCCAAAGAGGATGTCGTGGTATTACGTTGCCTATTTTTTTTTGTCTTTGCCTATACTGTTTGTTTAATTGAATGTTCAAAAATGCACTTTGTAGTCTCACTGAAAACACGTAAGTGTCAAATTTACATAACACGTTGTAGAATAGCAAAGTAGTAAAACTGTAAATACATAAGGACAATATCATCATAACAATAGAATAGTCAATTAGAGTATTCTATTCTTTTCTACATCTCGCCTGTGTTCCCCGAAGAGTTAGGTAGTGTTGTACGGGATCCCTTCTTATCGCATAATGTTTTTTTCCTAATATACTTTGGCATATTTTGGTATAATAATTCTTTGCCATAATTGTTTTTGGCATACGGTTTATGTTGGTCTAATAGGTTAGGTTAGGTTAGAGAATGAGAGTGAGTGGTGAGATGAGAGTGGTTTTTAGTCAGTATGAGTCTGACAGACCTCGCCGTCTGCCCCAGAACGGCGGACATTCATGAAGATTTTCCACCCCGACAGAAAAAAAAAGGTTAGATAATTTATGCTTCAAAAAATATGCGTAAGATATTATGCGTAAATATAATTAGGATAAACAAAAGTATGCCATATTATGTCTTAAAATTTTATGCAAATGGATAGTGTTGTACCTATGTTAGTATGTTACACCCACAATTCGCCAGCTATGCTTACGTCCCATGTACTAGAGATGCCTATTGTCATCAACTGTGCACAATTCCAGACTCCGGGCTGCTAGTGACAAATTCCTGATGGAAAAACCCAATAGCACTTTTCCCGACCCGGGAATCGAACCTAGAACTTTTTTCTCATGGCTCAGCAGTACCGCTCGTGACCAGTAGACCATCGAAGCTGGAAATACACAAAGAAGAATAAAAGGTCTGAGAGAAAACTTTCAGTAAATAAAAAATCAGAAAGTTTTCCTAGAAGCGGGTGAGACATTCAAGATGGTTTATAATAGACAAATTTGAATACAGACAGAACTGTGGGTGGTCGTTAGCGATAGACACCGTAAACAAACTAAGAAATTGAAATATTATTCGTCAAATACACAAATCGTGCTCGTTACGGGGTCAAAGAATTCACTTCGGTGCATAAAAAAATAATTTAACACCAATCTTTCACAGCTATCCGATGGATGGGCGACTAATTTGTCCAAATGCTGCGCCTCGGAGCGCGCGGGCGCATCCCATTGTGTTAGATCAAATATGGCGTCGTTAATGACGGCCGTAGACGCTGACATATTGCCTTACGTGTGTTCATGTGTTGTAACTGTTATTTTTACATTCTTTTTACACTCTCCTACGATGAAACAGAAAATATTATTTATACTTAGATAAGCAACATTATACAGACTAGGGCCAGTATTACAGAACTTCACTCAATATTCAAGCATTACTTAAAGCTAGATTCAAGCCATTTCATTGGATGAATCTAGTTTTAAGTAATGCTTGAGTATTCAGTGACGTTCTGTAATACTGGACTAAATGTACTCCTACGTTCTCACTCACGTTGACAAAACACACACACACACACCATAGCACACTCACACTCTCTAACACATACACACTCACGCATACACTCTACACTTTATTTTGTAAAATTGACTTATATAATTGATTAGATTTTTGTTGATTTGTATTTTGTTAGTTTCGATATTATTACTTATTATTTTATTATTTAATTGATCTCTTTCTTGATTTTACTTTGCTTAATTTGACCCCACGCTGATAGCAATGTAGATTCTAAGTTTTTTATTTTATTTTAATTGATTTTACTTCAGTTAAATTTTAGTATTTGTTTTCCTGTCTTGCAATAATCATTATATAGGTACCACACTTTGAAAATATCGCACACTGACTCCCAAGATACAGGCAAATGTTTAGGAGCGGGGGGGGGGGGGGGGTGTAGTGTATGTAAGTGTATGTAAGTATCATTAATAATATCATGTATGTGTAACCACACCTTGTTTAGGATTAGCCAAGTAAGCAATATAAATTAAGACCGTGTACGCTCAATCTACAATGAGAGAAAATTCTTAGAAAAAATACTGTGCTCGTCACTGTAAAGTGAGTGCAAATGACATCTATAGAAAATTTTCTGAGTGCGATTGGGAAAAATTCATTATTTGTCCAATAAATTTTACTGTACAGCATAAGAATTTTTACTGTACTAGCATGGTAATTGTTCCATTACTACTCAACTGTACTCAGATTATGAGACAGCACAGTAATTTTTCTAAGATTTTTCTCTCCGTGTAGAAGTTGTGATTATTAATTAAAATAAATTTGAAACATTTATCGGTGTAGGTACCACTGTGTGCTTGTACGAAATTGAGCAGCTTTATGATAGCCAGGTCATTTCTCCTGACCTATTGCTGTACGTCTTTTCAGTGTTATTCAATAACTTCCATATGTTTGATAAGGTTTTTAACCGGCTTCAAAAAAGGAGGTTCTGTATTCGACCCATATGTATGTCTGTTTGTCCGCGATTTTCTCAAAAACTAACCACGTTCATGAAAGGAACATCAAAATGGGTTCACATTTTGATGTTCCTTTCATGAACGTGATCTACATACTTTCAGCAAGGTTTTAGTATATTATACATAAGGCACTTATTCTTATGTATCCATGCTATCTGTATCTTAAATTTGACAATTTCGGGTAGCTTGATGTGCTGGCGTCTGTACATGTAACGCCGAAAATTTATTATGTACAGACGCCAGCACATCAAGCCACCCGAAACTGTCAAATTTTCCCAATTAACTTTGAGCCTAATGCTTTAGCGATAAAGTTGGAAGTCTATAAAAGAAATTTGACATATTGTAGAAGCTTGATGTGCTGGCGTCTGTACAACGTTATAAGTAAAAAGTACAGTCAAGTAAAAAAGGTAAAAAGTCATTAGTCATTTCGGCGTACGCCGGCCGTAGTCGACGTATACGTCGACGAGGCGCCGCGAATCACAACGCGTTAAAGACCCGACTCATGCTATCGTAGGCTCTTTAATTGTGTTCTTCAACTACCCTCCCACCGCTACTTGGGGAAGTCACGTCACGACCGCCTTTGTCGGGAGCCGGCGATCGCCTGCCTTTGTCTGTCTGCGAAACCGATGTTTTTTTTTTTTGCTGTAGGTCGTCTAAAGTCGTCGGATACCTACTGCGGTGTTATTAGATTATTTTTGTCTATAATTTACATGGAGTACGAAAATAAAAAATGCATTGTAAAATTGTGCTGAATTTATTTTGCATCCTTTTGTATGGAAATACTTTAGAAAGATAACGACTTGTAATCGCCGAAGTAATTCGTTTTTACACAATATTTATTTCACGCTTTATTATAACGTTTATTTTGGCTTTGTTATTCAAATCCTCACTACAAACAAACTCGCATAGTAATTATTTCTCCAGAATTATATTCTTCTTCTAGTACGGCATGTCACACAAATCATAATCTTTCGTTCTAAAACAATTCGCCGGCGTTTCCCAGCGCTATCAGACGGGCGCCCAATGGAAATGACATTTTAAAAACCGCTCGGAGCCTACCTATAGCTGATTTTACATATACTTGTGTTTCGCACGCACGCTCCGTGCGCAACGTCGATAAAAGAGGGCGTGGCCGTCACCGCCGCATCCACCAATCAGGTTGCTTCGCTCCTCGTGTGCGTACGCCGCACCCTTTCATGTGTGCCGCGTCACTTGCTAAGTGTGAGTGCGACGTTACGTTTATACGCCCGTGGTGTATATGGGCGTAAATAAGTATATGCCGGCTACCGGCACCACAAAGGTTCCCATATCTTTTATGTTCTTAGATCCTTATCTCGCGGTTTCTTATTTTACATTTGAGATGGTGGTCTGGAATTAACGGTCAGTCCCATAAACACGCTATAACAAACTTTAATATGGCCGTAATACAAAATAATCTGTGATTTTTACTGCGTTCGTTGCGTTAATAGGTTGTTATAGATTTAAAGATAGCGCTCTAGTGTTTTTTGGTAACAAATATTCATGAATCACGCTGATTGAATTGTTAATGGGCCTAAATTGTTGATTATCGCGATGTAAATTATGTTTATGAATGCGAGTTTATGTAAAACAATACAGATATTTTTTATCTTTGACTCTTATTAGCAGGTATTAGCATAAAGTAAAAATATTGAGGCGAAACACGATTGAATCATTACATACAAAATAAAACCGATATACCACGTAAAAATCAATCGACGATAAATACTGAATAACAAATAAAGAAGCCACAAAATTTAAAATTCGAATTTCATACATCAAAGAGAACTTATTCTATATTCGAAATTGAGCGACAATAAAAGACCGTTTTCCCGCCAAAATTCGATTAGCGAGGTACAGCGGGACAAAGGAAGTCGTTTATACGGGGGGCGGTTTTAAAATTGATTTTGGAAGCGGGGCGGGGAGCTCATGACTGGTTGCGATTGTGCCTACAGGACACGTGAAAACTCAACATTTTCAGTCATTCATTTTTACTAGTTGAAATTTTTATGTGTATGTACTTAGATACCTACCTTACCTACTGTAGGTAATTGGTAGGTACTTAATCGTTGTGCCTAAAATACTTACTTCCGTGCGATTCTGTAACCATCTCACCGTGAAAACTTGGGTGAAGTGAGCGTGGAGTGAGACGTCAATAGTGTCAATCCCTAGCATCAGCATGACTCACAGCTCACTCTAAGCTCACTTCACCTTAGTTATCACGGGGAGATTTTTCCAGACTCGACCGGCAGTATTATAAAATGCAATAGCATGAGATGTTACTTATTTTAATTTTACATAGAAGTTGGTTAATTTAGTCAATAATTTCCATCTAGCTACTCACACATTGTTTTTCTTCGTCTTTGAGAACTTTAAACCTCAAACGGGAACTTTAAACCGCCTCTCTTAACCATCTTCGAATTTTAAATCTGTAGGTATCTAAATATTTCCTAATGTCGGTAAAGTAATTTTTTTTTTTGTTTCGCCTGCCCCAAGACCTTCTAGGAACTCTTTTTCTGTGCCACCTCAAACCGTCCCTCGCGATACATGTCCAGGTCATATCGCCACCGATCTCGGTGGCGCCGTCCATCTATCATCAATCCGTAGGTATAGTGCTTTACAAATATATCTATCGGTCAAATATTCCACGTCAGACTTTCGCTACCGTTATGTTAAAAAAAAAAAAAAAAAAAAACATAACTAACCACCGTACTACTAAACGGGAGAAACAATATCTTGTCTGATTATTTTATAAAAATTAAAGAGAAAAGTCTATAACAGGATAAGATCATCGATTTTGTTCAAACTCCTCTAAAAATAATAAACGACAACTTGTGTTCTTTCTAAACGCCCAACATCGATATCGACAACAAACAAACAGTCACAAAAGATCATAGACTAGTGTTTGTACAGCGAATGGCCCTAGGGCGAAGCACCCTCTATGAACGGACGTTTTACCCGTAAGAGGGTAGGCACACAAACTTGATCGCCCATCGAGTGGGTACGTGACGATAAAACTGTGAGTGGTGATTGGTTTGTTAGGCTTAAGACAAGGGTGGTGAAAGTGGTGTTTTTCATGAGAAAGTTTTAGGAATACGAGGGTCATCATCATCTGCCTGCCTTTTCCCAACTATGTTGGGGTCGGCTTCCAGTCTAACCGGATGCAGCTGAATACCAGTATTTTACAGGGAGCGACTGCCTATCTGACCTCCACAACCCAGTTACTGGGTAATACGATACCCCTTGGTAAAACTGGTTGTCAGACTTTCGGGCTTCTGCCGACCCGTAACGACTGTCAAAGATTCACGAATGACAGCCGGGACCAACGGCTTAACGTGCTTTCCGAGGCACGGAGGGTTCTCGGTATGTAAAGATGGTCACCCATCCACAGACCAACCGCGGCAAGTGTAGCTTGACCTGATCGATCGACCCGTGCGGCTGTTATTATTTAGGAATAAGAGGGCATAGAATTGAATAGATGAGATCAGATGACACCTTACAAATTACAGACATAGATTTAGAAATTTTACAAAGCGTGACAAAATCTCTTGTACCTACCTAAGTAGGTACCTACATGAGTAGGTAGATTGATCTGAAAGCCATGAGAAGACCCAAGAATTTCAGTCAGTTTTCATCTGCCTAGCCTTTTCCCAACTTTGTTGGGGTCGACTTTCAGTCTCACCGTTACAATATCAGTACCTATCTGACCCCAGTTACTGGGTAAGATTGACAGAATAATATTAAAAGTACTTATTATGTTTATAGTTACTTAAATTTCCAGACTTAGAAGCTTCTAGAAGTACCAACAGGGCTTTTAATTTGCCCCTATTCCTTTACTTGCCAGTAAGTATTCAAATTCTATCGGTCTCGATTAGGCGCCACTTCTTGCCTATCCCCTAGACATACAATAACATACCTATTTATTACTGGGTACATAATACACTACCTACTTTCCACCTAAAAATAAAACTTCCCGTAACAAAAAATCTCGAAACTATGTCGTAGACTCGTAGTACCTTGAAATGACTTGCAAGTCTAAAGAAGCGCAAGTCAGTGGCGGGAACGCAGCAAGATTAATATAAGTCAAGCTGCGGTAAACGCTGGCTCATCGCTGTATAGGCTTAATTAAGTTGAACCCTTGTTGCCACGCAACTTGATATTTGTGTCAAAAAAGGTAAAGGAATAATAAAAAAGTCTTATGCAGGAAAGGTGTGAAACCTCCTTTAGTGAAAATTGAACTGGCGAGATTAAATGTTCCGAATTTAAATTTGGAAGAATAGTTCTTCATTAAAGCGGTATTGTAACTTTCAAATTCCGAATACAAAACTTCAATAATTTGATACGATTACGAAAAGTTATTAGAATAAAACCTCTTGATATAAAATAAAAGACTGATAACAAAAATAATAAACTACTTCTGTTAATAACCCGTCTACGATTTATCAAACCTTTAGAGATATTAGCGCCGTCTCAAACTATTTTTATCGACAACGTATCTATTTAATATCTAAGATAAAGTTATTATAAGGCTGTATAACTACACATCATGCCATAATATATTCTCCGAGACAAGCTCATCTCGTGCCATGACAGATGTTATAGTGTACGCCGCCCTAAAATAGCCTCAGGCTGAACAGACGGCACCGTTGCCTGCGTCGGTTGAATTAAAAAAAATAACGAAAATGGATTTCATTTTGAACTCGACTGTTTATAATGTTTGTTGTTTTTTTTTTGCGAAAATATGGTTGTAAATGTGGAAAATAATATTCTTGATTGGAAAGATGGTAGTAATATTCTAATGGCAAATGAGTCACCATATTTATTGAGTCGTTAATACCTTGATGAAGTCCAAGTACGTATTAGAAGCTGGATGTTGCTTGAATATGGAATTACTGAGAAGTCATCGTAAAATTGTTATTGCTTTGACACACACATGACTGTAGATATCAACCAAATCATTGGATCCTTTGAAACACGCCGTGACTGCTACTTGATACATTGTCACATTACATTCAACTAGGTACCTAAATATTATAGAAGATTAAATACATAAACGACTATTCCAGTTGCAAGTCAACAAAAAAATATGGAATTCCCTTAACATATTTTCTCTAGTTGATTGCAG
Organism: Eremobia ochroleuca; assembly: GCA_949629135.1. Lineage (NCBI taxonomy): Eukaryota > Metazoa > Arthropoda > Insecta > Lepidoptera > Noctuidae > Eremobia > Eremobia ochroleuca. Next base: position 7,170,052 of record OX451404.1, on the reverse strand, counting down.
CAAATTTAAGCATCCCAAAATATTATTTCAGACACGAAACTACATGGTCCTCACGTGATCTGACCAAAATTATTTCAAAGACTTTGTTTCGGTCTTTCTTCACCGAAACGCCGAACAAACAAACTCATCTAGTTTTAAAACATACCTAATATATTTTTGCCGTGTGTATTTACTTACAAAAATAAAATCCTTTATCACTTATTTCCGATTTTTTACCCTCGCGATTTACTACCTTAATAATCCACTGTTAATTACCCAAAACTTCGATATTTACTGCAAACCAAACGAATTACCAATATAATCAGTGGGTACTCACACGTGCAGGGAACTCGGCCCACAAGTGCCAAGTTCCCAGGTCTAGGTACCTACAGCTAAGTGTCCGGTCACCTCTCCCCTTCTGCAAACGTTCTCCAGCCACCCTCCATGTTTGCAAGGAATAAACGGTTTTTCTACCCCTACTAAAGTTTTCTCGGAATATTTTGAACCTACTCGTGGCTGTGAAATTCGATCGAGTTTGAAATTTTCATACCAAACCACAAATGCGAAATCAAAAACAAACTTATACTCTCCATATAATGATTATTTGAAGACATTACCTTTAATAAATCCTTAATGTATACTGTTAAACCACTTTTTGCTAGAATCAACACATCGTAGCGTCTACTACGCTACGCAGAGTCTGCTACGTAAAGTCTGCTACGCAGATCATACGCTTTACACGGTCCGCTACACAGACTATGCATTGCATAACTGTGGCTACGCGCTGAACCTACGCTGCTACGAAAATTAAGCACTATCACAAAGCGGTCCGTAGACATATTTAGAACTAGTGGTAAGAATGTCCTTGTCATTATTTTCGGAGGTTAAAATAAATTGCGATGGTTTTCTCCACTTCCGTAAGACTGTTCGTTTTACGTCATAGTTTTGAACTACCCATCTTCTTCATTGACGCAATTTAGTGAAATGTTACTAATCGAGTTCTGCGAAAACAATTTCGAGTTCTTCGAAAACCTATAGTACGGGCCCCTCTCCCTCCGTCATAAGTAATTGTTTTTGCGGCTAATTCTTTCTGTTCCCATTTCTTTGGGGGACGAACCACTCGAAATTACATTTTTATTTGGTTAAACCGGCTCGGAGTGATGCGATTGCTTTTTGATAAGTCAATTCTATTTTAAAGGGTTTTTTTAATAGTTTCCCTTTTACTCGTACCAAAGGAAATTTTTGTTATTTTGTAGCGAAAAAGTAAAATTATTATTTTTCCATGTATCGCTTTGGCATGTTGTCTCCATTTTACACATCACACATCTTTTATGCAAGTGATTGGTTTTACATCGGTCTTCTACATGTAGTATTAAACATACTATGTATATCATTTATTTGCTTATCATAATATGTCGCCGGTGTCGAATTTTGACAAAGATGTTAAATTACATTGGGTAGTCTTGTCGCCAAACATTGATTTATTCAAATTCAAATTCTTTATTGCATTAATGTATACATTTAGTTGTTGCAATAATAGGTAAGTTCCAACATGAAACCCGGTTAGAGCACGGCAACATATTAATTAAAATAGTTTCTTCATTTTTAATTTTAATTTTTATACTAATACTAGCGACCCGCCCCGGCTTCGCACGGGTGCAATGGAGAAACACTGATAATTTTAGAGCCATTATTTCTCGTAAAAAGTATAGGATAAAAAATGGTTACTGTGGGTTATCCCTAAGAGATAGACATATACCATCGCGGACTTTTTTGTAGACTTGTTAAGGTGTACAATACTGTAGTACATTATTTTGATCTATCTCGACGGGTTCAGCCAGAAAATGTGTTTATTTACGACATCACATTAGAAAACTTTAAAATGATCAGTGTTTCTCTACTATATTATGCATGTATTATACATATGAACCTTCCTCTTGAATCACTCTATCTATTAAAAAAAACCGCATCAAAATCCTTTGAGTAGTTTTAAAGATCTAAGCATATATAGGGACAGACAGACAGGGAAACGACTTTGTTTTATACTATGTAGTGATTGATGATTTTCTTTTGTATTAAATTGACATCGGTTGAAATTTTCACTTCTTCATCATCGTCATCATTTCAGCCGATAGACGTCCGCTGCTGGCCATAAGCCTCGTCCAAGTACCACCACTTCGACCGGCACCCTAATTGCGTACCACACTATTATTCTCAATTTGAATCATTTTGAAGCATATTGCTAATGCATTGCTCTGTAGGTATGTTCGAAAATGTGTCTACTCAATAACGTAAATAACGCAATGAATGTTGTTGAACTGTCAAAATGAAACCCATTGCTACTGATAGTGTGTTACGCAATTACCCTGCTGCTTACTTATTTCACTTTAATTTTCACTTACCTATCTTACCTATCTTTGTCAACAGCGGACTCGCTACTAGGCTCAGGGTCTGACGAAGAGGAGGAGGATGAATCCAGAGCTGCCAACAACTCCAGTAGTCCTGCACATGCGCCTCACCCTGCGCTGCACTCCGAACTATCTCACAATGGTGACACGAAGCCGCATGATGACTCGGAAGACCAGGTTGGTACAATTAAACATGTAATAAAGACCGTAGTTTGTTGTAGCCTCTAATCCTACATTAACGCAATAAGGATTTATTATTGGACACGATTTATTTATTTATGTATATATAGGCACTCCAACGACTTGTTCACTAATAACATATTACATAAAAGAACTTATATATCTATTAGTATGGTGAATTTGTCACTTAAAGAAATACACAAGCGGTCGATCCCGTAAAAATCTCACCGTGAAAACTTGCGTGGAGTGAGCTGTCAGTGTCATCCCACTGATGCTAGGGATTGACTAAGCAAACATTTACAATCATAATCGAGATTTTAATAATGTTTTTTATGATAATTCTATTGATCATTTTATATAATTTCAAAGCTAGTATTTTAGTTGTCAAAACATTACTATTTTGTGGGGTTTTAAAATAAAATAGCAAAACAGAAACTCAGTCAGAATCTCAATGTTGTTCCTTTTTTCTTTTTTTCCTAGACTAGACCTTATATAGGATTATGATTGTAAATGTATGCTTGGTCAATTCCTAGTATCAGGTGGGATGACTGACAGTTCACTCTGCGCTCACTTCACCTAAGTTTTCACGGTGAGATGGTTACAGAATCGCACTGCGGCATAGACATAAATAAAAAATACATACAAATTAAGAGAATTATTTCAAAGTGATTTAAAATATGTAAATTAACTTATTTTCTGTTACACTGTAAGATAAATATGAGCTACTTTACCATAGGTAGACAATATAAAAGAAAATACAACATCAGATTACTTAATTAATTAATAATCGATACTCAGTTTAATTTTGGTGTGATTATTATGCGTAAGACGTTATGAATAGTAGGGGATCCTTATTTTTTTGTTTGTTTTGTCTTTTTATAATTATTTTGAGAAGCAGATTAGTTGATGGGAAGGCAATCAATGTAAAATGAAACTTATGGATGTAAAACTTATGGGCATAAGTTTTTTACGGAATTAGCAAAAAGTGTTATCAAAGATGTCAATGTTGCTGCTATTGTGAATTATATAATTATAATTATAATTCATTTATTCATCAAGTAACAAGGACTCATTAATACACAAATATAATATATAATGCTAACATTCATTCATTTTCTTTCATTTTCATTTTTTTTTCATATGATGTCATTCTAACTCCTCGACTTGCCTCTGATGCGCATTGGTCTACAGAGAGCACCTGTACCTTTAAAACCATGTTTTAAAAATTCGATTTAATATAATTTGATTTGATTTAATATAATAAGAAATTTGTTAATGATAGATTGGGCAATATTAAATTTTGTGTTTAATTTCTATGATCCATTTTATTATGGATGTGTTAATTTTATAATATTAATGATTTCAAACACAATGTGAATTGTTCCTGAATAAATTTGACATGAAATTTGAATTTGAATTTGAAAATTTAATTTGTATTTGAATGACACACTACAAATTTAAATTATTAGGAACATCAATCACAAGTCTACCACTGGAACGATATTACTAGATTACGTACTTATTAATTTGTTGTTTCCACGATATGTAAAGGATCTTGCTGTTTTATAATATTAGATTCAAACCAAACTTCGTTTACATTTCTAACATAAATAGACCATCCCACCTGTACCACTACGAAGCCCGTTCACATAGTCGCATTCAGTTGTTTTTCTTCACACCCCAGGGTTCACTCGATGGAGACCCGGAAACCAGAGACTCCCAAGCCGAGAACAAGTCCCCGGACGATGGCAATGGTGGCTCCAAACGACGGGGGCCAAGGACCACGATAAAGGCGAAGCAACTAGAGATCTTGAAGTCGGCTTTTTCTCAGACGCCGAAGCCGACGAGGCATATAAGAGAACAGTTGGCGAAGGAGACGGGTTTACCCATGAGGGTCATACAGGTGAGTGGTTGGTTTGAGATATGTATTTATTTTTTATGCAGGCAGGTAAAGAAACCATGAATTCAGCACATAAATCTAGACACCCAAGGGTAAAAAACATTACGTCGGTTATCAAAAAAAAAAAAAAAATGCTATTTCATAAAAAAACTGCAATACATATGCAGTCAAAATTTATGGCATTTACTGAATCCATTCTATCAGTTGGGCGTTGGTGCCACTGCCATCCAACCTACGGGCAAGAATGAAACCATAGAAGTTATCGTGATTGCTGGAGAATGGCTAATTATGACCACGAAACTGTAGGTAGTCTCCAAACTTGAGGAAGAAGACAAAGTTATAGAGCTCAATTTCATAACCGTTTTAAAAGATAAACAAACAATAGTAGATACGCCTTACGCTAGCTTTACGAAAGCTACCGCGACAGTTGCGTCAAATCGCTTGACAAAAGATTCCATTACTACATCCACTGGCTTCCATCAACTTTATATAGGCTAACGAAAATTGACAGAACACGGGGGGCTAACGTTTTTGTCACTGTGGATCCAAATTAGTGGTGCAGTTACTAGTCACGAGGAGAGCCACATGCCTTTATATATTCAATACGTTATCTGTGCATTCAAAAAACCTTTGCATTATTCGAACAAAAAAAAAAAGTTCAATCAATTTTCACCATTGGAGTGGACAAATCGATTTTTTAAATTTGTATGAAATTCTATAGAAAACTGCATACCTATACCATTGATGACATTTAGTGACTTAGACTTTTGAATTAAGTATGAAATGAATTATATTGTCAATTGAAGAATTAGATTAATTTCCAGAATTCGTTTTACAAAAGAAATAAAAAGATTCACGCAGTGTAATAAATTAAACTTATTGTAGTGACAGATTAACGAAAGAAGTGCTAAAAACGCAAGGAAAAATCTAATTTGTATAAAATCCTAAGTTAATAATTTAAGTATAATACTTACGGTAACTTATAAAGTTATAAAACAAAATGTTATCAATAAAAACATAATGCGTTTTAACGACAAAGTCCCACAGTTCGGCATAAAATTGATTTATACAAAAACCTCTATTCATCACGCACCTTCGTACGGTAACCGTTACAAATGGCCGATCCTCCATCATGGCGGCCCATCGGTACGTTCGCAAATTGAATATCGCGCACGCATTCGTCCAGGAACGCAGTGTTGACGTGACAAATATCCTAATTAACGAACACACTCTATCAGAAATATTGTGACGCAGAGTTTCTGAACACAAATTCAATTCTTGTTTAGAATTTATATTTTTATCGATGGCCTGTATCATTTTCAAATAAGAATGTTATTCATCCCTGGCCAGTGTCAGATGTTCATTCTTTTTGCAAAAGATGAAGATGTTGAAATTGGGATAAGTGGTTGACAACTTAATTTGGATATGAAGATTCGTGTTAAAGTTCAACGAATAAACACAAAATAATATTGTTAGCAGCTAAAAATATCCATTCACCAGTTGTTTCTTTGAAACTTTTAACAAACGAAAAAGAAATAGTAAAAATATAGAAGAAATCATCGGCAAATTCGACAATATTTGAAGCATTCCGAATAATCCGCGTCGCAAATTTTGATCCATTTGCAACTGAGTCAGCCGTAACGAGTCTGTTCGCAGAACTCATAATCAATCTTACCTTCCAAGGTTCCTTACCCACATCTAATTCGGTAACATTCCCGAAATCCTAACCTGATCTAACACATGGAATCACGCGATTCTCCACACCGTCAGCAACAGATGTCTGTGCAGAGATCCGTCCGTCAGTCCGTCACGCTTTTTGCGCTCCTTCCTCTTTGTTTCAGTTTTTGTTGCTGTCGGTACCGAAATAAAAAACCCTTACTTTTTATCACCGTCTAGCGGACTGTTTGTAAACGTAGTGGGTACTCTATCAGTTTCGTCACCGGTAGTGAAGTAATTAATGAAATTCGAAAAAATTTGGCCGCCTTCACCACGGATGTTGCAAAAAATGCACTTCGTAACTGAAATTATCGTCTATGCGAAAGCTAAAACAATGGTTAGATCTTTTTGATTATGAAGAGAGCTTATTTATGCTTTTATGTTTTTTGTAGAAGGTAATTAAAAGCAAAAAAAAAATAACTAATGTTAACATTAAAATGAATGACTTCATTAAGCTTCTATTGTGTTAGAAATATACTTAACTAAATCTATGTTATATAATTGGGAACAAAAAACTGAACAATCTTCCAGTTCCGCACTGTAAGTATTAATTTCGTAGAAAGAGAGAGTTCAGATTTATTCGTCCGTTAACTGACAAATGTGTGTATAAATATTTACATCGCCGAGAATTTGAGTGAACAATATTGTTCTCGAACAAAAGCAATGTCAAGTATGTTAAGTGGGATCGTAAACAACATTTTTTTGTCGTCGCTCGTCAGTCGAGCCAGATCGCGCGTGTCAAATGTTTGCCACCGCCACCACATGTGCTAGAGCGGCATAACTGTAAAATGACTTTTTGTAAACGGGATTTAACTAGTTAACACCGGTGCGTGTGAAATTAACCGTTTGAAGAAACCGCTTCCATAAATTTTTTGAAGTAAAATCAATTTTCTACTGAATTTATTAGTCACTGACATTTCATCAATTTTGAAATTATACAGAAAACACAGTGAAATGAGGCAATTTACAGGAAAAATGAACATCTAATGGGTTCCACCTTTTTGCTCACGAAAATCTGATTGGATAGTTAAACGCTTTCTCAGGCTTTGTAAAATTATTAATGCTGCATTAGCTGTAAATATTTAATTTATAGGCAACAATTTCATCAACCTTATATACCTACCTCGGTCTTTTATTATCAAATAAAATTGAAGGTACTTACACTATAGCTGAGACTTTCTTCCTTATAGACAGTTATCACATATAAAGATGGTTCTCAGAACTCGGTCGTTATACCTAGCACATTCCTGAGATTCTCAGTGGATCTCAAACTATTCATTATTATCTAGCATATACTGACTAGGTACTTGAAGTACGTTTTACCGATATTTGCCATACTATCACCCGTGTTTTTATTAAAAGCTCTGGCTGTACCGCAGCCAAACCAAAAATCACCTATGCCTGACGCAAGTTTTAGAACGGCAAAGTTATCTTAAAGCAGACATTACGGCACCAGGAATGCAGGAAGGGACATCAAAATAACAGGCTACCAATCCTGCTGCCACTCTACCTCGACGTCAGTGTCATCCGACCGCGAAACGAGAAAAAAGTGGAGATATTTTAATAAGTTCATATATTGTAATTTCTTTAGCGTGACGGCCCTGTCGCCGCCCGACGCGCCCTTATTGGCTCATATTTTATTTTGACAGCTCGTATAGTTAGTGTCTAACTAGGGCTGTCAGTAAGTCTTCGTTAATTAATACAGTTTTCACATTTGTTTCCTCAGACATAAGTATCTAGTATTAAAACGTTCTGTAAGTAATTGAATTGGCACTTATTTGAATTTATTGCGAGATAACTCTGTCACTTTTTATAACTTAACTAGCTGCGCCCCACTATTTAACCCGCACAAGTCTCAATTCAGTGGGAATATAAGGATATAAAGTATCCTATTTCCTAATCCAGGTCATGGTGTAACCATGTGCCAAATTTTAACATTAAAGCGTAAAAAACAAACATACAAGAAATCAAATCTTTTCTCCTTATAATATTAGTTTAGATTTTAATCTACTCTGTAACTTGTGATCTGAATGATCTTTATACTTTTTTATGAAATAAAATGAAAATAAGTTCGGTTTTACAGTTGCTGTCTGTCAAAGATTGAATTACTTCCTCAGTACCAACCCTATGCACTAACATAGTGTTCCTATTTAGAATTGCTTACATTAAATTAAAATATAAGTAATAATCTCACTGCTTACTTCTATTTCAATGTAATTACTTAATTTATTTTTATATGATGCTTGCTATTTTTACATTTATTTTATTTCAGTACTTACAGCTGTCTTGTCAAAAAAGTCCACAATTCCTCAATGTTATTATTTATTCTGAAGCACTCGTATTTTTTGTTAAAATACTTGAAATTATTTAACAATAATCAATCAAAACGTCAAAGAATCATTTTTCATTTCGCGCCAAAAGTTGGTCGATGACATTTCGCATTATAAAGGCGACCACACACGTATCGCCACTTGAAAAAAAAAAAATCATAAAGATGGGGTCATGAATAAATTAATTCAACGATTATTTAACTTACTTTGTAAATGTCATCGGCGTATAGTTACATTTTACAAATTATTACCTTATTACTCAAGAAATATTCACCACGCGCGTTGTATATTAGCATTTATAATTCTGTACAAGATCATTAATCATTATTAACTCAGTATTCATTGAGACAATTGCCGCACTATTAATTGTGACGAAGTGATACAAAAATTGATGTAGTTATTGATAATTTGCCTATAATTACTTGACAAATGACATTAAAAACGACTTACATTGTTCAAACTGAAGTTAATTTTATTACTACCTATAAATTATTCTGCAGCCCTGTTTTCCATTACAGCCTTCAAGCAACGACGCCTCTGCAGTATCTAAACGCAAACCCGTTGGTTTCTAGTTAATCAAAAGCATTTTATTATTGGTGGACGGCCATCGAGAAAGTAATTCCCACACGGAAGCTCGTGTCACTGGTTGATTGATAGCGGGTGCGATAAAAACAGTTTGTCAGCGAGTCGCGAGCACGTTATTATGTCACCACTGGCTACTGACGTGACGCGTCCTGATTAATGTGTGTCGTGTCGTGTGTGGCGGCCTTAATGCGCTCGCGTCTATGGTCATTAATGGCGCGCGTTGTCCGCGGTCAGGATTCCACGTCAAGCTTACGATTAGGAATTTATAAGGCAAAATATCTATATTTTATCTGACTTGTAATCAGTAGGCAGTCGTAGGCCCATCCACGAAGGCTTAAGTAAAGTCCAGATTACGACCGTACGCTCATTGATCTAACGTTAATTTCCATGGTTATTGTAAATGCACAGCATATTCGCCAGAAGCTGGCAGTATCATCACAACGCTAATATTTTCTCATTGTTTGTTTTATTTATATTTAGTATATTCATGTATTTATGTATATTTATTTGTAGGTACTTATATTTATAGTATGTAATTAGGTGTATATTATATTTATAGGTTTAGTAGGTTTATGTATGCGTACCTTTATATTTAAAATATTTATTCCTAAATTTTCATGATTGCATATACTAGTGTTTGTCTCTGCATCACCCAAAGGTTGACTGGTAGAAATTGCCTATGGCATTAAGTCGGCCTCTGTACATTTATGTGCTTGAAGTATTAAATAAAAATAGGCTGGAAGTTTAAGAAATTCTACGCTCAACAGTAGAGATCGCCAGTAGAGCAGTGGAATCTCAGTAGGTATTAATGGCCCCGACTTACGAGTTGTAGGTCGTGGGTTACCCAGACAGGCGCTTTATTTTCACACATCACCACTGCTCTCGACACGGTGAAGGAAAACGTTGTGAGGAAACCGGCATGTCCTAGAACCAAAGGTATGTGACATCTGCCAACCCGCACTGGGCCTGTGTGGTGGATTATGGCCTGCTCCCTCTCACCGAGAGGAGGCCTGTGTCTCAGCAGAGAAGTTAGATTTAGGCTGATTAAGTGGTCTGCCACTCTTAAGTGATCTCTAGATCGAATGAAGATTTTTTTTTAAAACTTTTCTCTCTATATCTGTCTAAAAGTCCGAAAAAGACTCGTTTTTTAAATATTCAATAAAAAATTTTACTCGATCCCTGTCTTCAAGCCTATCCCATCAAAAATGATGGCTGATTAAAAATGAAATAATATTTGTGATGTAATTCTGACCATTTGGTTTTGGCTGCCGAGCAATAATGTATGTGTTTTGTATTAATTTTATTTATATTTTTATCTATTTTTGTTTTATATGGGTCACAGACCTGAAATAAATGAAATTCTTATTAAAAAAATAAGCGCCGCGGAGTTCCCCGCGATTCCAACTTTTTCATTAGATTTGAAATTATTCAAACTGTAATTTTAAGAAAATGGCGGTTCTAGAAAGACGTTCCAAATTCAAAATGACGACGTCAACCACGTTTTTTTTAATTTTATTTTGAATATGACTTCAGTCAATTATGAAGAAGGAATCCAAGTAAACGTCAGTGTCGAAATCAGAGTTGAATGAGCCGTACTTCGGCGGTCGCACGGCCATATCTCATGTTTTAATATCCGTCGGCCACTTTGAACTGCCCCAAATACTATAACATGCACGAGTTACGAGGCAAACGGGTAAACGCCTGTGTGACCGCGGCTTTACTGCCGAGCTAACCCGATACCAGACGATGTTTTACGACAGATTGTTCAGTCTTTTTAATTGATTGGCTGTTCTATAATTTATCTGTGCTTACAAAGAGCTCGGTACCACCCTTGTACCGACTGATGCTTGCCTGTCAGATGTGTTCAACATAATGCTTTGCGACGTTCAGGTGAAAAACGTTTTATCGTAAATCAGTTTTCTTTATCTTTGCTTCCCATGTTTATAATAGCTTTGTGCTGCGTAAAGGCACTATCTACAAAGCCAACATTTATTTCTGGCCGTTTGTATGCATTTCTCTTCTGTCGGTATGCTAAAATAAGCATATTTTAAACATAAACGTGTCCTTTTTCCGAAAATTCAATGAAATCTTTACTTAACTGCCTTTGATCTTTACTTAACTTCCGTTAATGCGCATGATTCACGAATTCCCAATTTTCCTTCATAACTGAGTGTACATAACTTGGGATTAAAAAACGAGAAAGGTTTTTAAAGAAGTCGCGCTACATGCCGCGAATGTCGTTCCACGTAAAATGCATTCGGCTAACGATCGTGTTTGACGCGTACGACACGCCGCCGTCGAATCTCCACTTTATCTAAAAACGAGAACGCTAATGCAATAAATTAGTAATTTTAATCGTTATTATTAAAACAACGGTGTGGAATAAGCATGTGGTAACAATAAAATATCTATTTTACAACGTTATATCGTGTCAATTCTCGTAAAAATGTCGGTGCTATGGCGCGTAGCGGGATTTGCATCAAGAGATGACATTTTCTGTGCTTATTGTGCATAAACGCCATGAAAGTTCGTGCCTCCATCTTGTGGTCGCGGTGTTATGGCCGATTGCGTTAAGAAACAACACAGAAATTGTTTTTTACGGAATTATAGTTCGCTGCGGTGACTTTATTTATTATTATGTTTTACTTGTAACGTTGTTTTGGTTTGTTAATGAAAGTGATGTACAATATTGTATTTTATAGGTATTCATTTGATCATTCATGTGTTACGATTTTTTAAATTATTATGGCTTATACAACGTGTAACGTTAAATGCGCAAAACCTCAGACACCCCAACTGATTTTTAATTCAATTGACCTATTTCAGAGAGAAAATAAGTCATTAAAAAAATTGTAAAGGTTTTGTGTGCTGTTTTAGTTTTACTGGCCATTCTGATCGTTTCTTGCGTCTGCGCCGCGCTGTCATTGGCTTGCTTGACCTATTAATAAATAGACACGGCAACGTTTTTAATGAAGATTTTTTGAAAAATGTGACCTATGTTAAAAAGTGGTTCAGTTAATTCTGCTCGTTATTCTGATCAAACTATTTTCAGGTTTTGCGCATTTAACGTTACACGTTGATAAAACGGTAGCTGAGTATTAAAGATACGGAATTTATGAATAGGTACTTAGCTGTGTAACACACTTTGTGTAGTAAGTCATATAACAATAACTAAAAGGCTATAAAGGCACCGATGTTATGATTTATGATGTCGAAGACAGAAGCACCTTACATTGTGTCGGTACAGCAGGTGCGGCCCAACAAAGAACTACACCGAAACCAATAAATTATTAATTATGAAAAAGGCCAATACACTTACACTTGCGAAATATTATCAAAAAACTTAAGAAAAAATTCAAGAGCGGCGCCAAAAACTCCTTTGTCTAGGAGACGTCCTGCGGGCACACTGTGCGGCAATGGACAAAGGGAAGTAAAGTTGCCGACGCGGCGCGCACACTGGGACAAAGGGGCACCCCGTCTGGACAAAAAATGACATCATTTATTTTATTGCCCCGAGTGAGAATGTGGCACATTAATATTGCGTAGACCTTAATGTTCGATCGCCCTAGGCCGATCATCACTCAATAGGTATATCTCTTGTCTATAAAATAATAGTAGAAACGTGTTTTTCGAATATCAAACGATGTGTGTGTGTGTGTCACAAATCTTTAGTAGCCTGTAACAATCCCAAAATAATATTTATAACCCAGTATCGTATATTATAAATATCTGCGTTTTAAATTCGCGGTTCTTTTTATATTTTTTTTAATATGACTGCTATTAAGTTGTAGAAATTTTAGCTTAATTTGCATTGTAAATCATTTAAGTCGAGGTTTTTACAGGGGGTCAATTAAGGATGTAATATTAATAATTATTTAAACTGATTTACAAAATAGATACGATCAAACAATCTTCCTTGCATATCAAGTTAAAAAAAAAAAAGATGTTTGCATAAATTGCTAATTGTTTGTAGGATCATTATACACTTTCAACTCTTTAATTATTGTTAAACTCTCCTAATGTCTTAATATCAAAATAACGATGAATAGTAATTGAAAATATGATTCATTGTGATCATGGACGCCCCGAATCGAACGCCAGTTATATCTCAATTCGCTAATATTATATCTACCTAGTTACCAATAGTTGCAGGGTTGTCACAATTGGTCGCCATAATCCGAAATATGTAAACTATTATATTTATATAATAGTTAACATATTTATATTTATACCTATGGATACAATTAGTGTTAAATCTTGATTGACTCGAAACGTGATATTTCTTTCCATTCATTACTTTAAATCATAAACTTAAGTGAGTCTTATCTATACCTACCAATAATAAACTGAAGAGTGTTTGTTTGTTTGAACGCGCTTATCTCTGAAACTACCGGTCGGATTTGAAAAAAGAAAAAAAACATTTTTGCACCGGATAGCTCAATTCTTGAGAAAGGCTACCCATAGCTAACATCACGCTAGGACGCTTAGGAGCCGAGTAAAAACTAAAAAAAGTAAAAGTTATCGATGAGCGAAAACGAAGTAATAGCGCGAGCAGGCGATGCGATGCGATGGGGCTGGTCCGATAATCAAAAAAAATCACATGGATAAAGTTGCGGACAGTAGCTAGTTATATCATAATATAATGTCAAAGTGTACCTATCTATAAAAATGTGGTCGTTTGCCTCAGGTTTAACAAAGCGTAATTAACTAACTTTTGCTAAGCGTAGGTACTAAATACAGACGAGCCTTCATGTCTTTATTTAGTACCAACATAATATGGGTTAGCTTAAGTAAAGCTCCATAAAGCTCTAAATGCATAAAAATCAATAAAAACAAATGAAGATCTTAGTATACCTCTGACGAAACCAAGACAGCCCTATCTGAGTGTAAACACGATATGCGCGTACGCAGCGATCCATCACTACGAGCCACGACTACATTGATTTATGACGAAACGCCGCCATGTTCCCATAGTAGCCGAGTTATAGCAAATTAAGGCTTCTTGATCATCGCAAGGATCAAAGTTTTACAAAAATATTGTGAGACGAAGAATATTCACAAAAAGTTCAAAGATGATTATTATAAGTAACGGCACTGTAACTGCTTAAGTACAGACGCCAGCACATCAAACTACTACAATCTGTCAGATTTCTTTAATAGATTTTCTACTTTATCGCTAAAGCATAAGGTTCAAAGTTGATTGGGAAAATCTGACAGTTTCGGGACAGTTTGGCGTCTGTACATTAAAGTGTCTGTTTAATTTTAGACATTAGCATCAAAAAGCTAGGACAGTAATTACTTGTATCAAATCAAATCAAAAGTCATTTATTCAAACTAGGCTGAGAATCAGCAATTTGGAACGTAAAAAATTACAAAAGACAGTCCCCCAAAACGCCCGCCCTTCAACACTTCCTAGTGCTTTCGCTGGGGAGAAGAAGTGGCGTAACAAACTCCCCAGTAGCACAGCTGTCTGTTCGTGAATGTTCCCATAGTAAAGGGCAATGCTGGACTACATAATCGAGAGACTTAACCAGAAGAAATCATTATCAAAGGCCGCGGTGACACCCGCAGTATTCCTTAAGGCGCTATCATTGGACCAAATCCATTAATCACGTGAAACATGTCCCAATTCTCAACAGCCCTAAAAAGCAATTGTTGCGTGTTGAAAAAAAAATTCTTTTATACATACAGTTCGTTGACCATTTTTATGAGTTTTAGACAATTTTTTCATCTTAGATGATGCTCCAGCACGTAATGAAGTTTACGGTGAACGCATTTGGTGTCGTGACAATATTGGGTTTGACACGGGTCACTTATCGTTGTTGCACTCTGTTTTTGCAAGCAGATAGGTCTTTTTTATTCTAGGCTAAATTGACATCTCGTTTAGAAGCTATTTCATTTAAGTATTGCACCAGTAACTCTTTGGAGTGACTGTTTTGTGATTCAAAGTGTGTTTGATAGTATCGAACGCTTCCGACGATTCGACATGGCGCTATTTCGTAATTTTACCAGCATTTCCCTCCGTAGCCGTCTCGCACTGTCGCCCTCCGAGGTCATCTGTCGATTCCGCGTTATGACGTCCGAATCCTCTCAATGTGACCTCTACACTCTTCACTTCCTAGCTGACCATTCCGTGTACAATCACTATTGTGGTCAGTGAAGGTAATTGATGAACCATAGATTTGGTTTTTAGGCAGTGTCTATGTTAAGGATAGATATAGTTCTCTAAAACATCTTCTCTTAGTCCACAGATTCTGGCTTAATAATTTTGGGACTACATTCAGCTCCATTAAGACACATATTCAACTGATACGACCAAGACGTAGAAGTGACTGCCATTTTTTTTTAAATATTTGTTATATTTATGTGTGAATTGCACTTTGTTGTCTGCTCCATTTTTGAATACAAATTGTGCAATCGAAAATGTTTTAACTTAGGCTATGTAGACATACGGGTAGTTAACTACGTCACGTTCTGTCTCGATTACTCACGATCGGTATTTGCTAATGTTGGTTCAAGTTGACATATTGCCGGTTTGCATAACGCCTTATTTATTTTAGATTGTTTACGAATGTATTGGTTTCAACCACTGTGACCACTAATTGTGGCTGTCCTATCATTAGTTTGCTATATTGTTTGCTTATAGACTGCTTCTTTTCTATACTAATATTGTAAAGAGGTAACATTTGTGAGTTTTTCTGTAAAGGGTACTCTTCGGGACACTTCTCTTCGATTTCACTAATGGAAAGCCGCAGTGTTGCCGAGTGTCATAGGATATATATATTTTATGTTAAAACAATAAATTTCAAGCGTAACGTAAATTTCAAGGCGTCCGTCGCGTCGCGGGCAGAAGCTAGTAGGTATTCAATAAATAAATAGTAGGCAATTCGATCAATTCTTTCTTCGGGAGATTGTTTGTCTCTAATAAAAGTAATCAATTCCATCCAAAACTTCTCCTTTACTAAAAAAAAAACATCTCATATAGAAGCTTCAAATGAAAATATTTCTACCACGTTCCATAGTAGGTAAGTACCAACACCTTAACATCGCATTTTTATTGTGTTACAACAGCAAAACGATAGCTTATCTGAGGCCGATAAATATAAAACCTACAACACTAAAGCGAACTGAGATAAGGCCTCCATCTTGAGAAGCGTGACCAATAGCACGAGCGTACGTTATCAGAACAGTAACTGATAACAGTTTGATTTATACATTCTCAATGGTGATTGGTGGAACGGTTACACACTCCTGCGCCATTTATAAGAAATTAAATGGAATCTTGTTAGTGAGAGAAATGGGTCGTGGGGTGCTTTATGCGATCGTGATGCCCATTAACCGATTTCACATTAAGACTACTAACCTTTTTTTCGATCGAAGAACATCCAGGCAAGATGTCTTTCGACCGAAAAAAAGTTTCATGATGGAAGAATGATAAGTTTCAAGACTAAAACAGTTCATGAATAAAACATACCTACTTAAATAGTTATATACTTAAAGAAAACAAATCAAAACCACCCGATAAAGCTAAAGAAATGCTACAAGTACAAAAATAACCACATCAATGACGACACACAAATAACACAACAAGCAGTTAAAGTACTTATTTTGGGAACATCTAATTAACTAAAATAAGACAAGTCACAAATTGGTGCCGCTGAAAATGATTGCTGACACGGTAAATTTAGCGTTGTGAACATCGAGAACACACTGTTTTAAGTTTTTTAAATTAAATAAATCTGTCAGGGGAAACGGGTTGGCTGGAAAGATTGACGTTTTCATTTTTTTTTTCTACTATGCAAGACCAGATATTTTAAACTAGGACATTAAATAATGAAGGAAATTTATAAATTCAGTAGTATAGCTTTGCAAATAATTAGTTAAAGGTTACTTGGTTTAATATTGGCCCCAGTCACGATTTTGTAATGTCGAACATCAGTCTAGAACGCGATTTTTTTCGCTAATATTGACCGTGAAAACAGAAAAAGTAGGTTAGTACTAAAATTCGGCAATTCCAAATTGTATCCAAACATGCCAAAATTAAGACATTCAGCTTTGAACACGTTTTTTTCAAGAGTTATGGAAAAGGGAAAATATGTACCTACTTCGGATAATTTTTGAAATTCAATGGTAATAACAACATCCTGTACAATTTACATCTGTAGCGCATATAAAACAAGTAAAAGTTTCTCGTGTTGTTCAATTTCGCGTGGAAACAATTTACTTTTACCTCGGCGAGCGCCACGCCAATTGGTTGTAGATGGCGCATGAGGTGCGCGCGCCCTGTGGTCGCCTCTTCACATTATTATTTTTGTTTCTCTTTTCAAAATTTCAACGTCTGCGTTTGTTTTTACCCTGTGGCACGCTTCCGACATTTTTATTACCGAACGTGACTCCAAAATTGATATCAAATTACCAATACATCATTTCCTCTTGTAATATGCTAAAATAAAAACTAAAACTAACGAAAATACACGATAGTGAATTATCGAACAAATTGCGGCCGTCCTCATCAATATTCTGCGAGTACCGGGTGCCCAAAATTCGCGTTTAGGTACGTCCCACATGGCGCATGACACGATAAAGTTTATGGCGGAACGAAAAACGAAAACAAAAATACGGTCAGCACAACTGTTCGTGTATTATTGTTGGGTAGATTGTGTCGCGCCCTGTAGGGAGCCGACCGCCCGCTGCGCGGCTCTCAACGCTCTAAGCCCAAATTACTAGTTCAGCTCACTCGGTAGATTACACATCCGATTCTAGGTATTGCGCCGTGTCGCAACTACTCGTAAACTTAAGCCTAAATTGGGTTTGCTTTCATATATCTACCATTTGCGGTACTGAATACGTATGTAAGAAGATTAATTTGACCCACCTGTATTATTCGGAATGTTGGCTGTTAGAGTCGGACAGAATTGAATCGGAATAAACATAGAGTATGGAGGATAAGTGCGTTGGTATAAGATTGGCAAATTATTTCCGTGGCGGCTGCTGCAGTTTTTTGTTTCGGGTTTTGTTCGGTACTGTCGACTCATTAGCACTGGGGGGCGCCTCGGCCGCAGGTAGGCTCGACGCTCCGCCGTTATTTATATTGGGGGCGAACAGAACAATGTCCAGGCCGATCACTTATTAATCATCTCTTTATTCAAGCCGGCTGGGTGATTCTGCCTGTTGTGATGCTAACACAATAGAATATATAGATCAAGTTGCGAACAATATGTAATGTTTGGTGATGCGACAGAAGAGTATCTCGTAGTTTTGCTGAACAACTGTTGGAATATTTTGGCGTTAAATATAAAAAAATAAGCTAGTATTATTTCTTATCTTCATATAGTCGAGAGATTTTGCAAATTATGTAAATCTTTTAAAGGATCTAGTTCATAGAAGTCGAAGACAGGTTTGCTTTATTGATAGCCATGAGAAGAATTGCTACAATATGTGCGACCTTAGCCCACACCATGAAAAGCGGTTGACACTATCCCATAATATTTTTCGTACTTAGAAGCAAAACCACTGAATGTTATGCCCACTTACCACAGGCGAGCAAACAAGACACGCTAAGGTGCATTACACGTCCATATATTAAACACGGGCTGTGCAAAAACATCACGTACGTACGGAGGCGTTATATAGAGACCATACAGTTAATCCATGTTTATACCTCGGTAGTTAATACAAAGATTTTACGAGTTTCTAAGGCGTCGGGGTTAGGATAAGAGAATGGCCCCTCACAGCGGTGGACGTATGAAATATAGTGTTTAACACCACGCGGCATGTTCGGCGGACACCCCGCGGCGTGAGACAGTCCTGAGCGCCCGCTCAACATCGTCACCCTACGTGATCATAAAGCTCCTTTATATTCCTTTAGACTTTCTTTCATAAACCACTACTATAAAATCTAAGCCTTTACGAACTTTGTCATTATTGTTGAGTTACCATAATTCTTAATTTTATCGCTCAAAGGTATAATTTGCAAGACCTTTAAATTGTAAATAGTTTAAACTTAAAAATATTTTAGTTGGTGAATATTTATATAAATTGTGATAACATGTTCTTAATATAAAATAAGAACAAGAGGCGATCGATAACTGTTATTTGAAGGCAATTTATTTTCTGTGTTCCATTTAGCAGAAGATAAATAAGTAAATTCATTTTATCCAAATATACGAAAACACTCAAAATCAAATTCTTAAAATACTATACCTGCTGAAGTGAACAGAGATAGATGCTGTGTCTTATAAGGACTGGTATCATAAGTCGTGAGGAAAAAGGAAAATTAACTAAACAAAACTATACAATCGTAAAACTTGAACAAAGGATTAGCAATGGGAACCTGATAGAAACCCCTGACCACATCTATTAAGACAGATTTTACGACCTACGAAAAGTTATAGATTGGTATAACCGAGACCTCATTAAAAATCGTATAGGTACCGTTTACTTCATGCTACTGTTATTTTATCAATGTTCAAGTTTTCGTTCACAACCCATCAAATATTATTATATTTTTATGGGTTGTAGAAACAATAATGGGGTGGCTGGTCTAATCACTTGGATATGGTCACAGTTTTAATAGTACAAGTATTACGAAGTTTACATTTTTTAACGATAAAAGTTTTTTGTTCGGATGATCTATTGGTGCGATTAAATAATAAAGGCCAATAACGATAAGCTTGAACATTAAGCAACGGAACAGGTCAATTTTGGATCAGCTGGGTTTGGTCGGTCACAAAAATTGCTGTTTTTACTTGAGTCGGTAGATATGTGAGCTTTAGAATGTAAAGTTTTCCAGTGATTGTTTATTTGTAAGAATCTTTAACAAACTCGTATGGCTGTTGCTTTGCAAATTCCCAAAACGCTCTGTAAATATAGGTATATGATATTTTTTAAACTACTCCTTTGTTGGACTCGGATACTATAAACTCCTCCGCTAAAATAATTTTTTTAAATTATTTCTCCTTGGTTTCAGTTTTCATTATTCTACTACATCAATCGGTTTTTTTCCGTTTTAAGAGCGTTTACGCCTTACGGCATTTCATACAAACTTTCAAGACCTTGTTTTTCGAAATAAATGAACCGATTTTAATTAAACTTCGTACACAAAAGCAAAATACAAAGGTTTAAAAAGTTAGTAAATAACATTTTCGAAATGTCTAATTTAAAAAAAGATAACTGGATATCTCTGTTTCTATGGAAAATTTTAAATCGGTCTAATTTGGCTGTAGGTATCACTATTTTTCGAAAATGTTCTTAACTACACTACACTGTATGTATGTTTCGAAAATGTTCTTAACTACTACACTAAATGTAACTAAATTTTTAGACCTTTGTATCCTGCTTATGCGTACAAAGTTTCGTTAAAATTATATATAAAATTCATTTCGAAAAACAAGGACTTGAAAGTTTGTATGAAATTCCGTACGGCGTAAACGCTCTTAATGTCTTTAGCCTTTATGAGCAACAGTTTTTGAATGTACTCTTATTCTGCATATCTTAAAGCAGGCTATTTATCCACTTGATTGATTAGATCACCGACATTTATCGCTACTATCATACCGGTGATTGTCTGAAGGCCGTTCGGACTTCTAGCAAATGTTGAAATATTATTTATTGTGTTTGAATGTCACGTCTAAACCTAATAATAGCTATAGTTAATGAAAGAGACCAACGTCTGATTAGATTTATGCATGAACTATATTATTGAAATGTGGATCATCTGCCAATTGCATTCTTACATTTACATTTCACGTCGTGCTAAAATTTGCATTCTAATTATGAAAAAATACTGTGTAATGGGTTGGAATAAAAGTTTTTTTGTTGCATCTTGCTAGTACTAGTGAAGGGATCTATAATGCACCGTAACTTATACCTCAACGTTTGAAAACGTTTGAACTTTAAAGAGTTTTGGTTTTTCAATAAAATAATAATACGTGTACTGAAACTGTAAGTAAGACCTATTTGAAAGTAAGGCTTTGAACGGATTGCCATTGCTTATTTCCTTTAAACGTATCATCTTCAATTGAATGATATCAAAATTGGCCTCCTGCCGAACATTCATCTATCTAAAATAATCTACAGAGTACTTAGCTTTCAACTGTCGTAGAACTTCTCACAAGTTTATTCTCATAAAACTTCAAATTAAAACTCATTCGAGTAAAACGGAAATAGAACAACCACTCTTAGTGGGAAAGCAATAATTGCGTACTTTGAAATAATTCACAATTTTAATTATTACACTTTTATGACGTGCTCTAAATGAATAACAGCCAGTTTTACGTTTATTGCCCGATAATCAATTTTACGATAGTTC
Source organism: Eremobia ochroleuca (assembly GCA_949629135.1). NCBI lineage: Eukaryota > Metazoa > Arthropoda > Insecta > Lepidoptera > Noctuidae > Eremobia > Eremobia ochroleuca. Next base: position 7,148,644 of record OX451404.1, on the reverse strand, counting down.
TCTAGTAGTCTAGTAAATCATTGCTACCTCATAAAACTAGGAAGGGAAATGCGCATGAGTTCTCGTAAGTGATTTCTGTATTCTAGTTCGAAGTATGGACGGAGTTACTGAGTGAGATCGATTTGCGTACCCGGAGTTCTCGACTTGATCATTTTATCGACAAAAAATGACTTGATACGTGATTATAGGTTGCCGGTATAATGTTGGTTGGTGGTCCGTTTAGAAGTCAAGCATTAAAATGACCTGATAGAATATGGTGCACATACCTGCCACGTTAATTGCCACTTTATTTTCTGTTGAACCTAGTACCCGGCTTACAATAAACCAGTTTCGCAAACCATCTAGATCTATTTATGTCAAAATGCTAAACATTGCTCCAATTTTCAGTCTAAATTAAGGAACTAAGTATCAGATTTATTATTCATAAAAAATTACTTTATATGAATTATACAGTTAATAGACAGATTTATAGCCAAAATTCATTTCGATTTACTAATGTCCATTAATCAATAGTTTATGTAAGAGAATTGGATCAGGTTGTGAATGTGATTTCTGTGCAAATGGCGTGCGTGGGCTGGGGAGCGGTGCGATCAAAGAGTGCGCCCGCGCAGCGGGGCTAGCGCGCGTGAGCCTTTACAATAACGCTCTTGTTTTCTTCATGTGTTTTTTTTAACGTGCCATGTTACGCAAATGCAGTACATCCCATAGTTTACCGTTCATTTCATACCGTTTTATTGTCATTGTTAAACGGCAATTTATAGTAAAGATGTGCTAGGCACAGTTGGAAGCCGCTATAAACAATTTTAGACATTATTTACTGCGATATTATTTTAAGCGCTGATAAATAAAATTGTAATGCCTGTTTGATATTAAAATATTCCTTAATATAATTAAATTACGGCTAACATAATGTAAACAACAGCTCTAATCTATGAAAATCGACGTTAAACAAATGTAATTACTGAACTAACAAATAGTTTTAATTACTTGTAAAATGGACCGCGAATTAACGAATCACATCAACTTAACGAGTTACTTATTTAGTCTAGTTGTGTGACTGTTATATCACTAGTTAATCAAAGGATGAATAATTTACGCCCTTGGGAAACTAATTGAAAAATTGAAGGCATCACTTTCAGAAGGCAGGTGTGGGAACAGCGACGTTTTAGTACTTAATTGAATTAACGTTTTTATGTTTGGAATAATTTTACGACACTCAAACAAGTCAAGAGAGGTTAAGAAAATAATATTTTATAAACCAGCCGCTGGTCCCATAATTTTTATTACTTTTTTATGCACTGAACTCGTTATAATTGGCACTGGATACGCTATATGCCTACTGTGCCTAGTGTAAAATTTTGCAGAATGATCCTGGCATTATTTGCTCGGAGTGGCTCTCGAACCATGTCTGAAAACTGTTAAGGTGTACTTATTTTTCTGTTCTGTAAAATAATCAAAATAAATAAATAAATAAGGTTTAATTTTCATTAAGTTTTTAATACTATCAGAATTGTACCTAATTGCTTGGCAGAAGCGTGCATGCTTAGCCATAAATGCTGTCTGAAGAAAAACGGCAACCTAGAGCTGCACCCTAATTGCGTAACACACAATTACTCTCAATTTGAATAATTTTGAAGCATATTGCTAATCCATTGCTCCATATGTTCGAAAAATGTGCCTGCTTAACAACGCAAATAACGCAGTGAATTTTGTTGAACTGTCAAAATGAAGCCCATTGCTACTGATCGTTACGCAATTTCCCCACTGTTTTGTTTGACGGTCTATGAAACAGGACCTATGCAGATGTTGTTTAGTGCAGTTTTACCGGCTAATAACAGAAAACTTGCTTTCCAAAAAACATCAAGAGGTGTTCTTTGGCATAGCCAATCATATATAATAGATTTGGCTAAGGGGTCGCAGTTTTTTTTTTTTTTAATACTTGTTAACTGCACATTCCCTCTCAGTGCTTCCTAATTTCTATATATTTCCAGGGGTCACTCATTGGCCTTCATGTCAAACCGTGTCAATGCCACGCAATATTTAGGCGCGGCTCACACTGAATGCGGAGCGAATATAATGGCGAGCACACACGACACGTAATCGCCGCGACGCGCGATCTCGCCGTTACACAAGTTACAGATTAGTGACGCGGCTAGCACGCGACGGATAACGCGCCATGAAGACAGCTTTATTTTTTAAAACTATTTAGAAGCTGAAAAACGATGGAAAATAGTTAATTGTCAGATTAGATGCGATGATTTCTTAATCTTGGTTTGCTAAACGATCGGTTAATTGCATGATTAGACCTACGTCAGTTTGTTTTTCTGCTGGCAGAAACCACGTATTTCGATCTTTGATTTAAATGAAACAGTAAAATTCTAAGTTCACCTACCTACCTACCTACGTGGCTTCCTACGTACCTACGAGGACTATGCCCAATGCAAATACTACTCATAAAATTGTGGATGGAAGTACCTTAGTCATTGGCATAACAAACACACGTCGACCACAAATGCGGTCAGACACACACAGTTTTATTTCGCGACGAGGGGAACGGTTTTCATGACTATTTTTCGCCTTTTCTTTAATAAACATTTATTGCTATTATAGTTTACGACGACGTGGCAACTATTGCTGTTATTTTAACGCTCGTTGAAGGACTTTGTCAGTTTATGATTCGTGCGTAACTAAGTTAAATCAAAATTTTTGTAACTTTCAAAAGGAGCGAAAGTTGTGTAACTTTAGTATTGCGTTTATGTCTTTTTTTCTTAGGACTTGAAATGCTAATTTCAATAATTTGTCATCATCATCTTTCTAGCGTTTTCTCTAATTCTTTAGAATATTATTTTCGTCTCGTGTAGCCGATTTATGAATACTTAGACTGAAACTTTTTAATTTACCACCCTTTTCCCCAATAGGTGTGGTTCCAAAACAAGCGATCGAAAGAGCGCCGTCTGAAGCAGCTGACCTCAATGGGGCGGGGCCCGTTTTTCGGGTCGTCCCGCAAGATGAGAGGATTCCCCATGAACCTATCTCCGGGGGGGCTGGAGGAAGGCCCACCGGGGTTTCCTTACTTCGCGACAGCGGATGGCAAGTTCGAGTTTGGCTATGGCCCGCCGTTCCACCATGATGCGCCGTTCTTCCACCCGCCGCCGGCAATGCCCTTCAATCAGCCAGGTTGGTAGACTTTTCGAAATAGGCAAATACACATGTTTAACGAGTGGACAAAATTGGAACTAACTCCACCATCTTGTTTTGTCAATACAATTTCTGCGACAATGTCACAATTTTTTTCCAACAACTCCCTTTAAATGTCATTCAGGCGTCAAAAGAAGGATCTTTTGACGAAAAATGGTCAAAGTTAGAGTGCTTCAGGGATGAAGCACTCTTACTTTGATCATTTTTATCTAAATTAGTCGTTTAAAGAGACACCATATTTTTGCTAAACAACTAAAGACAGGAGCAATTCTTGAACACCATTAAACAGTTTCAAAGTCAAGCTTAATTTCAAATTCTATTATTATTTCAAAGTGCTGCGCACGTATCTTGTTCGCAATTTTCGAATTAGGGCCAAGTTCAGCCATAATGGTTTCTACAAACGAAACTCTGCAGACGCGAGTTTACGAAGACGCGTGAATACTGACAATTAACAATTTTATGTGTCTTTCGCGCGACTTTTAGTTTATAGAACCGCTTTTGAGTTGCTTATATAATTAATGTGTGCGGTTTTGTGATGACCATTTATTACAACCTTCAGTTATTTAATTCATTGTCCCAAGATTTTAATACCTAAAGGCGTTTTCTTTCTTAAAGCTTTAAACAAATTAATGACGTGATGCCTGTCTGACAAACACGCGGCATATTTTTGGAGCCTTAAGATTATTTAGGTGTCTCAAATTAAAGTATTCTAGGAAACTGGCAATTATTCAAATTGAAACACAAATTCATTTACATATTTAGCTTCCACATTGTTCATAAAACATACAAGTAATATATTCACATCTATTTAGTAACATCAGTCAATAAAACATCCCCGTGAAACAATGTACCAGGCGCTTAGTAACGGAAGCAGGTCGTTTCGCAGGCATGGAGACTCTTCCTGGCGGGGAGTTCCCCGAGCAGTTCCCGCCTCCAGACCACCTAGTGCTCCCTCGGCCATCTTCGCCCGAGTTCACCTTCGGAGACGGGCCACCTCCTTTGCACCCTGAGGGTCTGGTGTGGTAGCTCAAGCCGGAGCCGCGGGACTACCACGACTGATGCGGCTCGACAGGCTACAAAGTGGACTTTAGCAGTGTTATTCATTAACAGTTGCGATTGGTGAAGTTAAAAAAGACGCAGTGTTTATGTGATTTTAGTTTCTGTGAACGTTAAGGATTTGCTTGCTTCAGGTTAGTTTTCGATGTTATTGGAAGAACCAGTTTGTTTTCTGTTGCAGTGATTTGGTGCTATAAAGGTTAATTTGTCTATGTTTTCTGATCTAGGCAATTTGTTTTGATTCTGATCCGGTATCAATGTTGCCAGAAGTCTTTTAATATAAGTGGTGTGATTATGACGACTGTTTTAATCATCAGAAAATTGTTGTTAGGTAATTACCCATAAATGACCTTTTCAAAAGACGACCTGTGTTTTGAAAAGGTTATTTCTGGGTAATTCTGTTCAAACTATAGAACATAAAACAACATTTTTGTCTACCAGAAAAATTATAAGAAAACATCGTTGAGACTAATTCCGATTAGTTTTGCATAAATCATGGAGAATAAATCTTTGCTTTTATATCCTTTTAGTTAAAACTTAATAATAAAATAATCAATCTATTTGTGAATAAGCCAAGCACTGTGAATATTAAGAATATATGTACAGATAGCTATTGTAATAGATAATTTATTAAGTTACATAGAAAGAATAATTTATTTACAATGGGTTATATAAGCATAATTTATATAAGAGTAATTTTGGTTCCTATACTAAGATAGACACACTTTGAGCATTTTTTTTTGTATATTTATTATTAATTGATATCTTACCCGTTACTTAAGTACAATCTGTTAGAGCATAATCTTAATATTGTAAATAATCGATCTGTATATATTAATGCATTGTCTAAGAAATATGTACTTAATTAGGTACTAAATGTAAGTATCATTGTACTTTTAGCTACCCATTATAGTTTTGTTTCAATAAACATTTAAAAATGAATCACACATTCTAAGAAATTTCATTATTTTTGTAAAAAAAACCTTATGTTATTCGTACAGATTTCTCCCTTTTTATCTGTTTGGCATAATTTTTAACATAAGAATATTTAAAACCAGCGTTATAAAAAATACTAAAATTACTGTAATTTCGACCACAGCAGGAAAAACTTCATATTTTGATCATAACTTGTAGCAAACTCCATTTTAATTTCACTAACTCAAGAACTCCCACATACAAATTAGCTTTTCAAAAGAAACACTGTAAATAACACACACAAGGTATTTTTCGAAAAGAATTTCCATAAATTTAAGAGAACATCGTGTTTTAAGTAAATAAAACCATTTCATTTATGTTTGGAGTCACGAACAGTCTTATGTGTACATAAAACAATTGAAAATAATAGTATATGTTATCTAAAGTCGTGTCTCCGAAGTAAATGAAGAAGTTTGTTAAGTGTACAGAGTAAAGTTGTGGTTGAAGCAACAATTTAGTAAGACCCTGAAGACAAGAACCCACATAAACTTTTCAAAATCTACACTAAACTAAACCTAAACCTAAACTTTTTAAAATCAGTTTCAATCGACACATAATATTTATTCGTGGAATAAAATTGACGTCTGACAGTTTTTGTATGGAGGAACTGTGAAAAATTGAAAATTATTCCTCCGATAAAATCAGCCCTAAATATACAGAGCATGCGAGGTCTGATTAAAACCATCATTCATAAATCTTTCTATAGTGTTTCTCAAAAGTTTTTTACATGTCACATTGCCGGTACCAAAGAGTCCATTCGTAGATTCGCTCTGCCGCGTCAAAAGATGGTCGCGTTTTTATTTCGTTTGACACCTCTGACTCACAATGTCGCAGATACTTGACTCGATTGCCATGAAAACGCCATTATTGTTGTGTGAGCTTACTCATCTCAATGTGGAGACTTTTTTGCGCGTCTATGAGCCGGTTGTTTCAAACGGTTTGGTTCGCGTAACACAGCAAAACAACCCGCCCTTAGTACGGTGTAGGCAAATGTAGCCATTTAAATCTTTGGGGACTTGCATTTTTCTCGTCATATTTTTTTTTTTCTCAACCAATGGAATAAACGTTCGTGACTCCAATCATATTAAGAGATGAGTTAACAGGATCACTAATCTAAGTATGTATGTACTTTAAACTAAGTGTTAATATATGGTACATACTGTTGTCTATCTGTATTTAGCACATAAACAAAAGTATAATGGAATTGTCTGTAAGAATAAAATCTACTCAAAAATATAAAACGTTTCATTTATAGAACAACCTTTATTTATCTGTAATATCGCCATAACAGCATTATTGGCTTTACTTCAGTCTGCCCAAGTCTCTGTAAAATCTAAACTTAATAACTTGATAATTTCTCACATAACAATGTCGTCTACATCTCAAAATCTAGCATCCCTAATACAGCTCAACGACAAACCTTTAAAAAAGGGATTAAAAATTTCTTATAGGTATGTACAGAAAAGATTTGATTTTTTTGTTACGCTTTCACGGTAAGATGGCTGAACAGATTTACATGAAATTCAGCACATGGGTACAACATGACCTGAATTAGGACATAAGATTATTTTTATCTCGATATTCTCACGGGATCGAGACCTATGCCGGGGAAAGCACGGGTGCAGTTAGTAAAAATATAAATACTACTGAACCAAAAACGAAAAATACTTGTAATCAGCTGCATCTGGTACGATTGGAAGCAGACCCAAACACAGTTGGAAAAAGTCTAAGTAGAAGATGTCTTGAGCGCGAATGATGAGCCTGGATTATGGGTTCGATTCCCAGGTTGGGCAAGGTGTGATTTGGTTTTTCTCGTGATAGTTTCTCACGTAACAATGTCGTCTACATCTCAAAATCTAGCATCCCTAATACATATCAACGACAAACCTTTCAAAAAAGGGATTAAAAACTTCCTACTAGTATATTTACCTAAAAGTCTGCAATCGATCTGCCTAGCCTTTCCCAACTACGCTGTAATCCAGTCTTACTGGATGCAGCTGAATGCCAGTAATTTAAATGTAGCGACTGATTATCTGACCTACACAACCCAGTTACTGGGCAACACGGTACCCTGGAAGACTGGTTGTCAGACTTTCGGGCTTCTGACTACCCGTAACGACTGTCAAAGATTTAAAAATGACAGCCGAGACCAACAGCACTCTCAGTATGTAACGGATGGGCACCCATCCACAAAACGACCTCCGCAAGCGTTGGTTAACCTTGAAGATCGACCCGTGTGGCTGTTATTATTTAGCCACGGGACACCTGCACCTAAAAGTCTGCAACATACACTTATTAAATCAATTTGACAGGTGATATAAATGAATCAAGTTTGGTATCATCAAGTTATATTTCCTACAGTTTGATTGACTGACAAATTGAGTGTCAATTACACCGATCAATAGCCGGCCACTGAGTGCTAAGTGAAAAGGTTTGTATTTATTTATGAGAGCACATTAAATTATATGACGGTTCGTACCTATCTTACTGCTTTGATGGATAAAAGGGTACCTTTTTCTGTACATGGCGTATACAATGTGGAGACGAGAATACGACAATAAGTGAAATCACTGACAATACTAATGCATTAATGATTTATTTGATAGTTTCAAAATACTATAAATCCTAACAAAAAAAGTGATTTTTTCGAATTAAATAGTATCTAGTGATGGGCCGACGATGCGTGTTCCCAATCCTAGACTAAACTATTGTGTAGGATATTTGATTGAATTTTCATATTGGACATATTTGTATGCAGGCTGGAACGTCATTTACTCAGATAAACGCAGTTTAAGTTACTGTCGTATTGTCGTCTCCACCTTGTAGAACATGGAATCTGACGCCCAGAACTTTTTTTTTTCAATTATATTATTTATTACAATAAAATATAATCTATCACAACAGCCGTGCGATTCTGTAACCATCTCACCGTGAAAGCTTGGGTGAAGTGAGCGTGGAGTGAGCTGTCATTCGCTAGGGATTAACTATTAAGTGCTCACTTAACTTATAATTTCACGGTGAGATTTTTACAGAATCGACCGGCTGTACTGTCAAATTAGCAAGTTTATTTATCTATAGCGATTTATTATTATTGACGTCTTCTCAGTTCGTTGGCCACATCTACATTAGTACTGTCTAGGTAGGGCTAAAATATCGTGCTCTTTTGTCTAGGGAGAGAACCTTCCTAGGTTAGGTTTACCTACTAGTAAATTTATTTTATACCACTATTATTACAAAATCTGCGCCGAACATGGTCTGTTTTGCTGTCATGCCATATTATATTAGAAGGTATTACTTAGTTCTTATCTATATTCTGTGACAAAATCATTATCTTTTAATTAAAACGTACCCCACGTAGCGTACGTAGGTACATTAGACGGGTAATTTCTATGAAAACTCATAGAAATTGTCTACTAGAATCGCGACGCACTGTCGCGTTGTGCCTGTTTGTGGGAGCCTTTACAGGGTCTTATATTTTTCATTGTAGTGCGACGTAAAAGAACGTTATTACAGATAAGCGTAGGAAGTATTAAACACATATTTATTACTTCAACAAACACATAGGTAAGCTCGGAAGGAAATGAGTTCTAGAAGTAATCAGTGCAAAATATTTAAAATAATAGACGATAAAGAATATTCAACTGCAGAATGGCAGCGGTCCCATCAGGTAGAAATTCAAAACAACGGAAAATAAAATGAGATTATGATTGCACAGAAGAGTATTTTACGGATAAGTACTGTAGAGGCTTTAGCCTTATGGTATATTCAGCCTTCCCGGGTATTTTATGAGTTGAGACAAAAACTATTTCATAGAAGATGAGAGGAGAAGTGGGACTCAGCTGAGACAGTTGACAACGCGCGTTATGATGTAAAAATGTAGATCCAACTACGGGAATAACATAACACAATGAGCCTATAATTTTCCCGCGGCTGTTTTTTTTTATCTTTTCGTATGCTACACCGGGTGACGTCATCACGTCAACGCCGCTGTCGCTGAAAACCAGCGCTGAGGCCCTGTCTCGCAAAGGGTCATAGCATTATGCTAAGTCATGGGCATTTTGCGTGCATGTGACGCATATTTCCTCCCAAGTTGTTCTATTTTGTGTTTGTGTTCTTTCTCTGCGTCATGTTTACCGCAAATAAATGGAATTTCTTTCACTTCTTAAAGGGGTCGTAAACCACCATGCGAGCCCAGTACGGGTTTGCACCACATCACCATGTGGAGGCAACTCTAGGAATAATTATGCTATATTACTGAAATACGCTTTTAATTGATAAATCTGATCATAAAAGGGCGTGGAGTTCTTTTACATAGTGCTGCCTGATGGAAACTAGGAGCGCTGTTTAGGATTCCTGCCACTAATAAATACATCGTCGAGTTTTTCTTTACAAAAATACATAGTTATCTAATTGTACCACCCAATTACATTAACTTCTAATAACATTGCAGCCAGTACAACACAACAAAACATTCCATTTCATTCTCTCACGTTATACAAGCTACGAGTACTTGTATCAAACGTGGAATCGTGTGGAATCTACCCAGTTCCAGATATAACCGCACCAAGGTAAGCACCCCGCACTGTCCTATCTGCCATTCGCACATAAAGGAAAATTGGAATTCGCGCGGGGACTGGGGGCTCGTTTGAACGACTGTGCTCGTTTGAACCAGGCGCGCGTTCGCACGACCGAATTAAGCCGCGACCGCGGAGTACAGAGTCGTAATTGGAACCGTTGTGTTTGCTTGATCCGAGCCTATTATCTCACGGGATTGGAGCACGGCTAGGTTCCAATTATTAGGTATGTGGATTGGTAATGCTAATTTTCACTATTGAATTTTGGGTGGATTGGAAGTTTTAATGGAACGGTATTTGAAATGGGATTGCATTGGTAATACCAGAAAGCCCATAAAGTTCCCACTGCTGGGACACAGGCCTCCTCTCTGTGAGAGTTAATGGGTGGTAAAACACCACGCGGGCCCAGTGCGAATTGGTAAATGTCACATTCTTCGAATTTTTGGTCCTAAGTAGGACATGCCGGTTTCCTCACGATGTTTTCCTTCACCGTTTTTGAGAGCAGTAGTGATGAAATAAATTGTGAGGGCTTGTGGCTAAGTAATAACAGCCGCACGGGTCGATCGATCAGGTTAAGCTACGCTTGCCGCCGCGGTTGGTCCGTGGATGGGTGACCATCTTTACATACAAAAATCCCTCCGTGCCTCGGAAAGCCCCGGCCCCGGCCCCGGCTCTCATTCGTAGATATTTGACAGTCGTTACGGGTCGTCAGAAACCCGAAAGTCTGACTACCAGTCTTACCAAGGGGTATCGTATTACCCAGTAACTGGGTTTTGGAGATCAGATAGGCACTCGCTCCATGTGAAATACTGGTATTCAGCTGCATCCGGTAAGACTGGAAGCCGAACCCAACATAGTTGGGAAAAGGCTAGGCAGATGATGATAGTGATGAAATAAATTACTCAAAGTAAAGCGCCTGTCTGGTTTCGAACCCATGACCTCGCACTTACGATTTGTAGGTTGTGGGTTCGAAACCGAACCGCTGCCACTAGGCCACCACTGCTCCCATTGCACTACTCGCATTGGTAATGTTCGTCGGTAATTTTAGGTCTTCCAAAGTCAAACTCAAACTCAAAGCATTTATTTCAATGAAACCATTTACAGGTACTTTTGAATTGTCAAAGAGTCGGTCAGTTATTCAGAAAGTTGAAGCTAGTTGTCCATTCCAAAACGTAGATCTCTATGAAGAAGAACGGGCAAGAAACTCCCAAGGACACGCTTTTAAATTACAAAATCCTGGGTACATTATTCTTGTATACAGGTTGAAATTCAAAACATGCGACATATCGAAATGAGAGATTGTACTCATCATTGTGAACAACTTTTACTACGAGATAAAACCTGAAATCGCGAAAAAAAAATCAGCTGTTCTCCACATTTATGTTCGCATAACTCGTCAAAATGTAGGGAACAACTGATTTTTTTTTCACAATTTAGGTTTGGTCCCATGGTAAAAGTTGTTCATAATGATGAGTACAATCTCCCATTTCGATTTGTCGCATGTTTTCAATTTCACCCTGTATACATACAAAAATAATGTATAAATTAACTGTCAGGAGAAAAAATGATCAGTAGAGGAGAAATCGAAGCCAGCAAATCAGCGCTGCAATGTTACGGCCAACTTCTGACGGATGTGTTCACGACTTTAAAAGATAACCGACTGGTTGCCGACTGGAGCATTTTTTGACGAATTGAGTCCACGAGAAAATCCTGAAAGAGCTGAAAGGATCGTAGCAGGTGGCGTTCTGTAGTGTCTGCTTATCCCATGGGAGGAAGGTGTTAGTTTATGAATTTGTATGTTTAGGAGAAAAAAAACCTACAAGAAAACCTCAGTAATGGCTTCTATGTTCTAGTCAGATGTTATTTCTCAGCACGAGAACCCAAATTGATTGGCATTCAACCATTTAAAGAACAACCTCTATCTTCCTCACTCTCCCTAATATCTTAACGAAACACGTTTGAAAATAAACGTTTATACTCAATATTGTGGGCCCTTCAGTATCGTACTCATACCTGCAGTACAGTAAAGCTGACGACGGGCGAGTGTGACCAATGCAGATTGATTGAACATCGGCCGGCCCGCACTGACGCTACCTACTCAAGAATCAATACGTACGAGCGAGTAGGTGGGTGAGTTGTGAATGTATTTTGTAATGTTATGCAATTTATAATGAAGGTTTATGTGATCGTTTTCTTACAAGCGCGATTAGCATTTGTGAGGTTTAGTCTGATTGGGTAGGGTCCTCTTCCTAGACACGAAAGTTTTTTTTTTTTTTTTTATAAATCTTGTCTTTGGTATCGATTCAGCCGGCTTTACTTATTGATAAAAATTGCCTAGCCATGATTATGTCTGGACTTTAAAAGAGGCTGTGGCTTCTGAGTTTGTTTCGGTCTTTCTTCTTAAGATAGTCAGTTAGGAAACACCGAACTCATTTAGTTTTAAAATATAATTTGATTTTGACGTGTAAAAGTTTTTTTTTTTTTAAACCAATTTACAGATATAAATATAATTTATCATTGACTAAGTATTAACTATCATAGGTTTTGTACGAAAATGCAATAATTTCCAATGATCCAATCAAATACTCTAAGGTCCATATCACAGAAGGAAACTCAAGCATTGATCTCTGTGTAAAACTAGTTTTGAGTCAAGTTTTAATTTGGAACGTTCCTCAAGCATAGATTCATTGGTCATATAGTTCAGCTGAGTTTGGCTTTATTATAGATCGTTACTCAGTTTGTGAATCGAACCTAAGCAATGATTGTATCTGTTATCACCCAAGTCTGGTCAAGACCGCGCTTGAGCATTGTCATGCCAATTTTTGTGAGTTTATCTGCTTATTCGAATTTATTATTGTTGTGGAATTAAAGTTTTACTATCAAAGAGATATATTCGGAGAAGTAGATCGTAATACCTAATTTATTCAACAATGATTCAAAGAATTTAGAATTTATATAATGCAGCTTTTTTTCCAATGGGTCGATGTACTTTTTTCCTGTCTTTTAAGATTAAATCAACTGTCAAAACTAATTAATAGAAACGTACAAACCTATTCTAACATTTTTAATTTCATTTTATCAAATTTAAAATAGGTGTAACGCTGTCAGGTTCTTATAGCACGTGGTCAAAATTGGAACTGAAACGACCGTTTCTGGAAAAAACTGAAAGCCGATCCTTATAACACTCTAAAAAGGTTTAACTTCAATAAACGTGAGATTGTACCGTTCGGGACTGAAAAAAAAAAAACGCTGATTTCCTAAATATTTGGGTTCTTATGGTGCATTTGTGAAGATCAGAACCTAACTTTTAATGAAAATAAATCGTAAACGGAAATAAACTAATGCATAGACAATACACATCTTTGCTTGAGGCTCGATTTGAGTCTCGTTTCAGCTGAGTACAGACTGGTTACCGTTCTGGAATAACAACGATGCTCAAATACTGATTCTATACTCAAACAGTGATCGACTGATTGCCGATCAAACTGGACTTGAGGAATGTTCTATAATACGGACCTAAGTCACACAGTTCATAGTCCGGCCATTTTAATAATTCGCAGTTACTTCCGTGACATCGTAATTCTTCTCTTATTACTTACTAGCATCCACCCGCAACTTCGTTTGCGTAGAATTCGGAATTCCCGCCGTTTAAATCGGTCAAGCCGTTTAGTAGTTGACATACCGACAGCAGCGCCACCTACCGGATCCAATTGTATTTTTAAAATAATTCAGGAAACCATCGAAATACCCATATAAAATTTCAACCCAATCGGTTCAGCCGTTTAGAAGTTATGTGAAAAAGATAAGTACGGAAGGACAATTCATACTACCCGTTGACCTATTACCCGTTTTCCCGTAGGAATGAAGCATTTTTCCGCGGTAAAAAGTAACCTATGTTCATCAAGGATAATGTCGGCTTCTAATGGTACAACAATTTTTCGAATCGGTCCAGTAGTTTTGGAGCCTATCCAATACAAACAAACAATCAAATCTTTCCTCTTTATAATATTAGTGTAGATAAGAAATATTCTTCAAATTAATTTAGACGCTAACTTTGCTATCGATAAAACGGGGTATGTAAGTATAAAAACACACTCACTTAGGTATGCAAAGTGTGTAAAATATCGTTATATAGGTAAATACCTAAGTCAGTACTTATTATATGATATTTTCTTTATTGTCTTAAGTTTTATATTGGTTACGTGCATAGCGGAGACAAAACTATATTTGCTTCGTAGTCAAAACTATCTTTAGACAGACTAAATCGCTCTTTGAAAACTACGGTTAAAACTGTGACTAACCAAAATGGATGTAACTTTGACTTTGACCAAAATGGGCAAAACTTAGACTTTCACAAAGTCAACGCTTAAAAATTATCCTGAAAAACCTGCGAAGAAGAGACAAAACAGTATCGGCTCGATGTGGGTTTATTTAGGTACTTTTCGCCAAAGTGTTACTGCTCCAATGCCGAAAATTCTTTCACTAATAGAAAGCTACATTATTTTCGGATGTCCAAATACTATGTTAAAACAGAAAGTTCCAAATTACAAGATATTATCAACAACTTCAGAAACCCATCGATGCCCATCAATAATTAGGAACATCAAACACAGGAGGTAAGCAACATTGACCCCCGGACCCCAAACGAACAGTACACACAATACTGCTACTCGTAACCGTCCGTTAATTAGTACTATTGTTAGTCGTAAAAGCACACCCCTTACTTAATGTACATACATAGAGCACGCTATCCCACCCACTCTAGAAAATGTAGACAGTACAAACTCATTACGTTTTCTTGTTAGTTAGTAATTAAGGAGCCTAAAGGAATTCATTATTTTAGCATTTTAGGCCAGAACTCGGTCTCGGTTAAAGAAAAAAAGAAACAAAAATAGGTTTGTCGCAGAAACACGTGCATACAAAAAGATAATTGATCGAAAAATAAAAACAAATTAGGTCTGAAGAAAAGTAAGTACGTAGCTGTTAGGTGATATGATTTTAGTATCCTAATCTACATTACTCGACGGGCCTTTTTATTCAAGAGTAAACCTTGAAAATATCAACAACTTCTATTAAGAACTGGGGTATGAATAATCCAGGTTTTTTTGCGACTGTATACTTACATATAATTCTATCAACGTCTCTAGTTAGCCTTTCAATACTTACAGAATAGCCTTTACCACAAGTGGTCATCGTATTACGACAGCGGCTTCCCCATATAAATATAAAAAAAACAGTCCTCTGACATCATCTGTCATCAGACGATAGCCACCACGAAACCATCGATGCGACGCTCTTGACTGTCCAGTGACACTCTTATCCGACCTTTTTGGTGGTCCCAGTAACTTCATTAAAAAACTAGATGGCATCGCTTGCTGCGCCATCATACAATATTTTTATCTCATGAAGCGACAGGCGCTTTACCTGTGGTTAGCAAGTGTACAAACACGCTGTGAATTTGTGTATAAACGCGGAAGCTCTCGGCACCGTCCGAGACAGTGGCAATGTCGGAAGTATATGCGAGTTTGTACGCACAGCTACACATCAAGCTATACATAACTAGTATTAGTTGATTTCTGATTGTACGAAAAAGCTACAGAATGGGAAGTCTGCTAAAACTGGAGATGTGTAGCTTGATGTGTAGCCGTGTGTACACTTGATAAAAATACTATAATTATAAAAGTTCATGAATAGGAAAATGTTTCAAATTCCATCGTGTTTAAACGCCCCAAGTCTCCGGTCAGTGGTAGTTTTATGTTTAATCAGATTAGGCAACATTTGACAGCCTATTATACTTGTTTACTATTTATTTCGGCCATAAAAGTTATTAAGTTTGCTCGAGTTTATGATGAGTTTCGCTACTGGATAGTTTGTTTGTTTCAAGTAATAATCATAAAGATTATTATTTTAGATAGAGCGGATAGATTGTTTGACTAGTTGTGCGGTGTTTATTTCTTTGTTATGGAATAGTGTTAATGTACTTCAAAATTACGTTCTTCTATAGTTTTGACGAGTGTAGATATATCGTTTTTTGTTTAATTTTCCACTGATATTTGAAGAAACTAATGTTATATTTCAGACACGTATCCAATTTATCGGTTGTTTAACATAACTACAGTACTAGCAAACTAAAATGCAAAAATGCAGTCCAGAACTGGGGGTCTATTCTCCAACTCCGTCAACGAAGATACAGCCCCGTGCGAAAGTAGTTAATCTGTCAAAACAAGTATCAAATTCAATTTTCCGGACGGGCAAATATATATCGGGAGAGGAGACAAACTGTCAAATTGTGTTGTCTTTCATTATTGTTCGGGCCCCGAACTAATCTTATTTCCGTTAGTGACAGGGAGTAGGAAACGCCAGTTACTTCGACTGGTACTACGTATTTCTTGATTAAGGTGTAGACTCCCTGACATGAAATCATATGTGTCAAGCATCCACTCTGAGTTATCAACCCTCCAACCAAACATTCTGGCTATCTTTCTCCGTGACATTCTTAATTCGGTTATTATGTAGGTAACTCATTTTATTACGAGCAACAAAAAAGCACCTTGATATCTAATGATGTATTTCAAAATGAATGTTAAAATCGTGCGGTATTATCCTCTCTGTATCCATTTCACTCCCTAGCTCACACGTGCTCACGCTGACATTTGCGTGTGCGCACACCATCGCTCACCGTGTGATCTCGCCGCCACACCACACTGCACGCTTCCTACCGATTTACCTAAATGTCACCTACATACAATTTACTGGCTTTTAACCACATTATAGAAGATTAAAAAATTAAAGGTAAAAATATAGTGTTTGTGAAAGTTTTGTGGAGTTCCCACGAAATATTGCTAATCATAAATATTGATTTGTAACTTTATTAGTGAAAGATACTAATTGTAATGATATAAATCTTTTGATTATAAATGTTATAACTGCCTCGTTGGTCCAGTGGTCGCATGCGCTTCTACTGAGCATGAGGTCTTGGGTTCTATTCCCAGGTCGGGCGAAGTGAAGGTAATTGGGTTTTTCCATCCGGAATTTCTCGGTAGCAGGACGGAGTCTGGATTTGTGTCCAGTGGAGGCTCGCCACTATTACATGGGACTTAAATATAACTTGTGAAATGAGTGTCTATTACACATCATAGTACACATCTGCCCAACCTTTCGGGGCGACAAGGCGTGATGTTATGGTATGTTATGTTATTTATGTAGTATTCTATAAACACGGATAAGTAAATATAACGGGTGTAAATATACCCCTAAAGAAGCCGAAAGACACTTGTTATTCCCGTTAGATTTAGTTTTTTTGACTACTTAGATCATACCTGGAAACCAGAAGGAACGTAAAAAATCGTCAAAAAAGTTGGAACTTTGACCATCAATATTTCCATGGCAAGAGGGCAATTCTCGTAATTTAAAACGTTCAAAATCTAGTCGCAGACTCATCTCGGCGGCAAACAAATGTCAAAAACTTGTAAAAATTGTTGGGAAATTAGAGGTATTTTTGACAGTTTGAGACTGAGATCAGACTGAGAACGTTCTTAAAATTAAAAGAAACTAAATTAAAAGGTTATAATCCCAACTTTTTTTGACGTTTTTTTACGAGAACAAGTTTAAAATGTTAGGTATAATTTAAATAGTCCCACGTTCCCTGTACCGTTGCATGCACCTATGAACAGAATGTTTTTCGTGCGTTACATTGCGCACTGCCGTTAAGGATGCACTAGTCGACGACGGCTCGAACTCCTTGGTACCTGTGGCTAATATGCATACTATTAGTTTATTCATTTATTCAATTAGTTTTTTTTATGAAATAGACGATGATTTATAAGGAAAACGAGCGTAAAATTTCATGAACAGAGCTTTATGATGAAATACAAAACGGTAACAATTTTGCAATTTTCATAATCCGGGAGTTATTTATTCACGCACAAAGATGTGTTAAAATATGAAACTTTCGATGTTGATAACTTTTAAACATTTTTTTTTGTTCTTTGTCCGTACAGGGCTAGATAATGATGAGACAGTAGATATCATTTTTAATTTTTTTAATGTACTTTTTCAAACTGTCGAGTAATCTCCATACGCCGTTAGTGTGGAAAAATAACTGACTAGTGTAACCTTAACAGCGAATTTTCACACCAAAAATAAAAGTCGTTTTACCAGAAATTATTTTTGCACAAAGTGACTTATTGTTAGTTTTATCTACAGAATGCGTACGAACGACAGCTTCGTGATGGGTCCTTTGACACCCTGTATATGTTATCAACATAACGTCGGTCGTGTGCTTACATGCATATGTTATCAAGAATAGTTGCCGACATGTTCAGCTAGGGGGGACGTTTTATGAGACTTGAGGATATCATCTAATCATAAAATAACGAGTAACGACCTCACTGAGCTATACGAAAAGCTGTCAGCCGTGAGTGTAATTTATGAAGCGTGGGTTTTGTATAAAATGTTCTCTTTTTTCAAACCCGTTCTTGGTCATCGTAATAATTAAAAAAGGCCATTGTGTCAGTGTTTAAACAGTGAACTCAATATGGAATCATGAATGGTAGTTTGTTTCTGCAACTCTAGCTCATACTTTGATTATAATGATTGTATAATTTTTATTTGTTTTATTTTATACAATGTTCTTCCACATATCTACTCACTTTATTTTTTACAATATTTAACAGAAGTAACTATTTACACTAGGTACTAAAGTAAATGACTAACTAGTTCCACTGTCCCTCACACTCTGTCCACTGTCATTTAGACGTCGAAGTACTCGTCCGCATCGCTGTCATCTGGAAACGTCCCCAGAAGACTACCACGCCACGTGCCACGTTGAATGGCGTTGAATTGCTAATTCTTTGGCCAAATTTCGACCCAGCTCTCTCGACACTTGAAGTGTCGACCAATCGGCGAGAAATTTCCTTAAAAAGGAGACGCGCACTGGGGCCCCGTGACCCGAGCGTTTCGACCCCAAACGGCTCAAAGCTGTATACCCATAAGGTATATACCCATACAGCACGGCACACGGCACGGCACGGCAGGGTTGGCGCAGTGGTTAAGCGATTGACTGCTGCGCTGCGTGTCGCGGGTTCGATTCCCGCACGGAACAAATATTTGTATGACCTACATGTATTTGTTCCGAGTCTGGGTGTTTTTCTATCTATAATATGTATGTATTTACAAAAAAAAAAAAATTGTATATAAGTAGTTTATCAGCCATCTTGTTACCATAACACAAGCATTAGGTTGCTTAGCTTGGGACAAATGGTGCTGTGTGAAATGTCCAGGGATTTATTTATTTTTTTTATTTATTTAGTTATTTGCGCCTCTTGAGGGTTCCAGCAGCTCATACTTATTTTAAATCTAATTGTGTGATAACGATGAGACCCCTCCGTGCCTGGGAAAGCACGCTAAGCCGTTGGTCTCGGCTGTCATTCTTGGATCTTTGACAGTCGTTACGGGTCGTCAGAAGCCCGAAAGTCTGACAACTAGTCTTATCAATGTGTCATTGTTACCCAGTAAATCGGTTGTGGAGGTCCAATAGGCAGTCGCTCCGTGTAAAACACTGATATTCAGCTGCATATGGTAAGACTGGAAGCTGACCCCAATATAATTGGGAAAAGGCTAGGCAGATTGGTTGTGTGATAATGATACTGCAGTGCAGTTCACTTTTAATTTAGTCATCTTAGTCAGCTCCCTGACTTGCGTACGCAGATAGTTGAGTAGTCATTTATCTACAGCAGTTTTAGCCTAGATAAATGCTTCCTTTAAGCAATAAATCTCTACAAGAGAAAGTGCCAATACGGTTGTCATGGCCTGAATCCAGCGGAGCAGCGTGATTTAAAAAAAAAAAACGCAAGAAGAGGTCTCAAAATGTTCATGGATTTTCTTCATAGACAGATATAGAAAACTCTTTATTATATACACCATATAAGTTAAAGATATAAATCCGGTAATTAATCTTTATCTAACTACAGTTACTCATGAAAAAGCTGAAGAGTTTGTTTGTTTGCTTGAACGCGATAATCTCTGAAACTAAACATCGGATTTGAAAATTCTCTTTGCTTTGGCTAGCCCACCTGTAACCGTTGAGATCTGAGAAAAAAAAGCCAAAAAGACCGCTACCAGAAGCTCGTTACATCATACGAGTACCTATATTCTTTACCCAGTTTTTGAACTTTAACCACGGAACCCTTAACAAACAGGTGTCCGTTCGTATCTAGTTGACATTTTCGTGCTATGCCATCATTAGCTATTAGGGGAAGCCTTGTCAAATTATAATAATGCCAAAACATACCGCACTACCGTCACTCTTATTCCCATGATAATAAAGACTATTATCATTTACAATTCTGTTATAAGCTAATATATCTTGTCATGATGGTAATAAGGTTGATTTTTGATTGATTGTGTGAGGTTGTTTGTGTTTAATATTAAAGTGTTGACATTAATAGTGTATCGCACACTTCTGCTTTATTGTTTGTCCTGTTTAATTAAGTATTTGTTAATTAAGTGGGTGTTTATGGAGTGTATGTAGGGGGTTGGGGACGTGTATTCCATATTTAAAAGTTTTATTAATGGGGTTTTCTTGTTTTTACTTTATTATGGTCAGTCATCATTTTAATTATTGCCGACAGATCAGAATCATAAGTGAGCACTTAATAGTGTTAATCCCTAGCGAATGACAGCTGACTCCACGCTCACTTCACCCAAGCTTTCACTGTGAGATGGTTACAGAATCTCACGGCTGGTTGTCATTTAAACTAGGGTTTCCTAAGACTGCGGTGACCCCACATAGCGTACGCAATTTACCGTCGAATGACGTCACTGAAACGTTGTTTATGAAAGTACCTAAGTTGGTGAGTTTCCTTAGAGAGCGTTTTTCGACACCGTAAAGTCAAACCTTGCTGAAATTATTTTCATGACAACCTTCACTGCGTGCGTTATGTGGCGGCCACCGTTGGTTGTCATAGAAAATTAAGACCATAATTATTCTCTCGATAGTTCTCAGCCATTTGAACCGATGAGTTCAAATGCTTTGATGCAGTACTGAACTTTGTCCGTCTTCCAATTTTGGCAGTCATTTTGATCTGCCAGCCTTTGGGGCACTTTCTCTGTTGACGCGATGTGGCTGAAATTTATAACGCCCAATGAGCTGTTCGCCCCTTTTTTAATCCTTGTACAGACGCCAGCACATTAAGCTATTCGAAACTGTCAAATTTTCCCAATCAACTTTGAACCTAATGCTTTAGCGGTAAAGTTGAAAATCTATTAAAGAAATCTGACAGATTGTAGTAGTTAGATGTGCTGGCGTCTGTACATAATACTACTATTTTAAGACTTTTGTATCGATAATTATAAGTAGGTATTGATTTCTAAGAATTAAGTATTTAACCGACTCGTTGTTTAATGGTTTCAGCACCTGCAATAACAACACTTGATTCATTATAGTGAGAGAAACAAGTCTAAAATAAAATCGAAGAAGTAAATTATTTTCCCAGCCTGTGGAAAACTATTTCTATCTCTGTATCGAGTTGGTTGTATATTTTAAGAAAATTAAAAAAAAAAGTTGGTAGCTAAGCTATTTTAATAAAACCCGAAATTAAGTTGCTCCCAAAAAGAAGCAAAACTTAAAAAAAAGCTATATTTCATGCTGTACACACCTAGTTTCACCTGTCCGAAATTATACTCGAAAAATGCCACAGAAATAAAATTAATTATTCTTTTTTATCTGTGGCCCACAGAAAATGTTTATGGCAGAAATTATTTGGTGTTTAGCCGCGAGAGGGCGTGGCTGTGCGTGATTAATATATTTCTATGGAAAAACATTATAATGAGCTCGCTGGCAATATCGTTGTTTTTGGGTCTTCGCTTTGAAGACGGTTCGGTATTTTTTTATGTGGAATAAAGGGTTTCGGTGATTTTGTTTTATATAGCACATTCAAAATCATATTTTGGATTAAGTTTTGGTGGCCTAGCGGTTAAGGCCTCGTCTCTCATGCAATATTTCTGGGTTCAAATCCGGGCAATCAACGTGTTTTTTTTCCATTCATATGTCCTTTTTGAGTTTATCTTGGACATTACTGACATCGGTCAAAGAAAACATTGTAAGAAAACCTGGACTTTATTTTATTTTATTTGATAGGAATAACAAACAGCAGTATATTACATAATAGGCACACAATATAGAAACTTATAATAAAAGTAACAAATACACTACTCAAGGCGTTATCCACAGATTACTATACAGAATAGCTAGATATTAGCAAAACAAATTAACAAATAAAAAAAGCATTTAAATAAAAAATAAAAAAAATAGAACAAATTAAAAAAAAGCACTTAAATAAAAGAAATAAATAAAAAGAACAAATTAAAAAAAAATCACTTAAATAAAAATAAAAACATAATAAAAAAGAACAAATTAAAAAAAAGCACTTATGTACCAGCGTTATGATCTCTTAAAATAGTTGTAATTTCACTCTTAAATATAGCTTTGCTGAGAAACATAATGTCAGTAGAGCCAAACTGTTTACTATAGTTAGTTAAAATAAGTCTAAACTCACCAATCCGTCTTGAACAAGCGTGGTGATCAATTCTCGTGCCTTTTCTGTATGAGAAAAAAAGTTTGCTCTGCAGTGCGATAGCAATAAGCTGCAGTGCTATTCTGTAAAAATCTCACCGTGAGAACTTAGGTGAAGTGACCGGGAAGTGAGCTCTGTCATTCCGTAATGGTAGGTAGGAGTATTGACACTATTAAGTGCTCACTTCACTTATGATTTCATGGTGAATTTTTTACAGAATCGACCGGCTGGTATTATAATTATTAAAAGCCGTGCTAATACGAGAAGTAAGAAAGTCATCAAAAACTGCTGAACCTGTTGTTGGTATGCAGTGTTCTTCATTTGTTTCCTAATTTACCTTTTTGAAACCTCACTGCATAAGAATAATCAGCCTATAAGCTATGGCTGTTTGTGTATGTGAGTTCAAATGTTTTTAAACGCACCCACAATACAGGAGAAATTCCTAGTGTGGGGCAACGTCTTAAAAAAATACAAAAAAAAAAAAAATGTTCCCACTGCTGGGACACAGGCCTCCTATCGGTAAGAGGGAGTGGGCCATAATCCACCACGCAGGCTCAGTGCGGGTTGGTAGATATAGCATGTCTTCGAATTTTTAGTTCTAAGACATACCGGAACAAACCTCATTGATTGTCATTTCATTGTCTTTCTAGTGTACCTATTTTTATAGGTAAACTTGTATTTAGAACATTGTTTTAAAAGTTTATACTTTATTATAAGTATACTAAATCAACGCCATGTTAAGATTAAAAAAAAAACAACCTTTCAATCTGCCTAGTCTTTTTACAACTATATTGCCGTCGGCTTCCAGTTTACCGGGATGCAGCTGAGTACTCGTATTTTACATGGAACGGCTGCCTATCTGATCCTCCACAACCCAGGTACTACAATACGATACTCCTTGGTAAGGCCATGTCATGATTTTTTTATGCCTACATAAATAGCTAATGCTTGGGTGCCACAGAGCTTCTTAAAATTTTTAATACCAGTAGCAGCTCACAACTTTCGACCAAATGTTTTAAATCCTTTCAATATAAAATCTTTATAGTCTAAGCTAGTATCCTATAAAGCTGCAGAACGTACCTATGCAGTGGTTTTTATGTGCCATAGCTTTATTTATAGGCAAATAGGTAGGTTCTAGGACGACCTTAACACGATTTTTAAGACTCCCAGGGAAAAAGTAAATATGTTAAAGAGTAAAATATAAATATATTCACATATAATTTACAAGCCAACGGTTTCAAAATATTAATATTACTGAGTGGCATGACATCGACGCGCAAATTGGAACCATGAATTCAGCTGATTCAAGACACCCATAGGGTAGAAATATTTCGTCGATTATCAAAAAAAAAAAAAAACAATTGCTGTTCATAGAAAGGTGCAATACACCCATATTTTTTTTTAAATGTAATTTTTTCAAAGCAGGGGCGTTCAGAATCATGTACTGAATCCATGGTACATAAGAGGTCTTGCATTGATGTTCCTGCCACCATGTACATATATACATGCTCAAAAAAGGGGGGAAAAGATAATAGGGCATCAAAATATAAGTAGGTATCTGAAAAGTAGTAGAGCACGCAGCAATTTTGAAAATT
The DNA here is from genome assembly GCA_949629135.1 of Eremobia ochroleuca. Taxonomy (NCBI): domain Eukaryota; kingdom Metazoa; phylum Arthropoda; class Insecta; order Lepidoptera; family Noctuidae; genus Eremobia; species Eremobia ochroleuca. The sequence goes on along the minus strand of OX451404.1, from coordinate 7,124,671 downwards.
ACGATGATAATTTTTATGTTTACTTAGTAAATACACCACGAATCGAGTCAAATAATCCCCAAAATACTTAATGATAACTTAAAACTTAGTCCAAAATCATTTTTACTTACATTTCGGAATGGGTTTTAAAAAACGATATTTCATATTGTTTTTTTGCGCGCCATCAGAGGGGACACGCCCACGGTCGCTGGGAATTTGCATTCAAGTTAATCTGTCATTGTCTGGAATGCTTGGCAAAAACGAGTATGAATACTGACTTCGTTTTTTTTTTTTGTTTAAAAAAAGAAGTATCATGTTCATTAATTGTTGGGAACTTTCTTGGGCTTTGTTGAAGATTTTTCGTAGTGTTTGTGATTTTTGTCGAGTAGTTTTGTGTTTCGTTTGTTTTGATTTAGGGGTAAATGTGGAAAATTCGGAGGAGGATATTTAATTGCAAGTGAAACAAAGGGGTATAGCATATCATAATCAGCCGATAGTGTTCCCACTGCTGGGACACAGCCCTCCTCTCTGTGAGGGGGAGTGGGCCGTAATCCAACACGCGGGCCCAACGCGAGTAGATAGAAGTCACATGTCTTCGAATTTTTGCGAATGGTTCTAGGACATGACGGTTTCCTTACAATATTTTGATATAATAATAATAATAATTTATTCAGTTTACAGACAACAAAACGGTCCACACTGACAAAAACAAAAATACATAAAAGGTAAACAATATATCCTATGTTAGTACTTATATACTAGTATGTTAGTAACAATGTGGTTTATGATCTAAGTTAATACTTATACACTACGACAGACAGTGTTGTCAAATTTTATAGCGACAAAAAGAAGATGTACAGACGCCAGCACATCAAGCTACTACAATATGTCAAATGTCTTTAATAGATTTTCAACTTTATTACTAAAACATTAGGTTCAAAGTTGATTGGAAAAATTTGACAGTGTCGGGTAGCTTGATGTGCTGGCGTCTGTACCTATTTTATTTTTTTTGTGGCAGCGTGAACCTTACGAGCTGATATGGCAAGGAAAGGGATGACTAACGAGATGCCGACTAATAGCGAAGTATGGAAGAAAAAGACATGGAAATTCGGATAAGTGCCAAAAAAAAAATATGAAGAGCTTTAAGAAAAAGACATGGAAATTCGGATAAGTGCCAAAAAACAAATATGAGGAGCTTTAAGAAAAAGACATGGAAATTCGGATAAGTGCCAAAAAAAAATATGAGGAGCTTTAAGAAAAAGACATGGAAATTCGGATAAGTGCCAAAAAAAAAAATATGAGGAGCTTTAAGAAAAAGACATGGAAATTCGGATAAGTGCCCAAAAAAAAAAATGAGGAGCTTTAAGAAAAAGACATGGAAATTCGGATAAGTGCCAAAAAAAATATATGAGGAGCTTTAAGACAAAGACATGGAAATTCGGAGAGGTGCCAAAAAAAATATATGAGGAGCTTTAAGAAAAAGACATGGAAATTCGGACAAGTGCCAAAAAAAAATATGAGGAGCTTTAAGAAAAAGACATGGAAATTCGGATAAGTGCCAAAAAAAAAATTTGAGGAGCTTTAAGAAAAATACATTCGGATAAGTGCCAAAAAAAAATAAAGACATGGAAATTCGGATAAGTGCCAAAAAAAAATATGAGGAGCTTTAAGAAAAAGACATGGAAATTCCGATAAGTGCCAAAAAAAAAAAATATGAGGAGCTTTAAGAAACATGATCTGACCAAGATTATGTCTGGGCTTTAAAAGAGACTGTGACCGCTGAGTTTGTTTCGGCCTTACTTCTCAGAGTAGTCAGATAGGAAACGCCGACCTCATCTAGTTTAAAAAAAAAATATGATTGACATTTAAAAGTGTTTGTACAAACCTACTTACAGAAATAAATCATTTATCATTTATAAAGAGAATAGAAGTCAAGTCAACCCAGCATCCTCTGAACCTATTTTAGTATCATCACTAAAGAAACTAAACCATCTGTTTCGCATTTAATTCATATGACTAAGTTTAATGAACCTCAAAAAATTCGGAATATCGACGATATCGATCGACCACACCCACAATTCTTAACAAGCCACAGTAGGTAGGTACCTACTCTCTGATGTCAGTCTTTCCCAGATTAATATGGAAATTACATATTTTGTACACTACGATTCTTATCTCCAACTACTGGTTTGAAGAATGTTCTCCATTTAATCGTAGACGAGCTATTGCTCTGAAGTATAGGTACTGTTAATTGGTTCAACGACTGGTGGTCATAAATTTTAGTCATCTGTCAGTCAACTGAGACCCACGGACCGTTAGTGCGTGTGTCCATTGTCGCTCACAATACGATTTTGCCGTATAAATACTCGTAACTGTTTGTTTATTTATAGTTCTCATTCGTTCTTTTCCACTGTGTTTTGAGCTTTCTTCGGTTCTGCTGCAGTGCTTTCATCTTGTTTTAGCCTTCCCAAAATATTGTCTACTATGCCTTAAATGTCTCTACTATTTCAATTTCCAGCCAATAGTTTAGTTAGGTTATGGTTGTACTGAAAAAGTGACTTACCGACGTGGCCGAAAACAGAATACGTTCTTGACACGTGTCAGTTTCATACAAAGGAATACATGTTTTGCGAATTTGATTTTTACTAGCCACTAAAATCTTCGCACTGATGGCCGGACTGTAATCGTTTTATTGAATAAATACCTAGGCTTTTACTTCTGGTTGCTCTGGCTTTTTATCCAGATTATAATCTTCATGATGATTGGCTTGGTAAGGAAAAAAAAATGCTCTTGTCTAAAAAGTCGGTACGTTATAACTTTGATTAAGGAAGAAGATTCTATTAATTAAATAACGGATGTTCAAAACAATGGAAACAGACAGACGTGCGAATAAAAAAACGCTCTTAATATTCATATTGCCGCTGCGCCCGCGGCGACTTCGCGAAATTATAACAAAATAAAAACTAAACCTCGCTGCGATTTATAATGTAAAAGGGACAAAATAATATTTACCAGCCAGTATCGACCTCTGATAGAGAATAAGGAATTCAGAAAGACAGGTCTTGTTAAATTGGATGAGTGTGAAAAACAATGCTTTGAAACGTGTCGAGGTAGCGAAATATATATGTTCGTATGTCATTAGCATATAGGGACAGACGTACCGTAAACAAGATATGTAAATGATATAAGATACTTGCACCGTCGGCGTCGCCGGCTTGTAATGATTATTACATCTGAGCCGAGATTTCTTGTAGAAATCACAAGCTTGGTTGTGAAATTAACGAGTTGTACTCGGTGATTTTGATTTAAGTAACAAAAATGTTAGTATTTTTGTGGAAGAATGTAGGATTTCTTACGCCTGCTTCTCGTGTATGGGTGTAGATATAGAGAAAATGATGTCCACAATGATGTAAATAGTGTCAGCCATTTATAAACCTGCAGCACCAAGGAGATTGCTGATTGATATTTTACAAAGGAGATAGATTTTTGTCCCATACAAGCTTGGCCCAGAAATGGACACAAATAAAACAAATTGTATTATAAAGCAATAATAGTGTTTAAAAACCGTGTATATTTTTGTTCTTCGTAAAACTTGGTGAAGGGCCATAAGACCCTTCCCATATCTGATGACTTCAGACCTGTCAAAAAAATTAAATTCAAACCTGTCGATCACGGAGTAATCCACTGTCTTCCAACAGGTTGAATTTCACTCAAAACTAACGACTGTATCACAAATGATTCATTCGCTATGCCCCAGTTTATAGAATGTTAGATCTCCTTTGGAAAACAGGCAAAATCAGAGTTGTCCGAGATGCGAGTTATAGATCATATTGTTATTGTAGCCGAGGTAAACTACAATGCAAAAATCCATAGTCCAAGAAAGGCGAAGTCACTCAGAAATGCAAAAAAGATAACCAGAAACACAGGCAATAATATTTTTGAATAAATCACAAGAAATCACAACAAAACATTCATGTGAGCTGTCACACGCGGCACCACAGAGTTATAAATAAAATAGGAAGCATCAAACCCGGCTGACAAGAAGGGTTATGTTTTTGCGCAAGTCTTTGTATGGTACGTAGTTATGCTCTATGTGTGTAAGATTCTTTATTATTTTATAGCATCCAGATGTCTGTCTGGACGCATTGCAAGTCATGTCGTTAGGATTGTGGTGACCGCCCAGGCGTAACGCACGTCACTTTCAATCGCAATCCGAAGGATTTTGAAGGAAATTCCTAATTCAATAGGTGAGGTTTCACACAAATCAACATGGCTGACTTTATAACCCAATAGACGTGAAAAAAGTTTTTAGTACCTACCTACGTCAAAATAAAGGGCTCGAGGAGACGATTCCAAAGATATGACTTATGACCCCAGGGTCACCACAGTAATTTATTTATTTACATTGCTTCACTAACAATTGCTGACACTGGTTTATGCTAAACGTAACATGCAAAAGTGTATATGAGACAGTGCAACCATCACTTACGGTCATAAGTCATATTATATTGGAATCGTGAAAAATAACTAATGCCATATATAAGCAGTAAAGGGAACTTTCTAACACACAGGATGTTTTGTATAGAAAAAAAGAAAAGCAAAATATTGCGTAGTATCGTTTATCTTATAATGCCTCCTCTATGTTAGTTTTAACTCTGTGTAAAGCATAAATGACATATGACAAGTGCATGACAGTGACGGGCAGTGACAATTATTATGAACGAGAAAGAAGGTGCTGCCATTACATACTTTAAAGACTGGACCACTGGACTTATCTATTTGTTTAAAAATGAAATTGATACAAAAATCAATAATTAAATATCATGTTCGTAACAGTGTAGTTATTATTCAATACGCTTTAAATACAGTTTTGATATTCCATATTCTTAAAATACTCGTAAAATCATATCAATTCTTACAATAAGCATGTCCCAATTGCCATCTTATTTCCAAAAAAATATTAATAACAATATTTTCTGCAAACGTTTGCCAAGTAACGTAAGCTTTGGTGGGATTTCAAATATTGTCAGTTATTTTAAACCGACTCCAACTACGTCTGTACATTACTTGTAACATAATTAGCCATACAAGGTTGTTATTTTAATTTGGTAAATAAAGAAGTTTTTTTTTTAAAGTGAAACTTTTATTACATCGTCTCAAACTTTTTCGTCTGTGTGTTACATGTCGCGTGACGGTCGGCGGCAGAGTAGGGATAAAGTGAATACCCTTAATGGAATATTATTCCGAAAATTTTTAGTTAAATGTCCATAATGTGAAAAAAGTTTCACTTACCGTGGTTTCATAAAAACCACACAATCCTTTTTTTTATATGAGCTTTATTTAAAAAATTTCAACATAACCGAGCTCATGCCGGGTGCTAAGGCGTGCGTGCCTCAAGCGGGGGCGGGCTGGCTTCCATATAATATGCACTGTAATCTACCTGATATTGTGAGGTTCCCGCTCACGGCCCGAGGGAATATCTTTATGCCACTGAGGGAAACACAAAGTCTCATGGAATCATTAAAAGAAAAGCTTTTAGAAACGCTTTTTACTCGACTACAGTGGACTCCAAAAGGGTGTAATGTTTTTGGTTGGTATGTAGCACATCGTTAGAATTTTTCAAGAATAAACTTGATTGAAATCGTTAGGAAAAACCTCCTCCAAACAAAGCAGATGTAAAAGCATCTTTAGTCTTTAAATGTCCCAAAAAGCAGAAATCTTCCTTCTAACATAACCGAGCTTAGGCCGAGTGCTAAGGCACGCACGTGCCTCAAGCGGAGTGGGCTGGCTTCCATATAATATGCACTGCAGTCTAACTGATAATGAGAAGTCCTCGCTCACAGCCCGAGGCAGCATGTTTTATGCCACTGCGAGAAACAGGCTGAGTTTCCATAAGTGATTTGAAATAGGAATTAAAAATGACTTTCCAGTAAAATCGTTTTCGTCCCGGGATTTTGTACACTTAAGTAACGGACCACCTTTTGCGTCTGTCATCAGCCAGTCAATTCTATAAAAATCCCACCGTGAAATCATAAGTGAAGGGAGCACTTAATAGTGTTAATCCCTAGCTCACTCCACGCTCACTTCACCCAAGCTTTCACGGTGAGATGGTTACAGAATCGCACGGCTGATCGTAATATATTCATATTCAGTCCATTCTTCTTTGGAATGCGCTTCCTCTTGATATCAGGACGGCCACTAGTCGGTATGCATTTAAGCGGAAATTGCAGAGTTATTTTCAAAATAAATAGCGTAAAGTCATCTCAACACCTCTCTTCTTTGAATTTGTATATATTTATATATTATAGATATATATACAGCGTGTAACGGAAGGGGGGTATCAATCCTGAAGGAGGTAAATGTGCTCATGAAACTCAACAACTTTTCCCAAAGAACATAGGTCGAAATAAGAAAAAAAAATTTGGCCCTCCCATAGTAAATCAATCAGTTTTGTAAGGGAGGGCCAAATTTTTTTTTCATATTTCGACCTATGTTCTTTGGGGAAAGTTGTTGAGTTTCATTAGCACAATCACCTCCTTCAGGGTTGATACCTCCCTTCCGTTACACGCTGTATATATACACATAAATATTTATATATTTTAAATATATGTTATAGTAAATCGTATGTATGTGTTTAAAACCTATTTATGTATTTGTCTAGTGTTTTTTTTTTTTTTTTTTTAATTTTTGTCGTCGTCGTGTCAACCGAAGCACCTGCCATCTAATCTCTTCACCACCCTTGGTTGACTGGTAGAGAATGCCTAAGGCATTAAGTCCGCCTTTGTACCTTTTGTGCGAGAAGTTTAAATAAATAAATAAATATAGCGTCAACATTTCATTTTCAAGAGAAGAACACGGTTGTTCTAAATTATAGCACTAGGTGGATATAAAATGGTTAAAGATTATAATTGCTGTTTGAAGGCAGCAAAATTTAATTTTATCTTTGAAATAACTCCATGCAACGAGAACCAGAGCTATAACAAGTAGCAGCACTTGTTCTGAAACGCAGCAACTTCCTTATGACAGCAGCTGTAAGGCCGGGTGCAGAGGCGTGCGTGCCTCAAGCGGGGGCGGGCTTCCTTGTAGTATGCATTATAGTCTATCTAACAATGTGAAGTTCTGTGCTCCCAGACCTTTTTTTTTTTGTTCTTGGTGTGGAAAATCCTCATGGATGTCCACCGCCCTGGGGCAGGCGGCGGGGTCTGTTAGACTCTTACTGACTAAAAACCACCCCGGTGTTCCCCCTCTCACCTACGCGCCTGCTGCGGGCCAGGTGAAGGGACGAGATCTCCCTCTCCCTTTCCGACCATAGACTCGACCACGGCCGGCAGCGACAGGTCACTGCCTACTCCTGATATGAGGGCACAGCGCGGCGTGCTCACAGCCCGAGGCAACATCTTTATGCAAGGAAACACAAACTGTAGTAAAAAGAAAAGCGCCTTGAAACGCTTCCATATAATATTCACTCATTTACAGCAGTCCACCAGATACTCGTAACGTAAGGTTCTCACTCACAGCCTGAGGCAGCATCGTTATGCTACGGAGGGAGACACATACTCTTATTACAAGAAAAGCACCTTTATACGATAAAAAATTTGAGATTTTTAATATAACTGCTAGCTACGCCCCCTCAAAGTTGGCATTTCACAAGATCGAAAAAAAAAACACCACATGAAAAAATGTCTAAATGTAGATATAAAATGGCATGGAAGATATCTTAATATTTTAAAAGTTAGACAAACAGAAGCTCTAAGTGAATCTATTTCGAAAAGCCTCTTATTTAATGTTTCTTTAAAAAGCAAGAGCTATAAGGCCGGGTGTTGAGACGTGCGTGCCTCAAGCGGAGGCGGGCTAGATTCCGTGTAATATGCACTATAATCTATCTAAAAATGTGAGGTCCTATGCTTACAGTCCGAGGCAACATCTCTATAAATGCCAGAAAACACAAACTGTAATAAAAAGAGAAGCTCCTTGAACCGCAATTTATAAAAATAGTGCGTTTTATTACTACTGCATCTATGGCAACAATAGTTTTATCCAAATTAAACAGTACCCTAATTGCGTAACACACTATTACTCTCAATTTGAATAATTTTGAAGCATACTGCTAATCCATTGCTCTAAATGTTGGAAAAATGTGTCTGCTCAGCAACGTAAATAACGCAATGATTGTTGTTGAACTGTCAAAATGAAACCCATTTTTACTGATAGTGTGTTACGCAACTACCCCGCAGGATTGAAAACAACTCAGCAGCAGTCACTCATACGAAAATCTATAAAGGCAGGTGCTGAGGCGTGCGTGCCTCAAGCGGGGGCGGGCTGGCTTCCATATAATATTCACTCATTCACTGCAGTTCACCAGATAATGTGAGGTTCTCGCTCACAGCCCGAGGCAGCATCGTTATGCTACCGAGCGAAACTCAACCTGCAATTTTAAGGAAAAATATTTTGTCACCGAGGAAAACATACCTCTAATTAAGTAAAATAAAAACCTCCTTGGAACGGTTTTTTAACAAAGTTGTGCTTTTAGTATTTGGTACGTTTCCGTATGACAGCGATGCGGACGAGTACTCGTACTTCGACGCCTAAATCCTTTTGTTTTTGTATTTATTTATATATTTAGTTTGTTAGTTAGTTTTTTTTTTTATTTAGTACCTAGTGTCAATAGTTAGTTAATACTTACATTAATTTTGTTTTACAAATAAAAACTAATTGTGAAATATATTTTTTAGTATTACTGCATAGTCCACCGGCCTTCAAGTTGATGTTGTACAAGATTTAAATGGCAAACTTCACATGAACAAAAGTGAAGTGCATTTCATTTAGAGAGACATCTCTTACTGACGTTGTTTCGAAGAGCCTGTTACTTCACGAAAATCTTAGTTTGTACCAGCAGCGATAAGGCCAGGTGATGAGGCGTGCGTGCCTGAAGCGGAGGCGGGCTGGCTTCCATATAATATTCACTCATTCACTGCAGTTCACCAGATAATGCGAGGTTCTCGCTCACAGCCCGAGGCAGCATTGTTATGCTACCGAGGGAAACTCAACAAGCAATTTTAAGGAAAAAATATTCAGGTATGCAAATTGTTTTGTTTTGACTGAATAATGCTGGGTTTTTTGAGTGTGTTAGGATTTAAGTGTTAAAGGAGTGCAGATATTTTTTGTACCTTTGCATCGATGATTTGTTAAAGATACCAAATCAGTCAGCCTATTTAAGTAGGTTCTGCACTTATAAGAAGATGCAACTTCAAAGACAGATTATTAGAATTTAATTCACGACGTTACTGTCTCGCACTTTCCGTTCTTTTATTTTTCTATTAGTTCAACATTCCTCGCAGCAGCAAATGAAAAGAAAACCTTGGAAAATTTTGCTCCGTCTGTAACTCATTTGAAAGAATAACATTTCTTTAAAGTGCAAATTAATATTGTAATCGAAGGCGGTAACCTCGCTACTTCTTGAGTAGTACAATCCCTCGCTGCAGGCAATCGTCAGGCAGACGTCAGATTTTTACTCCCAATATCTTTAAGAATTTTAGATAAAGTAGGTAATTTTCGGAGTCTGCACACTATGCCTTCTTCTTTTATACATCTCTGTCTACTGTAATTTTACTTGGTATTCTTCTCCCTTCTAACCAAATCATCTTTCATACAAACCGTCCATCTTTTCTTGGTCTTCCCCTACTCTTAGGTAGGTTGGTATCATCAACTCAGCATATAGCAGCTTACTGTTGGACATAGGCGTCTTGCAAGCTGGCCCACAACACCCTGTCCTCCACTTTCCGCGTCCAGTCTGTCTCAGCCACCTTTTTAAGATCAGCAGTCAGTCTAGCTGGAGCGTGGTCCACACTACGATTTCCGATACGCGCTTAGATATAGGTACCCATCCACATATTCAAAACTTTCCTCATGAATATATGCTATGACAGCCGCAGAAACGCTTGCAATTTTTAGATTGTTTTCACTTCATTTCAAGACTTCAATGATATAATAATAATAATAATATAATAATATTCCACAACTTTCACACAACTAGATGGCGTTGTGTGAAAGTTGTGGAATATTATCCCAAACTAAGCAGAGCTTGTGCTATGAGTACTAGACAACTGATGAACATACATATATATTTCTAAATACATACATATTATAGATAAATTACACCCAGACACAGAACAAATGATCGTGCTCATCACACAAACATTTGTCCTGAGTGGGAATCGAACCCACGACCTTGCGTATAGCAGTCAGGGCCACTGACCACTAGACTAACAGGCCTGTCAAATATTGTGTCTATCTGAAATGAGTTTCATATCTTTATCTTATTCATGACCTCCATGAAACGTTGTGTTGACGATTCCAAGCTGCGGGGTGAGTAACACACCAAAAATTGCAATGCCTTTTATTCCGTAATTTAAAAGCTAACAGTCTTTAAATAGTTCTGATCTCTCTTACCGCTTTCTCTTACACACGCTGTGTACATCTCTTTTTGTCTACTTTTGTATCGCAGGTATGTTGGAAGAGATTTTTTTTTTTAATAACCATCACCTTTGTACGTATTTCTCTGTTCTTTTCTTCTTGCTCATGTGTCTTGTGTTTCTCCATATGTGTGCATAAATGGTTAAATAAATAAACAATATGTATAGATAATTAGATATATAAAAAGGGAGCGGAAATAATTTTAGGGCACCAAAAAATGTTGACAGGTCAACCACATTCAATGCGTTATTTTCATTGCGTAGCAGACGAATTTTTCAAACATATGAATCAATGTATTAGGAGTTTCTTTCGAAATCCTTCGGTTTGTGAAAGAAAGTGTGTTACGCTATAGGGCTCAAAAGCTAGGCTATATGCATGGATTAGCATACATTTGCTTCTATTACTTGGACAATCTGCAGTTTTCTATTATTATCTAGAAATAATACAAAAACATTGCATTGCATTATTTTATCTTAGTTTCCTTTCTAGCCGAAGACGTAGCTAAATTGTTTTTGCCTAATTTCATCATTTGCATTTTTATATAATTTATAACTAACTCAAATTTTGGTATCATTATCATATCGTTAGCTGAAAGAAATACGACCGGTCACATTCTGTTTTGCATTACAATTCTGACATAACACAAAACATACAGCCTGACAATGATCTAGAAATTGCAAAAAACGTAATAAAAATTGAATTTCGCAGGCGAATAAATTAGTGCGTCGTGGCTTACAAATTCAATTATTTGATCACACTAAGTTAAACATCCTACGCAGAATAATAGGCTTACATCTGCATTCATAATAATCTTGTTTCATCATCATCTGCCTGGCCTTTTCTCAACTATGTTGGGGTCGGCTTCCAGTCTAACCGGATGCAGCTGAATACCAGTATTTTACATGGAGCGACTGCCTATCTGACCTCCACAACCCAGTCACTGGGTGATACGATGCCCCTTGGTAAGACTGGTTGTCAGACTTTCGGGCTACTGACGACCTGTAACCATTTGCGTGGGCCATATACAAAATACTCAAAACCGCCAGACAGTTATAAAGTCATGCATCCAGTGTAGCTTGATTCCTCTTTAAATGTCATCACAAATATCATATATAAAATTCCTACGGTAAGGAAGGAAAATTTTCTGATGCATATACACAGGTATACCTACACACACTACAATACGACAGACATACATTAAAAGCTCCATTCAGACAGATGTTAAACAAGTTTTTCATCATAGCCGTTTTCTTCTCACGATCACAGAACCCTAAACCGAGTACATATCTCAAAAAATATATAAGCTACCTCTTGCCCAACCTACATGGATATTTTTTGTGGGTTCCCACCGACGCCGCCCGAAAACCGCTGGTCATCATCTGCTTTCATTTCTTTTTAAATGTATTCGATTTTTAAATTTTAATCACAGACTAATCTTCTGTTTCTATAGACTGTTTTTTGTTTGTTTATTTGTGTTAGTAATAGTTTATAGTATAGACTCCTGTGGCTAATAAGTTTGCTGAAATTGTCTATGATGAGAACTGTTGTGTGTTACGGAAGCTCTAATGAAAACTCATTTAGTTTTTGTGGGTACTTGCACGGTAGCTTTGTATTGGTACTGATTGTTTTGTTAAATACATAGATAGATAGGGAGTACCAAGAATTTTACAAAGAGCCTTGTGGACATAACGAAATTTTGATTCTAATTGCCTTTTACCATACAGAGGCCCGCACATAATAATAGCTTCCCGACCAATTTCGGTCACGGTGGCAAATCTCAACGGAGATTAGCCAGATACGCAAGAGATATTATTGTGCACAAGTGTTTGCGAAAACACAGGTGCACTATCTCTTCCCTCACTCACAAAGTCCGGTGGGATGGCAATCCGCCTCGACCGGGCAGAGATCAGGCCAGGGCCAACGGCTTTACGTGCTTTCCGCAGCACAGGGTATTAAGCCGCCAAATTCCAAACTCCGGGCTGTTACAAAAAAATTCCTAATGGAAACCCAATAACAGTTTGCCCGATCTGGGAATCGAGCTCAGGACTCCACGCTTAGCAGTAGCGCTTTCAATCACGAGACCAACGGGGCACTTACTCATAATAATAACAATTTGAATATTAAAAAATAAATGCAACTGCTCACAAAATAAAGTTGAAGTACGGAGCAACACTGGTGAAAGGCACATTTGCTTCTTGAAAAACAAACATGATTCGGGCTTTCCATTTCAGCACTCAACGGAAAACGAAACAGACCCCAAGGTACCTACAGTCGACCACAAAAATTATAGCGTTCAGCTTTCTCATGGAATAACGATTGCAACTTTGAAAATGGACCTATTTCATAATAGTAAGTAAGAATTCCAAAACGTCTACGTTCAAAACAATATAAAATCACAGTCAATGTAGTAGGTTCCAAACTTACCATAGCCCTTCTTTTTGCATCGGGGTTACAACTTCACTCTTTGGAACCATTATCTATTGCTTTTGATATATACTTATTACCTATTTATTAATTAACCAATTTATGTATAATAAACAGCTGTCCAGTCCACTATCCAATATGTTTCACCCACATATCTGTAGGTAGGCAGCGCCGCTCCACATAATTATAGCATAGATTGCTGCTGACGCCCCCATGCCTTCCGAAGCATCACGCTTCAATGATAGATATCTTTCTACAATTATAGGTTTCATTTCTTAATGAAATCAAGAGCTAAGCTTTGTAATAATGAATGGGTACGTTGAGAAAGATAAAAAACTAAGTACCTTGACTTAGCACACGAGGTTGTCGACATGTGGGATGTGGACTCTGCAATCATAGTACCGATAATCGTTACAGTAAATGGCCTAATACCGGAAAGTCTCGACCAACACCTCAGGAAGCTCTCATTGCAAGGCTGGATTAAGGGCTTGATTCATAAAGCAGTACTCCTGGTCACAGCACGCATAGTAAGGAGGTTCCTCTCTCTCTAGAGCCCTGACTACCGACAGCTTGGACCCTGTTCCTGATGCCGACGTGCCATTACTTTACAAAGTTTTTTGTAAAGACATTAAAAACGTATTCAATATGTATGAAAAGAAATAAACGATAGTAAATGCACGTCAATTTTCCATGTTTTCCTACGTTTACTTTCTTTCCTGCATTTTGTTTAACTTTTAATTTTTTTTTTTGAGCATAGAAGCGTCCCCTCCCCCCCCCATTGGTTTTTCGCAACTTTAGTCTTACGATTAACTTTACTGTTATTTGTTAAATACAATCAAGGAAATTAATTGTGAAGCAAATATTGACACCCTACATCAATTTGCCTTGTTACAGACATTTCATACAAATGTCAAAGTATGACAGTTGTGATTTGTTTATACAGACAATTTAGGTACGTGGTCAATTTGTTCCCTAAGTTTACATCACCCCATTTTGCTAGGAGTTCGTGGTGAAGTACAGGCCCGTCTTTTCCGGAACTGCGAGAGCAATAACTTTAATTTGACAATCAAGAACGACTTTTTTTTTTCTTTTTTTTAAGGGCTTTATCGCTGAGCGATAACGTCACCCCTTATCATCACCACAATCAACTTAACCTCTAGAGCCCCAGCGGCACAAAAACGTGCCAGTAAACACCGACCGATTTAAAACTTTATTTGTAGTAAAGATAAGGCTTAAAATCGTCCGCTATATACAACATGTAACGTTAAATGCGCAAAACCTGAAAATAGTTTGATCAGAATAACGAGCAGAATTAATTGAACCACTTTTTAATATAGGTCACATTTTTCAAAAAATCTTCATTAAAAACGTTGCCGTCTCTATTTATTAATAGGTCAAGCAAGCCAATGTGAGCGCGGCGCAGCGGCCCGGTGACGACTCCTCCCTCGGTAAAGCGTTGTCGCAGACGCAAGAAACGATCAGAATGGCCAGTAAAACTAAAACAGCACATAAAACCTTTACAATTTTTTGAATGACTTATTTTCTCTCTGAAATAGGTCAATTGAATTAAAAATCAGTTGGGGTGTCTGAGGTTTTGCGCATTTAACGTTACACGTTGTATATCTAAAAGAGCCCGCTCGGGGTGCTTGACCGGTTAATATAAAAACTGATAAAATTTACTTCAAAACAAAGAGTGCAAGTTTGTACGGTATTGTTGTTCCGATAAAGGACAAGCCATGTTAGCATTAAACTCTCCAATATCATACTTATTCATATTGCCAAGTATATTAAATCGCAAAAGGACTATTTAATCTAATAAAAACATAAGACATATAGCATCTTCTAATGAGATACACTTTCCTGCTAATTTCCTACATCGGACTTTTCACTTTTTTTTTTGGTTTTTATTTGTTTTTATCGGATGTTTATTATAATGAGTGCCTTTTAGTCTGTGCTAAATAAATGTATTTTTTTCTTTCTTTCTAATCATAGATCTCACTAATAAAAAAATTTTTATTGTCATAATCTCTTAACTAACTATTTACACTAGGTACTATAAATACTAACTACCTAACTAACTAACTATACAGCGTGTAACGGAAAGGGGGTATCAACCCTGAAGGAGGTGAATGTGCTCATGAAACTCAACAACTTTCCCCAAAGAACATAGGTCGAAATATGAAAAAAAAATTTGGCCCTCCCATAGTAAATCAATCGGCTGGTAGTCAGTTTTGTAAGGGAGGGCCAAATTTTTTTTTCATATTTCGACCTATGTTCTTTGGGGAAAGTTGTTGAGTTTCATGAGCACATACACCTCCTTCAGGGTTGATACCCCTCTTCCGTTACACGCTGTATAAACAAATAAATACAAAAACAAAAGGATATTTAGGCGTCGAAGTATTCGTCCGCATCGCTGTCACCCAGAAACGTGCGCAGAAGAATGGCAGCATTGCCACGTTGAATGGTAGGAAGAATATACAAATAAATAAAAAATAAATGAATTATTATTATTTTATTATTATTATTATTATTATTATCATACTCGTAGTCAAGTAGAAGTGATTATTTTTATATTTTCAGTTCTGCTACCGCTCTTTATTAGTGCGGATCTCGTGGATGGTGTTCCTAACAATGTTATAGCCTGTAGGATAAGATAAAAGATGATTTTTGACGGCACGGTTGGCGCAGTGGTTAAGCTATTGACTGTCGCGCTGCGTGTCGCGGGTTCGATTCCCGCACGGAACAAATATTTGTATGACCTACAAGTAGTTGTTCCGGGTCTGGCTGTTTGTGTATGTGACTTTATATGTTTGTAAACGCTGGGTGCGTTTACAAACATATAAAGTCACAATACAGGAGAAATTCCTAGTGCAACGTTAAAAAAAGAAAATGTACAAAACTTGAGTGTAGAAACATGGCATGCAAGATGTTACATTAAACTCACACACACATCATGATTCTCTTGCTCTTAACCCAATGTATTTTATCCATCGTTTCCATGGTTTTCCCCTACTCTTATAGCTCAAAACTTCCTTTAATCTTTTCCTCATTCCTCTGTAGCATAGCCCAATATCAAAAAAAAAACACACATTTCCACTCAAATATAAATTACACTTTGTAACATTATTGTAGGTTTTCCATTTTGACCAATACTTAGATAAGTATACCTACACATCCATATGGCGAGGGGAGAGAGGGGCACGCATTTATATAAACCTTAGGTACCAGTCGACAGTCCAAACCCACAGGCTCTAATAGATAGCTACCACTTCCTACCCAATATATCATGATGTGAGAAACTGAGGCAGCCGGTCTGCTCGAGTTGGCAGGAAGAGCCCGCCCCGCCTAATTATAGTCTGTAGACGGTCATACGCCCACCAGAACCGAGCTGGTGCAACCGTGGGAGCGGTCAGCTAAATATATGGTGCTGCCTCGATGTGGACCATGATTTATTGTAGATAGACTTTTTGATAGTGAGGTTTAAGGAGCTTGGTTTACTTCGATGAGCAGTACACCATCAATTTGTAGTCAATTTTAAATACGGAAAATTTAAAATAGTTTATTTTCCAAATAATACAGTATGCAGCCGTGCTATTCTGTAATCATCTCACCGTGAAAGCTTGACTGAAGTGAGCGTGGAGTGAGCTGTCATTCGCTAGGGATTAACACTATTAAGTGCTCACTTCACTTATGATTTCACGGTGAGATTTTAACAGAATCGACCGGCAGTTTCGCAGGTCAACACCAAGTTGAAACGACATGAGTAGCTTAAAGTAAAGTCGCCAGCACATCAAGCTACAACAATCTGTCAAATATATTTAATAGATTTTCAACTTTATTGCTAAAGCATAAGGTTCAAAGTTGATTGGGAAAATTTGACAGTTTCGGGTAGATTGATGTGCTGGCGTCTGTATCTTAACATTATCAGGGTGGCTGGGTCATCAACGCGCAACCGGCTACCATGGATTCAGTACATGATTCAGAACACCACACTGCGTTGAAATTCTTCGTCGGTTATCTAACAAAAAAATAGCTATTAGATGTCCATGCCATCTTGGACGAAGTATTATTTGCCAGTGAGCCGGAAATTAGATAGTTAGTCTGTATCTTGGAGCTCGGATGAATCTCGGGTGATCTGAGTGAGCAAATGGTCTAAATTCTAAAAATCTTAAAATTTCTCTTCTGAAGTACTGAAGTTCGTATTTGGTAAGAGGCGTCTCTAATCCCATTTGCCAGTACAGTTACAATCCCAGATAAATTCTATAATCCGGTTATAAATTAAACTACAATGTTTAAGAAAAATCTGAGCAAAAAGTTCAAATCATCTAAATGTCAAAAGTTTAATGTACCGCAAAATAAATATCTGTGAAATTAGTTCTATTTTAAAACCTAAAGACCTAGCATTCAAAACAGGCATCCTGCGGTTCTTACTATTTTCGCGGATATCAAAAAGTATTCAATCTTGACTTAGTTTTAGAAAAACTATAATAATCAATAGCCTTTCTCTATTCAGAACTAAATTCGGAAATTCGATTTGAAATCATTTAAAATTATTGTTGATAATAACAAATTAGACCAGCGTTTTTCTTTTCAAACATTTTCAAATCTCGAGTTCTTTCATTTACGTTTGAAATTATTTATTTACTTATTGCGAGAGAGACTTTTGAAGCTAACTTCATTTCAATAAAACATCATCAAGTATTTGCAGTCATTAAAGAGCGATAAACAGAAATGCTTCCCGTACATTCCTAGCAATCTATTGTTTCATTTGGAAGGTAGTTTTTAATTGCCACCATTAAATCCAGGCATGGCAACTAAGGGCCAGTTACACTACCAACTTTATGGGGCACACATAAACTGCCGTGCGATTCTGTAACCATCTCACCGTGAAAACTTGGGTGAAGTGAACGTGTAGTGAGTCGTCAATAGTGTCAATCCCTAGCATCAGCATGACTCACAGTTCACTCTAAGCTCACTTCACCTGAGTTATCACGGTGAGATTTTTCCAGAATCGACCGGCTACTCAAAAGTTTGTAGTGAGTTGATAGCTGAACGTTTGAACGTACTTTCTTAATAAATTCTGAGAAAGATATTATTCTCCTATAACGTTTTATTGGTTTGACTAATATGGAGAGAAAAAGTTGACTCCAGCCGTGCGATTCTGTAACCATCTCACCGTGAAAGCTTGGGTGAAGTGAGCGTGGAGTGAACTGTCAATAGTATCAATCCCCAGCATCAGGTGGAATGAAACTCGGCCGCTTTCTCAAAGTTGTGTCTACCGAACTGGATGACTAGTCCTAGGTAGACATAATCCTTCACAACTTCGAGAAGCGACCCTTCGATGTGGATTGGATGTAACTTTTGTCTTTTCCAAATTCATGCCGAGGCCAACCCGCCGGGAGGCTCCATTTAAGCTGTGCAGCATTTGGTACAGCTGTTCCAGCGTTTCTGCCATTATGACGATGTCATCGGCAAATCGAAGATGTGAGAACATAAAAATTAGTGTTAATATAAAACCCAAGTTTAAAATCCCAAGAGCTTCATGTATAACCAGCCTTATTTATTAGCACTAAAGCCAATGTTTTTGCGCTAAGAATAATAACATAAATCATATCTACGTGCCTCACGTCCGCCATCTTGAATTACCGACTAATATTGAATATTTTTACGCCATTTTCACCGTATAATTATAATAAACACTCATATTACTATCCTTGGTTGATTTCCATGGAGATTAAGATAGTTCATGAGAGATTTCATATTAAAGATAGCTTCGGTTGCTAAAATAAGTCTTAAGGAAAACCATAGAGGTGGGGTTATTTTCAAAATGGTTACCTATTTCTTGTAAAATTTTGTATTTTTAAGGATCAGTCTTAGTATTGGTATTTTCGTGAGAGGAGGTGGGGCTGGTGTCCTTTATTCCAATTAAAACGCGTATTTTGTGTATGGGCGAGAAAATCGATCATTCAATACACCCTAACTTTTTTTTTTTAAGTAAAAAAAAAACTCATCAAGGAAGGCCAGCAACGCCTTGGTGTCACTGACAATTTCACGGAGTGTGTGAAGTCTTTTGTAAAGTACGAAGATCTTCTGTTCGGGATCTGTTGATCTAACTAAAATAACTGTTTTAAACCAACAATATTGTGCTGATTGAAACAACAACGTTACGCATTTTTTACACTAGAAAATTCTGAGCAACCACTTTCACTCTGTCACTAAACTACATTACTTTAAACTTTGAAGACTAACAAATAAAGAAAATGACAGCTTTTCCTCCCTCCAAATCAACGGAAAAAGATCTAAGCCTCCGCTACAAGGTGCTGACCAACTCCGATAATAATATCAGACCTACTTTTGATGCGTAATTGTCTAATTTAAATTAAAATTAAATTGCCCTAAATGTCAATTCCAATAGCAGCTTAATAAAAGCCAATTCTACAGCCACATCACGACTTCATCTACCATAGAGACATACCACATAAAGTAGCCCCACATTGCCCCGACATCGGCGAGTTTAGCCCGCGCATGCGCTTGGGCAAGAAGCCGCGGTACCCCGTAATTACGGCCGGCGCGCCTGCCGCCCATGTACGCACGGCCAAACTCTTTTATTTTTTATACATATATTTTTTCTTTTTCCTACATTACACACCGCTTCACGTTTTATGAACGTGTGGGTATTCTGTTTTCAAATAATTATTGTTTTGTGTAGGTAACCACTAAGTTCTCTTCGACGCTTTGGCTACAACACTAATTTACTTATTTTTACTGTCAAGTATGGATTTTAGGTTAATAGAAAATCGTCTGCTTCAATGTCCCACTCACCGCACAGACTTCATTCACTCTTCCTTCTTCGTTCAGTCTAACTCTCTGTGGAATGCGCTCCCCCAGGAAATCAGGATGGCAACCAACCGATTATCCTTTAAAGTTAAGGTTCGCGAGCACATTCGCAAGAAGCTGGCAGTATCATCACAGCAACATTTTCTCATTTTTTTGTCTTATTTCTTTTTAGTATATTCATGTATTTATGTATATTTATTTGTGCTTATATTTATATGCAATTAAGTATATATTATGTTTAAAATATTTATTTCTCAATTTTCATGAAAAATCATGAAAATGACAAACAGTAGTAAAAACTACTGTTTGACTCTGCATCACCCAAAGGTTGACTGGTAAAAATTGTCTATGGCATTAAGTCCGCCTCTTTACATTTATGTGCTTGAAGTATTAAATAAATAATAAATAAATAACATGAAAAAAAAATTAAATCCCAAAGACTACCTACTTACTAGGTAGATGCAGGCCCTGGTGATATTTATAGGCATATGCATAGTTCTAAGAAGAAGAGCCATAAAATATAAGAGAAAAAAAAAAAACAAAGCTTTTTATGGAAATACTAAAATAATATTCATGCGTTTAAACTATGTTTGCAAAATCTTTTGAAAAATAAATGAATGTTTCAAATTTTACCGACTTGGATGGTTATAATTCTGTAAATACATACTTGTTGCCGTAGCGAATCATATTTTGTTCAACAAACACCCTGACAATGACCTGCAAGTCGCAAAAAACGTATTAAAATTTGAGCCTTGACCTTTAAATGGACATTCCAGATCATCCTTTGACTTTACAGCCCCGATTTCCTCAACAATTTGTCATCATCTGCCTAGCCTTTCCCAACTATGTTGGGGTCGGCTTCCAGTCTAACTGGATGCAGCTGAATACCAGTATTTTACATGGAGCGACTGCCTATCTGACCTCCACAACCCAGTTACTGGATAATACGATACCCCTTGGTAAGACTGGTTGTCAGACTTTCGGGCTTCTGACTACCCGTAACGATTGTCAAAGATCCACGAATGGCAGCCGGGACCAACGGCTTAACGTGCTTTTCGTTCGAGGCACGGAGGGGTCTCCGTATGAAAAGATGGTCACCCATCCACAGACCAACCGTGGCAAGTGTAGCTTAACCTGATCCATCGACCTATGCGACTGTTGTTATTTAGCTACGGGCCCCTCATTTCTCCCCTATTTCCTCAACAGTTTGTAAGATTAAAAAAAAAACTACTATAGAACAGAAAACAGGAGCCTAGGGATGGGATCCGACCGACTCACTCGAAACCCTTCACACGACCTATACGTAATTAAAACAATAAAAAAACTTCATGAATGGGTATGCCGATATAGGCTTATGTTTATTAAAATCTTGCCCGGGATCGCTTCCCGTCCAAACATGATTTATGTGAAGTAGAAGCGGGTCGAGCCGCCTCCATTCATTTGTTTTTTAACATCGACTAACGCGTTGTTTTATTCCCTTTCAGATAGGCTTGATTAGTTTTAGCTCCGATTAATCGACTAAGGTCTCTCTGGTTCTTTGTTTTTTTTTTTTTTTTTTTTCTTAAAGTTCGTGGGATTAGTCTGTGTTGGGCGCGCCTTATGATTTGTGACAGCGTCTTATTGTTTTTTCATTACGTTTCGTTTGTTGAGTGTAATTCGGAATTACAATAACTTTAATCGAGACATGAGAAGTTAATCGGTGAATTTCTTTAATTGACTAAAGATTTTAATTATAAATCGACTGCTAGGTACCTTTTTGGTAACGTTCTTTAGCTAATATTTTGGTCATCTATTTTTGATTTGCTTATAAATTTAAAATGAATTTGTCAATAATAGCATAATATCACAGCTGTATTCACCTAACGGTTGGGCAAAGAAACTCCTGATGGAAAAAACCCAATAACACTGCCCGACCTGTCGAATCGAACGTAGAACCTCATTTGCCACCACTGTTACAGCGGGGATGTCGATTAGCGCGTTCAAACAAACCGTTCAGTTTTATTATTAGTATAGATTAGCTCTTTTCTAGTCACAAAACTGCTTAGTCAACCACTAACCTACATACGAACATATACCTACACACATAGTTCCAATATCAAGCTATTTCGATCAAACCACAAACTTATACGCACGTAGAAATAGTAGATTAGATGTCATCTCCACGCGGCACAAATCTAAATCTCATTAATGTGTCGAAACAATGCGGTAATTAGCCAACTCAATTACCAGATGGATACGGCAGTTAGGTTTTCCACAATACTGATAACAGTAGAATAGACTGAAGGCTATTCTGTGCTGAAGGTAAATCTTTCCGAAGCAGAGATAGGAAGGAAATGAAGTAGACTTGAAATAGCCATCTTTTCCTTAGCGTATCAATGGCAAAAAGTTTAAATATTTTTTTCCATTATCAAAATTCAGCAAAAAATCATCAAGTGCACAGGTGACAGGGCATGCGGCGCAGGGTCGAAGGTGGGCCATTGTCTGCGGGGAGGTGCTGCATACGCACTTGAGATCAGAGCCATCCGTGAACCCCCATCTGTGGAGATTGTCTTTCACCCGGCCGAGTTGCGTTCGAAGACTACTTAGAGATTTCCAACTCGGCCACGGTAACGCGTGACCAGGCAAAAGGCTCTCAGATGGCTCGATAAAATTAGCCATAGAAATTGGATTGTGAAAAAAGAAATTCATTTCGTAGGTACCCAAAAAAATAAAGTGCGCCAGAAATAAAGAATACTATTTTCATATGGGAAACTTTTTAATATTACAATAAAATTCGACAATTTACTCTCTGGCTGCTGTTTGAGTTTGAAAGTACCAAAAATAATATTTTTGACAACAATATTTTGGACATTCGTTCGAAGACGCAAACAGTTATTGATTCGCTGGCTTTCAGTTAGAAATAAATGGATATGAGCGGCAGGTATACTAAGGTATGATTTAATAGGCACTTTAATTTATTTTTGGGTACAAATTGTTCGATTATGTAAAGCTTATTTTGCTTTATATAATCATGGTTATGCTTTATATAAATAATAAAATTTAAATAAGGAAATTATAACTGATCTTCTAGAAACTTATTGACCTTCTAATGATGCGTACGTGTTTTTTAGATTAATGAATGAGTCTCTTTTTAACTTACTGGACTTTTTTCACAGTTGGTCGTAGTATCTAAGCTAAGGTACCCCGACAAAACGGGTTAGATTAGGTCAGAGCTGTGATACTACACTTTGATCTTAGCGAAAAGGCTAAGGACTAATAATAATAATAAAATAAATTTCATAAAATAATAATAATAAAATAATAATAACAAAATAATAATAATAAAATAATAATATTAAAATAATAATAATCAAATAACAATAATGACTAATACTAGACTACTACGTTCCCGCGACCCCTGGCGTAGGTGTGAGATGGAACACGGGGATAGTTTTTAGTTAGTAAGAGTCAGACATCCATGATTTTTTAGATTAATGAATGAGTCTCTTTTTAACTTACTGAACTTTTTTCACAGTTGGTCGTAGTATCTAAGCTAAGGTACCCCGACAAAACGGGTTAGATTAGGTCAGAGCTGTGATACTACACTTTGATCTTAGCCAAAAGGCTAAGGACTAAAAATAATAATAATAAAATAATAATAATAATATAATAATAATAATAAAATAATAATAATCAAATAACAATAATAACTAATACTAGACTACTACGTTCCTGCGACCCCCGGCGTAGTTTTTAGTTAGTAAGAGTCAGACATCCATGAGGATTTTATATTCCGGCAAAAAAAAAAGGTTAGAGCTGTGATCAACTACACGCGAGTCAAATTGAACGCAGTAAATAAGCTAAGGGCACCCAGACCAAATAGGTTAGGTGAGATTAGAACTGACCAACCGCGCGCGAGCCGAGCGAGCGCTTCATCCAAGTTGTTCGTAGTTATGTGGCTATTTAGTATTTTTAGGACCCCAAAATAAGTATTAAAAAGGTTCACAAAAAGAGGTGCAATCATTATATTAGAGTTTTCAATAGTATAATAAATAGTTAATAGTTTCAATAGGCTTCCTAGGGACCTTAATGTCGACTTGTTCTGCACCAGTGTGGCGACCCCTTTGCAACCGGGAGTAAAAATTTCGCATAGATCAGTAAAAATTATTAAGCTTTTGGAAAGTGTTCAGAGGTCCTGGGAATGAGAATACTGGAAAAAATCTCTTGCAACCTGGTCTTCAGCAGTCAGATCCTCACATACGTGAGGTTCAGGAATAATTTGCTAGTCGCTCGATCATGCAGAATTTTGTGAACTCGAAACTCACGATCACTTCAACTCGGTTGGCAAGGGTTATGACGGCTTTTGGTGCAGTCTTTTTTCAAGGATAGTTAACTTATCTACTACTCTCTTAACTCATTACATTAACTTCTATGTACTTTCTTTTTATCGACTTTTTCCTCAACTATATGTGGAGGCTTGTTATTAGCCGTTTTTTAACATTACATTCTTTATGTCATTGGCTTGTTAGTCTGTAAGCCTTCTTTAAAATAAAATAAATAAATAATTATTTTTAGTGCGCTAAATGGGAATTATTAGAGGTTTAAAATTGGATGAAGGTCATCTTTTCACAGTCCCTTTCTTTTAGTTTTTTTTTAATACCTTCTCTTGCTAAAATGTCGAAGTGAGTCAGCATAGGTAGAGGTGCATAAGTTTCAAGAAAGTTGCATCGTTGTTCATATTCTGCCTACATTCCTTATGGGCGTTTTCACTTGATAACATCAAAATGTAAAATAATGCAATAAAAATCGACCCACGTTCACTTTTATAAAGGTAATCTTATTCACAAAATACACCGACGCGTGGTCGAGGCGTGAATTTGCGAAGATTTTTTAAAAATTCTTTAGTACTGAGATGGAATAATAAAACTGTTCTTGCGGTCTGACTTTAACTGTCAACTCTTTGGTTTTTTTCCCATGATATTTGTGACGGTGAAGCTCAAAGCTTGTGGTCGGGGACCACATCACTCGTGGCCGCATTCAGACAAATTCATACCCCATAAAATTGACGCGACGCTCTCTGGTACACCACCATTTTGTTTTCGTTTTGGAGGAAAAAAGGCCGAATGTAAATGAGGTTTTCTTGAAAGAAGTAAGATGTGAGTGTTGCTTAGGTTACCTTATCTTGTCTCTTTTATAGAGAGAAGGTAGATGTCGCAAGGCTTCAGTAATGATATTCTTTTATTTTTAATGATGTTCTACAGGGCTTAGTATATCAACTCTCTGAAATAAAACCTCATGATATTCTAAGCTGATTTCAGAAAAAAATAGAAAGAAAAGAAACTAATAGTTTCTTCATTCTTTTGGCCGATTCCTAGAATTTACGGAACGTTATTGGTTAAAATTAAGACTTTTGTATATTTACTATTAAGAAAGCAAAGACCTCATAGCTTTGCATAGTAGACCCTTCAATATGGAAGTAACTATCATAGGTAAAAGTAACTTACAAATCTATTTATATGCCCTGTTTGGTAATACAAAATGCTACCATTGGTAAGCAATACGTTTGATTTTGGTTTATAGGAACCGAGCATTAATGTTTTAACTCCGATTCTTTAGAGGATCTGGTGCACTTATGAATCATACTCTTGTTGTTCAGTTTGGACATTGCTGTCCAATATTCTCATCAAATGATAGGGTCATAGCCCACCAGCACCCTAATTGTGTAACACATTTTCTATCACAATCTAATGGTTTTTAAGGAAATTCCTAATCCGTTGTTTTATAGGTTTTAAAAATTCGTTTGAACAACAACGTAAATAACGCAAACGTAGCTGAACTCTCAAAATGAAAGGAATTGTGATTAATTTTCATTTCATATATGTTACACAGTTACCCCCACTGGTTTAAGTGGTCACAGATACTTCGAAAGGAGCCTTTACCCACGATTATTTCACATTTAAACATGGCAATGGCTAAACCGGGTGTTGGTGTCATCTGACATCACAGCTGCACAAGCGCCGGGCAGACGATCACTGCCAATTTTAAATTTGGAACGTTTACTATTCTCAAACAACTGGCCACACAGAAATTAACTCTACCCTTCCTGTTTTAAGATTTAAAACTTATAATTTTATAAGCTGTGCTATTTACCAAATTTAGAATTGAAGTGACGGAACTCTTGAACGCTATCGATAAATTACAGTTCTTATTTATTTGTTGATAAGGTGGATTTTTCTTTGAAGTGTTTTTTCTATTGTTTCGGTCGGTCGACTATAATGACATAATGGGTCGCGGGTTCAATCCGGCGCAATTACGCGGCACACGATCGATTATTGTGATCAATACAGGGGTTAGACGGCGGTCCGCTGCCAATTTTACATCTTTTTTTTATATAATTTTGTTACAAACAATGTAGCTGTGATCTTACATCGATAACGTTTATCGACCTAAGGAGCTAAGCATTATTTTTATGTTCCTAAGTACGCTGTCGCACTCCTGGGCATAGGCCTCCCTCCACTCCTATCTTTCCCGAGCCCTCACGTCCTCCTTCCAGTTTTGACGGAACCCATCCAGTTCCTACCGCCATCTCCTACGTGGCCTGTCGCTATATTTTACGTAACTATAATAAATTATAATTAAATATTTATGAGTAATGTCTTTTCTAATGGCCAAGGAAACAGATGACAGGTAAAAACGATCACGACTAATTTTCGAATTAAATATGATTTATAAATCACCCATATTAGTTTACACCAGTGTTTTGCCTTGACATTATCATTAGCATATTAAAAGTAGATCAACACATTTTTTCATTCAATACAATTAATAAGTCGATATCTATTATTATCAAATACAATAACTAATTTAACAATATCGATAACAATACGGGCGCATCACTACATTATCGACCGATCATCGACTCGGTCGCCGACACGGATCGACAATTTCGTAAATTGTGCACCGATTAGCGACCGATTACGACCATTACCGACAGACGGACACCCGATCCGGCCGCACCGATTAAAATAATCGGTAAACGATAAAAACCGATAAAATAATCCCATGTTTTGTCTGTAGCCGGTTTTTTGTGAATGTTAGCTGCGCGTGCGTGAGTTGAGACTAGCCTAGCGTTTTGTCTAGCTTCTAGAATTTAGTTTTTTTGCCTCTAAATTGACTGTCTTAATAGCCTTTTGCTGATGTATTTTTATAGTTTATCTAAATCTACTAAAATGTTACTAAAAACTTGATGGAAGGCGCCATCACATAGGTATTAATTTATTTTAGTAATGTCAGAAGATCATAGTGTGTTTGTTGTAATTTCTTTTTATTGTTGCGATATGAGTTTCTATTCATTCTTGTTAGTACTCGTATGTACGTAAGTCTTAATACCAAACTGTAAATGAGGTTTAATCACTATAACTTTGCACTAAAATACATTTACCAGGTTCCACTTTCCTGATCTTTCACCTTAAGGGGAAAGTGCCAGGGTAGCTCGGAAATCAATTTTTCTTACGTTTTTTCTGCGCAGTATTCCGTCTAATCTCGAAACCACCTTTCGTCCTCATGGGACATCATAGTCCTTTATGTAATCTGTATGTAATGGCTTTCATTTTGACAGCTCAACAACTTTCATTGCGTTATTTACGTTGTTGTGCAGACCAATTTTTCGAACATGTGAAGCAATGGCTTAGCAATATCCTTCAAAATGATTTACTTAGACTGATTGGTGTGTTACGCAATTAGGGTGCAAGAGTCGTACTGCTATACACTCTTATACATATTTACAGTGCTGCAAGGATCTTTTGGTCCTTGATGACATTGACAGGGGGAGCTGTTGGTAAACATTTGTGAAATTGTATTTTAAAAAAAAAAGCATGTTAACAAGATGGCGGCGTTAGTTCCGATTTTAGCCACGCGCCAAAAGATCCTTGTACAGCTACACTTACCATTTTAATGTTGCTAATAAGACCCACGGGCGGCCGACTATTCTATTGAAATTTTTACCAAGTTTTATTTTCGAAACATAACACAAAAAACCTTATACATGAACATTTGTTTTCATACACAAGCTGTCTCCAACGTATTAAAATATTTTTAGATTAGTGTCAACTATTCACAAGACAATATAACAATATAACCTCAAAACCGGTGTCAGTTGGAATTAAGCTTTCAAAATGTTTTCCATGCAGCTCGGAAAATACTAAAAACATCGTGTTTTCTTATACAAATGCGTATGGCCGCGCCTTTTCGTTATGAAGTTTTTGTGTAATGTTTCGAAAAAACACACGCAGGGGACACGGATTTTGACATAGATCTAAAAAGAACAATACTGTCTTTGTTATTCGGTTTTGTGAGTGGAAATGCAACAGCACACCAGAGGGCCTAGATGAAGTGATATTCTATCAGTGATAACGATGAAGGAAAACAGAAAAAGTCTAAAATGAATTATATTGACATAAGCTACCGAAAAGTTTATCTCAATCGTGCTTATAAGTCGTTGTAGAAATACGAAACGATTGCCACTTAACGAGACCTTCAGTTCACTTTTTATATAATAATTATCAACTCAGTCAACTGCAATTGCTAGCCAGACATAGTCCTCTTTCAAGTTGCTCCACAAAGCCTCAACAGTTCAACACAGCTATAAGCAATAGCACAGGTACAGACGCCAGCACATCAAGCTACCCGAAACTGTCAAATTTTCCCAATCAACTTTGAACCTTATGCTTTATAAATAAAGTTGAAAATCTATTAAAGAAATTTGACAGATTCTAGTAGCTTTATGTGCTGGCGTCTGTAAATTAACTCCACCTAATCCTAACGTCACCCGCATGACCAAAATCCAATCAAAAACCTAGCATAAACCTCTATTTGATGAGAAGAATGGTTCATAAGAGAAGTTTATTAAAGCTGGGGACATCGGGGACCAGGACAGGACCGCCTATTTATCAGCCGTCTAAAGGTACATTGCGCGGGTCTCTCCAAAGACACGTCAAAGCCTATCCTAATTTAAACAGGGCTGTTTACGTCCCCGGGGCTTCGGTCACGACGAACCGTCGGGATGGGGTCGAGTGGTAGCGAGAAAGTAAATGAAATCGAAAGGAATCATTTGTTTTTAGAGTGACTGACTCGATTTTTTAAAAACGTTTATTGTAAGCTATTAGTTAAAGGCCAGGATTTCGGAAAAGGTGGAAATATGAAAGAATAAATTGTATTGTTTTGCTATTTTTTTTTTTTAACACATTCGCTGCGGCGGACGCCTGTCGGCGTTTTTTGATTTAATATTCAGGTGCGGAGGACGCCCATCGGCGTTCGCGACGAAAGCTGTCCCGCACTTGGCTAGTAAGCGTATTTATCGTCGCAGCGAATGGGTTAATTAATTGAAGGTTCATTTATGCAGTAAAATACTTAAAAATATCAACCTCGCTGATAAACCCGCAGCGACTGTAAAATTTGATGTTTATAATAAAAGATTTATAAACTTAATGAGACGATATCTATCTATTTATCTGTCTATTCTATTCTATTCTTATTTTCATTAAGTCGGTAAATCTTTATCATTCGATTGAAGAAGTTTCAAGACAAGGCGATCTAGCATAGTGATTTATTTTAAACTGACTTCCTATTCTAAGGTAAGGCTTTAAGTGCTTTCCGAGGCACGGGGGTATTAAACCAACTCGGACTGCTATTAGGAATTTCTCTAATGAAAAACCCAATAACACTTTATCCGACTCGCGAATCGAAACCAGGACCTCACGCTCAGCAGTCGTGCTAAAAACAGTTGGTCCTGCGCCTGATCTCTCCCCGGTCGAGTCAGATTGCTATCCCATAGGACTATGAGAATATAGGAACAGAGAGAGTACACCTGTGTTTATGCACACACTTGTGCACTGTAATATCTCCTGCATACCTGGTTAATCTCCGTTGAGGTTCGTCACCGTGACCAAAATTGGTCGGGAGGCTATTATTATCATACTAAGACCAGGTTGCACCATCAAGAAATCGATCGTTTTTAACGCTAAACACATTTAAACATCATTCTGTCAGTGTCATCTTCAAGCGATTGATAGAAACAACGAACGATGTTTTAAAGTCGTTTAGCCCAAAATTAATTTAGCGACTTATGGTGCAATTGAGGAGCGTCGGAACAAAAACCGATATGTCTTAATTAAGACATTATTAATTTTTTTTTCTGTTACAAAATGTTTAATTATACACCCTTCAGGAAAGAAATCAATTAAAAAACAGTTACATCCATCTTAAAAAAAATATCAAAATACTGTGGTCAAATCAAAACCGGCAAATAAATTTTTAAATTCAACATGTTCTTGTTGTTGGATTAAAAACCGATAATTCTTATTAAGTTTTACACAATTCAACAATGATCGGTTCAAATTCAATTCAGTTCAATACCGACATATCCATTTTGGTTTCGTCAAAAACCCATATATCCAAATGATCTCGTCAAAAACCGATATATCCATACTTGTCCGCCAAGTATCTCCCTAAATTAAGTATCTACCCTCCGTCAAGTTTCACACATCAATCGATGTCACTTTAACTGCAAATTGACATGCTATAATTTTCCACTTTTGTAACATTAAAAAACTTACAGGCTTTTTTTTAATTTGTGAAAAATATGGTAAATTCGATATATTGATTTTCGTTCCGACGCTCCTCATTGTAATCATAGGCTGCAGACACACTGGGACAACTCTAAGAGAGAATAATAAATACCTTTAGAAGAAAAAGATTCCATATTTAGATCTGCAGCCCGCTGTCACTGAAACCAGAACTCTCTCCGAACTCATTTCAGGGCTGAGCGCGCACCCGCCGCCCTGCCCCTACCACACAACCACACTTTATAAATATTGTACCGACGCGCCGCCGTGACAACCCTTGATGTGCCTCAGCGTGTACACTAGTAATGTATAAAGACAAGAAGAATTATTTTAATTTTGGGGATGGCTTTATTGCTATATAGTACTGGTATATCACAAAAAACGCCAAAACTGATTAACTACTGCAAGAGTTGTTTCTCTCTCTACTTGGTTCAAAGATCACTTACTTGCTTCTGAAGGGTCTCATGCTTGGCCCTGTTATTTCATCGTCAGGCACACAAAGTCAGTCCACTACAGTACAACTATCTGTGTAGCCACATAGTGATTCTTTCACAAAAGAGCTACAAACATCCAATGCCAAGGCTCTTTTCGAGTTTCACAATAATGAACATTAGATGCTTTTAATTTGGAATAACTAACATCACGTGTAACAAACTTACCAGTTTAAATCGTGGTGGTGTTTGTGTACTATTACCAAAATTCTTTTCGAACGCGGTCCAGCAAGTTCCACATATTTGTTACAAAGTAACTGGAATCACCGAAGAGGTCGGATAAGAGTGACACTGGCTGGTGACAGTCACTTTGGCAGAGTGTTGCATTGATGGTTGCGTGTTGGCGACTGTCTTTTGATGACAGATGATGTCAGGGGAGCCGGTGTCGTACCACGTCTACGACTGACTGCTATATTCCGGTGCAATCCTGATGATATCAAAGCTGTTCAGCAACTAATACGATGACCACTTCTGGTAAAGGTTAATTTTTTCTGCGCCGTTAAAATTTTATCATAAACATTATGATACTTTAGTTGTAAGTATCTGATAAGATACTTATAACTTTGACCATCTAAAATAATGTGTGTGTGTGTACGTGTGTGTGTGTGTGTGTAAACGTTCACATAAAATCGTGGTCTAAAAAATAAAACATCCGAGCTAGCAAATTGAAAGTGAGTGGCAATTCTTGACGAGTAGGCGTGGCCTGATGTTATTATTAGACCAATCCATTGTGACACTCGATACAGCCTACTGTAATAACTAGATGAGTTCTAAGAAAGATCTCGTTGATAGATGGATCTTTGTAAGGAAGTAATTCTGGGAATAGAAGACAATTTCACGAAGATATTTTAGTTTAGTCATAGAAATAGGTTCATAGTGTTATGTTAGTTGTTTGGAGTTATGTTGGGTGAAAATCCAACTGAGAACTTGATGAAGGTTTCGATGTTTTGTTTCTAGGACATCGGTTTCCACATGATGTTTTCCTTCACTGTTTTGAGAGCAGTGGTGATGGAACAGATCTACATAATTATTAAAACTTTTAAATTTACTGAGGGGTGAAACCAAGTCACCAGAAGCGTGAAATTTTGCGCCAGAGTTCCTTTTATTACGAAGGTGAGCACTAAGTCTTTTTGAAAATGCATCCCCTAAAGGTGTTAAAAAGGGGATGAATATGAAATGAAGGAAGGAAGGTTGAAAAGTCTATCAGTAAATTAATTACGAGTAGTAAAATAGATGCCATAAAAAAAGTAGATGGGAACAGCGGGACTAACAATTGCAACGCCTGTCCTTTTGAAAGTTCAACAACATTCATTGCGTTATTTACGCTGACGAGCACAGAAAATTTTTAAAAAATTTGAAGCAATGGATTAGGTGTGCTAGATCGTGAGCCAAGAACTTGATAATAACAATGAGGACATCACAATGGACCTCACGAGCCGTAATCATCTACACATTATTATAAATTAAATTCATTCGCTTTTCGTGTCTGTCTATGTGACCTCGTTGTTCCTCTAACGCAACGGATTTTGATGCCGATTTCACCATCATTTGGAGAATTGAGTCTGGAAGATTTGTGTGTATGATGTCTATAAATTATAAGGTGTCTCTAGTTATCATCAGGCATATTTTAACTATTGCGTTCCTAGTATGGGTAGTGTCGGTTATTGCGCAATAAAAAAACCGTTTGCAGTTCAAATCAGATTATAATTTTACGAACATATTAATCACACTAGCGAATCACACCCTGTAGGTACACAACTCAACGATACGGAACGCGAGTCAGTTTCTGAGCACATGTTGTCCGTACGATCTTCGCTGGCCAAGAGAGCTCCACACCGCTCTGTAGCACTCTCGTCGATTCCCACGAACTCAGGCTAGAATCTTTCGAGCGCCGCTTGGCGCTGCCTTCCCGAATAGTCAAACGAATGACTCCGACATAACTGTCAATACCTACAGAAATCTCGATGTTTTGTAAAAACCGTGTAAAGCAGCGGCGGGTCGCTATTATAATATTTTAATAAAAATAAGTGTGCAAACTAAGTTGGCACGCATGACAAACGCTGCGGTCGAGCTGCGTTTTATCGCTGTTCGTGATTTAGAGGGCGATGTAATACATATTGTTGGGTAAGCAAAAAGTTCGCGGTAAACGCAAGCGCATTATTGTAAAACCACAGACTAGTCTGCGCTGTGCTTTGTAAAGAATTGCAAAGTGCATTTTTACTAGGAACACTGACTGGGATTTTTCTTTATACAGGTAATTAATTAGTCTAAAAAAATATTTAAAAATATTGAACTTATTACCAAAATTTCCTTTGAATGTTTGTGTATCGACTGAAATGCTGATTTATATGAAGTTTTTTTAATGACTTACAAATATCAACTAGTCTTAATAAGCAAAATATAGAGTGAGCAGGAAAACTCGGGTTTGCAAAGTTCTGAAAACTCGAGATTTCCTGATTACTCGATTTTTTGCAGCTGGATAATGCCTAGCTAAGGTAACTGTCCCACTACCGGTGAACAAGCAAGCTTTCGACTATTTTCTCGCTCATGAAACGTGCAGTAGAGAGATTTATTTCTTTCGGCATCATGTATGGAGTAGATAGCTGACTGTTTAAAATGATGCCGGCGAGAATAGAGTCTATTGCTAGCCGCGACGGTGGGTTTGGTGCCTAACATTGTAAGGTCCAGTTAGTTAGACTCTGCAGTAACTTATTACTATACTGAATGACTTTTTTTTTACAGTCTCCAAATTTTTACAGGATGTGCTACACATGAATATGAACAACTTTCACTGTGAAATCACGAAAAAAAAAATCACCTGTTTAATACAAAAGTTCAATACCTACTTGACCAAAATGTATGAAACAGCTGATTTTTTTCCGTGATCTCAGAGTTGGTCCTATAATGAAAGTTGCTCATATTCATGGGTATAAAAATTACCCCTATAAAAATTTGGGCACGGTAAAAAAATCATGCAGTATAACCCAGTCGTTATGTGTTCAAAAGACTCGTAAAGGAACACTACTTGTTATGATCTTTGTTGTCCTAACTGCAGTCATCTACAGTCTTCTTTTATTTTCGTTGATTATATATTTAGTAAGTATGTATTTATGTATCTATAATTTTGGATATTATGTATATATATGTGTATATATTTTAGTGTATTGTATACATAATATTTGCACCAACGACAGCCCCATTTTATGTCCAGGAAAATCACTGACCATTCCAAGGTTGCCTGGAACAGATCGCAGAAAGCGATAAGGCCGCTCATTGTATATTTTGTGGTGTTTGATGTATTTTTTTTTATGTTGTGTATTTTTGAGGAGTACAATAAAGTATATATAAATAAATAAATAATTGTACCAGAGTAGTCATATGTCAACTTGTGTGTTTTCTATTCATAGATCTAAAATAAAGTATTATAGTTATACTTATGTCATCTACATAGTTAGGTTTTGTCTCAGGGTTCCTTGTCGTTAATATAAATTATGTGGTAATGTAATACATAAGAATTGTGGTGCAAACAGTAAGTACAGTAACAGTAAGTTGCGGTTAGTTGCGAGCTCAATTATTAGCCAACTTAAAGTACCTATTCGATAGTGATTTATAAAGTTTTCACTTTTACAATGTCACTTTAAGTGTTTGTCGGTAACCGTAGTTTCGATAGTGGGACAGCACGCCCAGCTATATGGACTGACGACTTTGAAATGATGTCTGGGACAGGCTGGATGCGGATGGTGGAGGACGGGCTGTTGTGACGCAGCCTGGGAGAGGTTTATGTCTAGCAGTGGACTGCGAAAATGAAAGGGAACAAAAGGACTCTCACATAGGTAAGCCTGCTACGATATTACTGCAAAAAAATAAATAAAAGTGCATTTTTTTTTTGTTATAATAGCGTATATACTTTCATATAACAGTAAAAAGCTGTTATTTTGGTATTACAAACAGACACTTCTATTTTATTTATTTGTATAGATCTAACGGCGCAGGAAACCTTTTACCAAAAGTGGTCGTCGTATTAGTTGCTGAACAGCTTTGATATCATGAGGATTCCATCGGAACATAGCAGTTAGTCGTAGACGTGGTACGACACCGGCTCCCCTGACATCATCTGTCATCAAAAGACAGTCGCCAACAAGCAACCATCGATGCAACACTCTGCCAGAGTGACTGTCACCAGCCAGTGTCACTCTTATCCGACCTTTTTTGTGGTTCTAGTAACTTCGTAATAAAACTAAACGGCGCCATTTGCTGCATCACTATACTCCATTTATAATAGCATTAGAAAAAAGAGGCTCGTAGAAGCAGGAGTGCAAAACATTTTATTTCAAAGTTAAGATAAAACAATTAAAATAAAATTGTTTAAAGAGAACATTAATAAATAGGGTCTAAGACAGTTCTACAGCACGAAGTGCAGTCTGCTTCATTCTCTTCTTCTTGGGAGACATTATTATTTTCGCCGTTGGCTTTGGTCAGACTCAGAATGTTGTTGTAAGCCGCTCGGGCCCGCACCGGGATCACCCATAGCTCAACAAAACGTACCTAACGTTTTGTACAAACAACCCAATAACAACACTGATAACAACACTGATAATAAAACAATAACAAAAGAAAAACAGTAACAAATAACAACAAAATCACGAAAATTTGGCAATAACAAAAAACAAGTCGCAGCATTCACAAGTATTCACAAGTGAATGACATTAAACGACAACCACAGAACATTAATTACCTCAATTTCACAGACGACATAAACCGACAAAATTAGAAAAACCCGGCTGTCAGAGCTTAAGAAGGGATTATTAGCATTTTAGATTTGGTAGAATTATAGTAAAACGAAAAATGTTCCAATATTGTTCATTCCTGCTTCTTTTAGGTTTTTTAGATTGACACTGTAATTTTAAATTGGAATGAAATAATATATCTAAATCAAAGCAACTTAATTTCTTATGATAAATTGTTAAAGTGATTAAAATTAAGTGTGACAGCTGGTATATAAATAGATTTTTAATAAATTTGGCGTCAATCGTAACTTGAACAAGTTTTTGTACTATTGCTATAAAGTGTGCATTAAAAATAACCTTTTTTAACTTCTGTCTAATGCTATTTTAAATGGAGTATATACAATACTTATAAGTATCAACGTACAATTGGACAACCGTTGCGTTTCATTTATATGCTTATTGCTTAACAATAAACACGAACTTAACCACAAAAGCTTAATGCAGCACTTTTCTGCAACAAATTGGAAAATCCCCAAA
The DNA here is from genome assembly GCA_949629135.1 of Eremobia ochroleuca. Classification (NCBI taxonomy): domain Eukaryota; kingdom Metazoa; phylum Arthropoda; class Insecta; order Lepidoptera; family Noctuidae; genus Eremobia; species Eremobia ochroleuca. Next base: position 7,088,602 of record OX451404.1, on the reverse strand, counting down.
AAACAACCTTTCTCGTATTGGCTAAATGACGCTACGAAAACCGTCTATTGAGCATTTACAAAAAATGTCTTTTGATGCCAAAATTTTATATTAAAAGTTGTGTAAAAGCCGATTGAAGATCGATTAGGTATCGAATGTTACTTTTTACGTCCGGTTTTAACTTATTGTTAAACGTTATGTTTTACATTTAGTTTAAATTTAAATTAGGTACCTACACTTGACTTACATACGCAACTTATGGCTATGAGAAAAGCGTTTTTCACCGATTTCCTACACAATGTTTCTTTTTACAAGCTATGTTTTAACTTGTTTCGTTCGTGTAAGTTTCTGGTTACTCGCTTTGTCATCCATTATTTTATAGAGTACCTACTAATGTTGTTGAAAACCCTGAGTTTCATATCGATTTTTATAAAATTCTTCAAGTTGACCTTCCAGCATCTCAGTTGGAAATAAAGCATCCAAACACGTCTTGCAGAAGCTAATAATTGGCAATTTCTATATTTACTTACGGCTGCAGCGTCCACACTACAGAAGGATTTTTCTATCTATAATTGTTTTTTTTTTTGTTTGTTTAATTATGTTTTTATTTTTTCTTTTATTTTATTTAAATTTTCTTTTCATTATGATAAAAATAAAGTGTACATAAATACCTAATTGTATTTAGACTACGCCTTCTCATGCCGATCCATGTAACTGAAGAAACCTCGACCCCTGTCATACAGGATGTCCTAGTTCAGAGGTCGAGACCTCGTTGATGTAACGTGTACTGATGTTTGGAAATAAAATGATTAATACTTACTATTACTAAGAACTTTAATTTCTAGCAAACTTCCGGCTTATAGCAATTTTGGTATCGAGGCAGAGCTTTGAATCTTTTTCTTCGTCATACCAGCACTTAAAAGGGGCAAACAAATACACTAAAAACCTCTTCAATCACAGCTTTTCTTATATAGCCCAACTTTTTTTTTTGGTGTGGAATTAAAAAAATAATTTGAGTGGGAAATTTCTTATAGCCCACTTCACGTACGATGTCGCAAGCGCATTCGATTTCGCGACGTTTTTCACTTCTGCAAACCGCAGGGTGTCATTAGCGTCGACTACAGTGAGGCACAATGTCTCCGAGGGTTGAATCAACCCCCTGCGGCGTCTCCAATATACACACATGTTGCAAAATTTCGATTATTTTAGAGTTACAAAATGGATGTGTCTGTACTTGACAATTTTGTTAGTTTATAAAGTAATGAAGTTGTAAAGGGTTGTATCTTAGTTACTTCGGATTATTTCATCTAGACCTTGTCTTCTATACCTATTTTCCTGAATGGAATTGTTGTTGTTCCAGAATGGAATGAAATTATCTACGCTGACTTATGAATGGATACCTACAGATTATGCAGCGTCTTTTTCTAGAGATACTTTATCTAAATGATAATATGCAAATATTAAGTCCTTACATATGAAATTGACGATGTAAATGCAAAAAAATCATTTATCCTTTCAGCTGTTTCTGCAGCGCATGACAGTGGAATTTGTCTGCATAAATAATGTGATATTCTAAGTTTTCCATATTGTAAACAAGAACGATGTCAAAGAAAAATCAAATGGCGCGAAAACAAATGAATCACTAAATTCGAAACTCAAATAAGCCTAAATTTCGACAAAACGCCAATTTCTTATTATGTAAGGACCTAATATTAGTGAGCTAAGCTACTACACTATGCTTTTATAAAAGCTAGCCAGTCACATAATTCAAAACAATGTAAAATAAATTCAAAACTATTAACACCGGTGGTCAATTTTCTGCTGACCAATTTAAAAACAGAACCACACCAATTTCAATTTAAAAACAACTGTTTTATACCATAATAAAGACAAATTATGTATCCCATAGTTTTTATTATAAATGGGAATAATCGTATCGATTGAACTACAAAAAAAGCAATGATGCGACTCGAGCGGGCTATAATAACATAATATGAGCAATTTGAACGATTAGCATCTACCGGAAGTTGTTCGCAGGAAGCGTTGTGGGCAGGCGCGAGCGCATACTATGAAAAAAACCGGATTTTGGAACATCGTTTAGTGTTTACTCCCTGCTTTGTTTGTGGTTTTATATGGTGTGTTTTGGTAATTTTGAAACGTGTTTGTGTATGTTATTTAATATATTGTTGTTTTTAACATGGTAGTAAAAGGAAAAATGTACGCCATCGTCGTCGGCACCAGCAACGATGTTCCAGGTTCATTATAATTTTATGCTCAGCACAAGTACTTACGTAGTACTCAGCGCTTCTCCTCGACATTTATTATGCGCACAGCCACAGTGTGGAACTCTCTGCCAGCACTAACGGTTTCCTGAACTCAAACACAGATCTTGATATGTTTGCGAATGAAAGGAAGATGATGCTGTCAGAATGTTTGATTTTTTGTGAAAAGAATACATGACAGTGTTAAATAAATTATATGTTTAGTGTAGGAAGCTCTATTAAAAAAAAAAATAATCCCTGAAGGGTATTATGGTACAGACACCAGCACATCCAGCTACTACAATCTGCCAAATTTCTTTAATAGATTTTCAACTTTACTGCTAAAATATAAGGTTCAAAGTTGATTGAGAATATTTGACAGTTTCGGGTAGCTTGATGTGCTGGCGTCTGTCCATCCACATTTCGTCTGTTAAGAGTGACATGTAGTACAAGGCGAGCTTTTTACCGGGCATAAATACAGACCCGGGGCTGCTACTGCGAAATATCTGACGTTAAAATCCAATAACTCTTTGCCCGACCTGGGAATCGAACCCAAGACCTCATGCTCAGCAGTGGTCGTTGCAACCACTAGACCAACGACGCGATCTACGCTACTGTACTTAAGTCTAACAAACACAGGTATCGAGGCAAGATTTCAGAGATGTAAGTACGGGTTCGATGACATATGTCAAACTCGATGACATATGTCAAACTCGCTGTCAGTCAAATTATAGCTTCACCCATCCATGCCTCAAACCGTAACACAGGATGAGTGAAGCTTGTATGGTGATGTTCAAATCTTAATGTTTAATCGTTCTTCTCCAGAGATTACCTATGTACAGACGCCAGCACATCAAGCTACCCGAAACTGTCAAATTTTCCCAATCAACTTTGAACCTTACGCTTTAACAATAAAGTTGAAAATCTATTAAAGAAATTTGACAGATTGTAGTAGCCTGATGTGCTGGCGTCTGTACCTACTACGCTTTGGAATGGGCAACTAGCTTCATCTTACTGACTGAACTTCCCCTTGACTATTCAAAAGTGCCTTTAATTGGTTTATCCATACAACGTGTAACGTTAAATGCGCAAAACCTGAAAATAGTTTGATCAGAATAACGAGCAGAATTAATTGAACCACTTTTTAATATAGGTCACATTTTTCAAAAAATCTTCATTAAAAACGTTGCCGTGTCTATTTATTAATAGGTCAAGCAAGCCAAGGTCAGCGCGGCGCAGCGGCCCGGTGACGACTCCTCCCTCGGTAAAGCGTCGTCGCAGACGCAGGAAACGATCAGAATGGCCAGTAAAACTAAAACAGCACATAAAACCTTTACAATTTTTTTAATGACATATTTTCTCTCTGAAATAGGTCAGTTGGGGTGTCTGAGGTTTTGCGCATTTAACGTTACACGTTGTATATGTATCTTATGTAAATATTAATTTATATAAATAAAATAAAGTCGGGTTAGTTACACCATTTTTGTAACTCAAGAACGGTTGTACCGATTTTTGTGATCTTTGATTTGTTGGATTTGTGTCCGTCCCGAATAGCAGAATAACTATTAAAACACGGAAAAAAAAATCACGAAAAAAAAAAATAGAAGATAATTCATTTTCTTATATTATATTTTTTATGGAACGGTTTTTGTTGATGATAGCTCGAGAACAGGTTGACTGATTTCGATAGTTTTTTTTTTTTTTTTTTCAATTCAGCCTATTAATTTAACACAGCATTTATTGATTCTGCGACGGTACGAAGTTCGCCGGGTTAGTTAGTTTGAAATAAATGCTTTGAGTTTCAGTTTAAATGCCAGAAGGGCTTCCTACCGATTTACTCTAGAATCGAGATGTTAATAATAATAGCCGTATTTTTAATTGGTCTCATTACCGTTTCACACCTGTAGTAGCCTTGACTTTTAGTTAATTGTTCTGTTAATGTAGTTGTAGCGTTAATTATAGCAATATGAGATCTTATCTAAGTGTAGGTATAGTGTAGTGGTACACTCACCATATAAACTATGACGTATTGCGACTGCAAAAAGACACTCACTGAATGGTTGAAGAGCCAAAGTTACGACGAAATCTAGGCTATACTCCATACTCGTCATGTAATTCCCAAAATATACGTAATCTACAGACACAATTTGTCGCTAGACTAAAACAAAAAGTAAACATCTCACACCTCCCACACCAACATTCACACCCCTACATCACACACACCGCCACCAGACATAATCCACCCCACACACATGCGCACTCCTTATTCCTTATTTCTATATATTTTTTTTTATTATTTGTATTGTTAAAAACCTTTGGCATACTTTCAAAATGTATCTCACGTATAATATGTATAGTTAATGTAAACTGGAAGAGCGGCTCCACCTAATACAAACGAATCTTTGCTTAAAAGGTGACTCCAAATTCAACAATGTGATTTACTCATGTTGAGGAAATAAACATTTTTTATTTTATTTTTTATTCCGTGGCTAAATAATAACAGCCGCACAGGTCCATCGACCAGGTTAAGCCACGCTTGCCGCGGTTGGTCTGTGGATGGGTGACTATCTTGACATACCGAGACCCCTCCGTGCCTCGGAAAGCACGTTAAGCCGTTGGTCCCGGCTGTCATTCGTAGATCTTTGACAGTCGTTAAGGGTAGAGTCAGAAGTCCGAAAGTCTGACAACCAGTCTTACCAAGGGGTATCATATTACCCAGTAACTGGGTTGTGGAGGTCAGATAGGCAGTCGCTCCATGTAAAATACTGGTATTCAGCTGCATCCGGTTAGACTGGAAGCCGACCCCAACATAGTTGGGAAAAGGCTAGGCAGATGATGATATTTTATTTTTTATTCATAACCAGTATAAGCTTAGGTACCTCTGATTGCATGAAAAACCTATGCAATAAAATAAAACTGGAAATGTGTAGCTTGATGATATGTAGCCGTGTGTACTACATACACCTTTTAACCGTTTCATAAATCGCTAGGTATTTTTCTAACGCCGCAGGATAACCTTTGTCGCAATCCCCTTTCAGCAAGAATCAATGTCATAAACTTGCCAAAAATTTAGGAATTTTAGAGGTATTTTTGACAGATTGAGACTGAGATCGGAATGTGAACATTCTTAAAATTACGAGAATTGCCTCTCAGTATTGTGCCGAAATAGGTATAGTAGCTCGTAGTGGACGTGGTACGACAGCGGCTCACCTGTCACCTGTCATCATCTGTCGTTAGAAAACAGGCGCCACACAACCTAAACTAGTAATTTATTAATAGTTAAATTTTGGCAAAATGAAAACACATCATTTCGCCAAGATTTAACCATTAGTTACTATTTTTAACAATTGTTTGAGTCAACTACGGAACAAAAAACCGGCCCTTAGAGTGATGTCACCAGCCAGTGTCACTCTTATCCGACCTTTTCGGTGGTTCCAGTAACTTCGTAATAAAACTAGACGGCATCACTTGATGCGCCGTCATATTAAACGGTTGTTTTATTAGGTACTTACTAAATATTTAAGAATTGGTTAATTAATACAGAAATAAATTATGAAAAAAAAAATAAGTCTCTTTAATTTTTTGTTATTATAAAACAGGAAGGTGCTACCTTAAGCACTTCCTACAAGAAATAAGTATTTATAATGCAGGTAAATTTGTAACGAAAATTAAGAAAACATGGTGATTTTTTTCTGTAATCTCTTTAATTAATCACAAAAGCCATAAAAAGAGTGTATATTTCGAGTGCGTGACAAAAACACGAGCGATACACTTGCGTGCATAATCGTTGGACAGCGCACGTGGTGTGTTACAGATACAGCACACTGGCGGCCAATTTAACGATACATTAATTCGCGCAGCAGTGAACAAACGATGAAGTATTAACACATGAGTACACATACACTGATAAACATGATACGGTGTGCGTGTGTAGAATCCGAAATATGTTTTTTTTTTTATTCTTCACCATTTCACGCATTTTTTGTCTTAATAACTAAAACGATAAAACGTTCAACAATTTTACCAAGATTAAGTGCTTCATGCAATATGATAATGTCATATTTATTATTGACGCCATTATTATTTTGTGAGAAAATCCAGACATGAGCTTAATAATTTAGCATGAGACAAAACTATCAAATGAGACACTACTGCAGCTGTATTAAGGTACCATTAAGTGAATCTGTTAAAAGATAAAAATAATAAATGCCACAAAACCATCAGCTGCAGCTTAACGTCAAACAATAACACGACCGCTAACGACCATGAAGATTAAAACAATAAAGTCCACGATCACGTCCATAATCCATGTTTTACATTACTAATCCTATCAAAAAACCAGCTCCATGTTTACCAGCACTATAACATCATCTTCATCGCTTCGTTTCCCACAGTAACCGAGAAAATGCATTCATTTTGTGCTATCCATGTCCAATTTTATCCAATTTTTAATGGCGCTACCGCGGCGGAGCGGCCAATATCGCAAATTATAGTGTTCACAGATTACGTCGGGAGTTACCTACGTGACGGGCGGTGCCTGCGAGTGGCCGCCAGTGTACACGATAACCTGTACACTGAGTGAACATGTCTTATAGTATAAGTACTGCGCTTCCGCGTCGATATGAGAAAATGTGGAAAGTAAATTCTTAAAAATAAACGTGGATGGATTATTCGCTCCTGCAGTGTAATCGTGGTTCGTATGGATTATGTTGGTCAGTATCGCAGCTTGAAGTGTACAAAGCTTACATTGTATGTAATAGGTATTTTGCATTACCGTTAATAATAAAGAAACCGGCGGGAAATAACTATAAAACAGGATTCTGAAGTAATAAGGCGGTCTTCATTTGCTATCGTGCAGTGCACGCAGCTGGTGCCGAGTCAATTACAAATATGTAAGTAAACAAATTGGAGACCTACGTCGTTCCATTAATAAATGAAGTCGTGACCGCTTTAATTAGGTACAGTCACCAAAAGAGATAAGAAACCTGCCGGTCGATACTGTAAAAAATCTCACCGTGAAATCATAAGTGAAGTGAGCTTGAAGTGAGCAGTGTCAATAGTGTTAATCCTTAATGACAGCTCACTTCCCGCTCACTTCACCTAAGTTCTCACGGTGAGATTTTTACAGAATAGCACTGCTGTAGTGCTATTCTGTAAAAATCTCAACGTGATAACTCGGGTGAAGTGAGCTTAAAGTGAGATGTCATTAGTGTCAATCCCTAGCATCAGATGGAAGGACAACTCACTTCACCTTACTTCTCACGGTGAGATTCTAACAGAATCGACCGGCTGACCGTGTGCCTATTTAATTAGATTGCTTTACCTTTATGTGATATTATGCCAAAACGTAGGTTGCTAGTACTTAGTAGGTAGGTACTGTAATCAAGAGATAAGTAATCAGGGTCGTCGGGTATAGTTGAAGTTTAGTAAGAAACCGATGGATGTTTTTGAAATGAAATTTAATTTGATAAATTAATAACGTCAGTATGTAACGAATCGATAAATAAATTGAATTGATAGAAGGTATACAGACAATCACCACATACCACTATAACATATTCACACACCAACAAGGTTGCTAGCAGTTCACTTCATTCTGTATGTTTGTTTCTGCTGCATGTATTTCTATATTTAATTGTAAATCCGTAATTGGTTGTAAGACAAGTTTGTAGATAGCTGATTTTGTGAATAATAAATAAATAAATTAACTGTTTGTTTTCTGTTAATAAAATTAATTTGTATTCGAAAAAATTCATTGGTTTCTTACTAAACTAAACGCAGTTTCACCCGCATACATCTCGATCCCATGAGAATATCGGGATAAAAACTATTATATGTCCTATTCCAGGTCATGATCTACCCATGTGCCAAAATTCATCCAAATACGTTCAGGCGTTTTAGCGCGAAACTGGTACTTATAATATACAAACATAAAAAAAAAATCAAATCTTTTCTCTTTATAAGTTTAGAAAATTACGACTATGCTACTACCTACAACTCAATCTTAGATAATTATCTAAGGCTCATAAATTTGCATTCTACCCTCACAACACCAGTACCCTCATTTCAAATCTGTTCTGTAATCAAGCGTGGTCCATCGCAGGCGCAGCACGTGCTCTGAGAATTACGCGACCCAGCGACTTGATCGCCGCGGCTAATGTACTAACACGCGAAATTGATGTAAAAAATAGGGTACCTACGTATGCGCTTCTTGGTTATTTGTGCCTGTTTTGTTTAGAATATCTATCTATGTATATCTACAACGTGTAACGTTAAATGCGTAAAACCTCAGACACCCCAACTGATTTTTAATTCAATTGACCTATTTCAGAGAGAAAATAAGTCATAAAAAAATTGTATAGGTTTTATGTGCTGTTTTAGTTTTACTGGACATTCTGATCGTTTCTTGCGTCTGCGTCGACGCGACGCTTTATCGAGGGAGGAGTCGTCACCGGGCCGCCGCGCCGCGCTGACCTTGCGTTGCTTGAACCTGTTCAATATTGTCAGCTAGAACAATTTTAACAACTAATATTTCAGAAAATTAAAACTGCAAATTACTTATTACTGATACTTTTTAAGGAAATTTTTCGGCAACTGGTCGACACTTCACGTGACCAGAGGGCTGGGTCGTTCGTTGGCCAAAGAAATAGCATTGCCATTCAACGCAGCGATGCTGCTAGTCTTCTGGGCAGGTTTCTGGATGACAGCGTTGCGGACGAGTAGGTACAGACGCCAGCCCATCAAGCTACCCGAAACTGTCAAATTTTCCCAATCAACTTTGAACCTAATTCTAAAAGTAAAGTTGAATATCTATTAAAGAAATTTGACAGATTGTAGTAGCTTGATGTGCTGGCGTCTGTACTTCGACGCCTAACTGTCCTTTTGTTTTCGTGTTTATTTATGTCATTTAATTTAGTACCTAGTGTGAAAAAATAGTTGTGTTAAATATTTTATAATTTATCTAAGTAAACTAATTAAAAACTTATTATTGATCAACAAGTAATTCAAAAACAAACATTTTAAATAACAACAACATTCGATTATTATACCATACACTTTACAGCTTTATAAAGTAGGACATTGTCACAATAACGCAGTCAAAAACCAAAGTCTGTTACATCAACTAAAGAACGAATGCGCAAAAAATGACATTGACTGGTCAGAAGCTTCAACCTTTTGCTTAAAAACAAAAGGATTAAATACTCTTGCGCAAGTTCGGTCAGCCATGTTGAGTGATGTGACAGGACATGCGCATAACCTCCGATGTTTATTTATAACTGCCGTGCGATTCTGTAACCATCTCACCGTGATAACTTGGGTGAAATGAGCGTGGAGTGAGTCGCCAATAGTGTCAATCCCTAGCATCAGCATGACTCACAGCTTGAGGGGTGAGATTTTTCCAGGATCGACCGGCTGGTGCCAGACTGAATTGATATAGGTACTAACTCTGCCTTCTCTTTATATCTTAGAAAGTATTTTGTATGTTCGCAAAAACTTAGGACTTTTCAAAACAAGACGCGATTTCCATAATACAAGGTGTAACTTAAATAACGCACAACCTCTTAAGGGGTCATTGTACTTATCATTATGAACAACTTTTACTATGGGACCAAACCGGAAATCGCGAAAAATAAATCAGCTGTTCCCTACATTTTGACGATTATGCGAACATAAATGTAGGGAACAGCTGATTTTTTTTTCGCGATTTCAGGTTTGGTCCCATAGTAAAAGTTGTTCATAATGATGAGTACAATGACCCCTTAAGAGGTTGTGCGTTATTTAAGTTACACCTTGTATAAATACACGTACTAAAAATGAAACTGATTTGAATAAACCTTAATTTAGATTAACTAAAACTACCTGAAAACATTGTACAGACAATGCCATCCACGAAGACGCGGCTCACTCTCTTCCGAATCGTTAGTTGTTATCGCTAATTAATTCCGCACGTGCTTTAGTTTTGGCGATACTCACTAATTACCCACTAATAAGTTATTACCGTGTATCGACAAAACTAAGGTACTGGCAGAATGTTGCACAATTGTACTGTAAGTACTAAGTATTAAAAAGAAGAGTAGGGCGCGTCTTCTTGGATGGCACTATCTGGAAAAGTCAATTATTAGAATAGAATAGAATAGAATACTCTTTATTACGTACACCATATAAATTACAGACATAAATATAGAAATTTTACAAAGGGTGACACAATGGGCGGTCTTATCGCTAAGAGCGATCTTTTAAAGACAACCTTTGGATGGATTGAAAAGGGAAGGAGACACAAATACTGTAGGTAGTCTGTGGTGTACCATTTACACGATAAAATGAATACATACATAAAGTATATTATACTAATCTAAATAAATATATACATATAACAATAAACATGAAACAGGAGTAAAGAAAATATAATGGTGCTGTTTAAGGAGAGAGGAAGTGATTTTTTATCATAATTTTAAAAGTGGACAAAGATTGAGCACGCCTTACCGACACGGGCAAGTCATTCCATAAGCGTACTGCTTGAACAGTAAAAGATTTGTCATAGAAACTGTTGGAATGCATCGGCATCTCTAGTCTCAGGTTTTCCGATGAATTATTTTTAAAAGAGTAACCGTGGAGTTTCTTGCCGGCTCTTCTCCGTAGGACACGACCAGTTGGCACCGTGCACCTAGCTTCTGACGTTTCATAAGTGCCCATGTAGGTTTATGTGAAACTAGCGACCCGCCCCGGCTTCGCACGGGTGCAATACTGATCACTACATAGTATTAAACAAAGTCGCTTCCCGCTGTCTTTCTGTCTCTATGTATGCTTAGATCTTGAAAACTGCGCGACGGATTTTGATGCGGTTTTTTTTATAGATAAGAGTTATTCAAGAGGAAGGTTTATATGTATAATACATGCATAATATAGTAGAGAAACACTGATAATTTTAGAGCCATTATTTCTCGTAAAAAGTATTGGATAAAAAATCGTTATTGTGGGTTATCCCAAAGAGATAGACATATACCATTGTAGACTTTTTGTATGCCTCATTAAGGTGTACAATACTGTAGTACATTATTTTGATCTATCTCGTAGGATTCAGCCAGCGTTTGCAATGTAAACGCAAAAAAATGTTTATTTACGACATCACATTAGAAACCTCTAAAATTATCAGTGTTTCTCTACTAAATTATGCATGTATTATACATATAAGCCTGCCTCTTGAATCACTCTATCTATTAAAAAAAACCGCATCAAAATCCGTTACGTAGTTTTAAAGATCTAAGCATATATAGGGACAGACAGACGGAAGCGACTTTGTTTTATACTATGTAGTGATAAAATATTTTGATTTTGATATTGTCTTGTACAATTGGCGCTTTTTTTATTTTTGCTGGGAAACCCTCACGGATAAGGTAAAAGCCGGATAGTCGCTGCAGTGAGATACTTACCGCGGTTTTGAATACGTTATGTTAGGGATGTTGGTGGCGTTAGTGTTCTCCTATAATTAAAAGTGTCCCTCCCACAGGCTTTACTGTCATGTAAGGCATAAGGTGAGGTGCACGCTTTTTGCCCGCGCGAGAAAAAATCTTCCGCGGCAAAACTTTGACAGGCGTCATAGTACATTATGATATAAGTGCGGTAAGTTGAAAATTACATCTGATGCGATATTGCTAGCCCGAGCCGTAGGTGAGGGCTATAAGAAAGCAGAGGCTGTAATTATCAAACCGCACGTATGTCACACGACGTTTTATAACACATTTGTGAGGAAATAAATAAAACTCGGACTTTCTTAAACGAATAAATCTTTAATTACTTGTTAAAACAGTTATTAAAATTCGAACAATTTGTAAAATATGAAGAGAAAAAAAAAACAGTCAGTATTACTAATAAAGTAAATTAATACTTTTGTGTTTTTGTAAATGGTTGTAATTAATTGTCAAAATTAATTAAATTAAAGAATTAAATGTTTATTTATTATATTTTATCTCCCAAAGTTAATTTTATTCATAAAATGTTGACCAGTTTTCTGACATAAAAACTCTTTGCTAAGATTTAAAAAAGTACCGTCCGTTTTAGACGGAGCATCTTGATAAACCGTGCGCTTTACATTACAATTACGCACAAGTACGTAATGAGATACATTACGATATTGAAATTGGTGCAATAAGAGACCTTTTACGAGCAAATGTGTTATAAAAATTATTTTGGTACTTAAGTAAATTTTATGGAATATTTTTATTACTGACTGTGGTTTCAGTCAAATTTTTGTTGCTTTGCATAGGTACATTGGAGTTGGAATTACATTGTTCGTTCCTATTACGTTTTATTGTTAAATAGTTCTTATTTATTTCGCAAATAACCAAGGCAAGTATCCGTATTGAAAAGGATAGTTGCCTTATTCACTTTTGCGGATAGTCGCTCTAGAGGCAACTATCCGCTACAATAAATATTATTTAACAAGCAAAGACATTATTTTGTTTTTGTGCTTGCTGTTTTTTGCAACTTATTGTGTATATAATTTGTTTTAAATGAAAAAAATACTTGTTCTATCCTGAAGGTGAGCAAAATGCCTCGTAAATATAAAAGAAAACCAGGCGTGGTGTCGCGACACATCAACTGGACGGAAGAAAGCCTTGCACTTGCGTTCGAAGAAATGTTGTATTTTTATAGTTTAAAACGTTGAGACTTCATACTTTTTTATAATGTTAAATAGTATTTTAATTAGTACCTAAATAACGATTTCAATAAATAATAAAGATTAATTTCTAAATATAAAAAAAATTTCTCTTAAAAAATCATAGTGAGTCGTCCATTCCCGCACGAGGCAAGTATCCTCCGAAACATTTTTAACGTTAGGCTACTATGCGCAACGATAGACAACTATCCGAATTAAACACGATTTACTCAAAAATAGTATCAATTATGTTTACAAAAATAAACTACAATGAAAGATAAAAGACCTATGTTTTGATATACATCTTGCATTATTCTTATTAAATACATATTTTTCAACTATAGAGCTTTTTTAAAAAGTGTGGCAACTATCGGGCTTTTATCTTACGTCCTAAGAAAAGCAAACTCGTCAAAATGTAGGGAACAGCAGATTTTTTTTCGCGATTTCAGCTTTGGTCCCATAGTAAAAGTTGTTCATAATTATGAGTACAATGACCCCTTATGAGGTTGTGCGTTATTTAAGTTACAACTTGTATAAATAAACCTTTATGTCTACGAAAATAAAATATATTGATGCAAGCGAAAATAGCAGTTTTAAATCTACTCCTACGGCAAATGAGTACCTACTTCTTGAATCCATAAAATCTTTTGTTTAGGCCTACTTCGCCGTAACACTTCTAATTTCTCACACACAATCATCAACACCGTTTCTAAAATAAAGAAAGGGTACATTTTCTCACATTAACAGTAGCTTATCGTCATTAATATCGGTATTACAACTCACCCCATCATAGTTAGCGCGGCACTATCTGTCATTTTTGACGTGTCGACGCGAGGCGACGGTGCAATGCGCAGGGGCATTTTGTTCGACGGAATCATTTAGTAAGAGAATGTTTATTTCTACACGGAGATAAAAATCTTAGGAAAATTACTGTGCTGTCTCATAATCTCAGTGCATTTGAGTGGTAATGGAAAAATTACCATGCTAGCACAGTAAAAAAAATTCTTATGCTGTACAGTAAAATTTATTGGACAAATAGTGAATTTTTCCCAATCTCAGTCAGAAAATTTTCTGTAGATGTCACTTGCACTCACTTTACAGTGACGAGCACAGTAATTTTTCTAAGAATTTTCTCTCCGTGTACTAAGAAATTAATAGTACTAAACACTTGCTTATCCAACTTGTGTTTTAAAGTAATAATTTAACCCTACAGAGCATAGTGTCCCACATATGGGACACACCGAAAATTGTCTTATATTTCAAAAATCGATCCAAGTAGCGTAATCTAGTGTTGAGAAGATTAACTATTATGTATTTCAGTTTCGAATTTAGTACCAGATATTTTGGATTGATCTGAATAAACATTTAACTATTTATGTTTTCTTCAAAACGGTAGGTATGCTTATACTTTGAATACGATTAACGAGCGGCGTATAATAATAGCAAAAAAATGATAAAATTTAATCGTTTCAGTGTGGAAATAATTAGTAGAAGTAAGTCCATGTTCATATTTGTAATTTTACGTGTAGGTAATCTTGTAATTTCATTGATACTACGTAACACAAATTCACATTATAATGCGTGATGTGCCATATATGGGTCATACACAAAAACATACTATTGAGTTTCTATTGAGTTACGATTACTGTAAATATTTTTTCGAGAAATGGCATCATATTTGCAGGCTAGTGTAATTTTTTTAAGCCGATAAGAAAAATCATGCTCTGTAGGGTTAATTTTATGAGTAATATTTAGCAAAAAAATACCGGCTTGAGTTCGGCTACTGGCAATAGTCTCGCCCCTTATTACTTGAGCCCTAAATATAATTCACCAATGGTGGATATCATTATCACCTCTGCCTACCTCTCTGAGAAATACAGGCGTGATATTATACGTTTCATAACTTTTAAATTATGATTTTTTCACTTTCTATACTCACTAAAATTACCTAACGTTAAATTATGAACGATTAACTCGATTTATAAGTATTACAAATTCTATATATTATTTGTTCCAAAATCATAAAGTATAAGTATATTGCAACCGGATGCGGTTGCGCTTATATACCACATAAATAACACAAAAGGTCAAAATCTGAAATTAATAAATAAAATAATAAAACTCAAATAATTTATGACTAATATTACCAAAAAGCTTTCAAATTAATATTTTAATATCATCATAGAGTAAACCAGTTTCGTGTACAACCACACTTTAATTATTTCTATTCCATAATCTTTAATAACACATAATGTATGAGCGTTGCTGATCGATTCGATGCGGCTGCGTGGAAGCGCAAACCCTGCGCCTGCGCACGTCACGTGACTAACGCGTGGCTTACGTAGGTACTCCACCATAAAAGGAATCTGTGCAGAAGGTTCACTCGAGGTAAGAAACAAAATGAGCAACACTCGCACATAAAAGAGTCAGGACTTTCTATTGGCTTTTAAAACTTTGGTGGGTAAATAATGATAATGTCCTGTTGCAATATACAAGGTATATCATCTCATTAAAAAATGATCGATTGAAAATACTAGCGTACGGCCCCTGCTACGCACGGTTTTTACGGCTTGACAAAACAGAGAAATTTCTTTATTATTCGTAAGATTAACACATGACCCTTTCGGAATAAATTCTCTTAATGATGGTGAAAACCGCATCAAAATCCATTGCGTAGTTTAGAAGAACAACGCAGTCACACAAACAGACCCGAAAAGGGACTTGTATCTATAATAGGTATCATCATCATCTTTTCCTTTTCGCAACTATGTTGGGGTCGGCTTCCAGTCTAACCGGATGCAGCTGAATACCAGTATCTATAATAGGTATAAATGACAAAAATCTGAATAACCCCGGTCATTACTTAAAATTAATCAATCATTAACTGTAATTGACAAGTATAAATTGGAACGCAGTCAGTCAACAAAAATATGTCAGATTAAAAACATTTTTGTTGAAATTTGTGCCAAGATATGCTGGTTAATAAAAGTTAAAGATTGATTAATTTTAAGTGAAGTCTCTGAGTGCGGCAGTAAAAGATCAAAACGGGAAGGAAGAAGAAGGCTTCGGGTTTTAGGCGGCAGAAAGACAGGCGTCGTAGAATAATTTCAACTATTACCTACAATTAGAGCGTAACATGGCTACGAAATTGCGTAGCAAATGCTACTAATCGCTACGCAATTAGCGTAGGCCTTCGATTCTTTTTCATTTTGCTCACTATAACTATTGAACCAGCAGTGCGATTCTGTAACCATCTCACCGTGAAAGCTTTAGGTGAACTGAGCGTGGAGTGAGCTGTCAGTGTCATCCCACCTGATACTAGGGATTGACCAAGCTTACATTTACAATCATAATCGAGATTTTAATCATATTTTTTATGCTAATTCTATTGATAATTTTATATAATTTCAAAGCTAGTATTTTTATTGTCAAAACATTACTATTTTGTGGGGTTTTAATCTAGGAAAAAAAACCAGTTCTTATATAAGGACTAATCTACGAAAAAAAAAAATTGATATTCTGACTAAGTTTCTGTTTTGTTTTTATTTTATTCAAAACCCCCACAAAATAGTAATGTTTTGCCATTTAAAATGCTAGTTTTCAAATTATATAAAATGATCAATAGAATTAGCATATAAAAAAACATTATTCAAATCTCGATTATGATTGTAAATGTTTGCTTAGTCAATCCCTAGCATCATTGGGATGACACTGACAGTTCACTCCACGCAAATTTTCACGGTGAGATTTTTAAACCTTCTGCAGTTATGTGGTTAATGTTAATACGTAACACCCCATGTCCACAGAGGTTCGGATTGATCTGCATTTGAGTACTTTATGATGATTACGAACTAATCTTGTTTGCAAATCAGCTTTACTTGGTGTGAATTTTAGAAAAAAAGCTTGTTGACATTTTTTTGATCTGGGAAAGTAAAATATACTACGAGTATAGTTTGTAAGCTGGTTGTAATGGCTTCAATGTGTTCACGATGGCCCTCGATGTTTAAACTGGAATGGATGACATTTTGATTATGATGGGAATAAATGGTCGATTTTTCATGAAAGAGAAAAATAATTTTTATGTTTAAAAAAAAATGTTTCTGATTATTTATTACCGACTGATTGTTTTGTTCATATTAGAAGATTGTTGTAGAAAGTCTCATTCACATTGCACTCATTATAAAATTTATAAAAGCGGCGCTGGCGCAAAAGTGCAAGTGTGCATCGAATTATCAAGACTTTTACTCGGAGTTAGAACCTGAAAAATTGTTCTTACTTTGCTGAAATACTGTTCAATATTACTTGTTTACATTACTTATTTTCGTTTTAAATGCATAAGAAAAAAAAAAATCTACCGACTTACATAACAAATAAATATCACTATTTAAATAACAAACACTTAATTTGTCCGCCATTCACTGAGAGGTGGCGTCAAACCGTTGAGTAAATTGATGTTAGTCAATTAGCTGAAACAGCCAGAGTAAGCCGAAGTGAGCCGAAGTGAGCCGAATACCCTGGCCACAAAACAAAGGCTCAGCGACCCCCCGGAAGCATTGAGTTGTACCAGCACCGAGTTACGACTTATATGTGCCGGTGTAAGTTACAAGCGGTCAGCGTTTTACGAACTCTCTGGTAACGCATCTTCTGGGCTTGCCCCTTCCTCCATAGACCTCATCCATTGCTTTCCACCAGGCGAGATCGAGGCCAAGAGTTGGCCCAACTCACAATATTTTTTTTATTAAAATATCAGATTAGAAATTGAGATGGCATTTTTTTTAGCAGGTTTATTTTGCGAGGCTTAGCGAGTGGGTTAGTCGGTACTTGTTTTATTTTTATCTAAAGGTTGAAATTATAGTTAGGGCTTAAATATATTAAGATACTCCAGTGATGATATTTCGAATGAATAAACTTACATTTTAGTTTAGCAAACCCACAAAACACGAGAGGTGCGTCTATGAAGGGATCCGTTTTTAGTAGTTAAGGTTTCAAAATCAATCAAAATCAAAAGTCATTTATTCAAACTAGGCTGAGAATCAGCACTTTTCGAACGTCAAAATTACAAAAGACAGTCCCCCAAAACGCCCGCCCTTCACCACTTCCTAGTGCTTTCGCTGGGAAGAAGAAGTGGCGCAACAAACTCCCCAGCAGCACAGCTGTCTGTTCAGTTAGAAAATATAATTGACTGAATACAATACAAGGTATGCAAAGCAATTAACATTACAAGACACAGAACGCTAAATTAAATGATTTGCCATATGTCAGCTAGCAACACCAATATACCAAGAAATACAATAAAAAACTATACGTACTCAAGCAAAAATTAATAAATGGAAATTAAATAAAAGCCTCCAGGTATAAAGGGCGTGACCGCTAACATATTTATGCAATGCTGGGTTCAGTTTACATAGCTGTCGCTTGAAGTCATAAATGATAAACTAGGACCATAAGGAAACTAAATAAACAAGTTATTAATAATGATAACAATGATAAAACCATGGTCAGCAAGACGACCAGTCACCACAAGCAGCACCCGTTCACGAGCATAACGCAAAGGTCAGCCATTAGCCCCCTCGCCATATTTGAGGGAAGGAGACAACCCGACCCCCGACGCTACCGCAAGCAGTGACATCTAAGGGAGCATGACGAACTTGCTGCCGGTTGTTCAGGTAAGAATAATATGATCAATTGTCGAGGTCACTAGCTAACCACATATTGCAATCAACTCATTAGAAAACATTGCAATGGGTTGATTATGTCAATAATAAAATTAAAATTAAATTAAACTGATTTGACTTATACAGCCCAATAAAAAAACAATTGTATAATGAGCTCATATAACCTATCAGTAATTCTTTGTAAATTAATTCTGGAGAAAGAACATAAACATTGTCTTGAGTTAATCAGGGCGACCAACTATTCTTATCGTTTAAGTAGTCGTTGATAGAATAGTATGCCTTTGAACAAAGGTTAGATTTTACTTGAGCTTTAAATGCATTAAAAGGCAAATCTAGCAAAGAAGAGGGTAGCTTGTTATAAAAGGCTATACCAAGACCAACAAATGAGTTATGAACCTTATGAAGCCGGTGAAAGGGAGCACGTAGTTTGTCCTTATTTCTGGTGTTAACATTGTGAATATCACTGTTTTTAGTATACAAGTGTATATTTTGCCTAATATATAAGATGTTGGCAAGGATGAATTGTGATGCAACCGTGAGAATACCAATATCTTTAAAAAAATCTCTTAGAGAAACTCTAGCGCCTAGCTGGTAAATTGCTCGAACAGCTCGTTTTTGAAGGACAAATATATTTTGTATATCAGCTGCTTTGCCCCACAGCAGAATACCGTAGGACATAACGCTGTGAAAATAACTAAAATATACTAAACGAGCTGTATCAACGTCAGTGTACTGTCTTACTTTCCTGACGGCGTAGGCAGCCGAACTGAGCCTTCCTGCTAGGCTCGATATATGTGGTCCCCACTGAAGTTTGGCATCTACTGTTATTCCCAGAAAAACTGCCGAACTCACAGTTTCAAGCGCGTCTTTATCTAAGACGATGTTGGGTCCTAGATTTCTAACATTCGGTAAGGCGAACTTTACACATTTCGTTTTCTTGGCATTGAGAACTAGGTTATTTGACGTAAACCAATCCGTAACTATTGAGAGTGCACTGTTTACGTCGTCAAAATCTTGTCTATTCCTATCTACTTTAAAAATAAGAGATGTATCATCAGCAAACAGTACAACGTCACAGATTCCCTTTAAATGGAATGGTAAATCATTAATATACACTAAGAACAAGAATGGACCCAGTATTGAGCCTTGCGGTACACCTAACTGAACTGGTAGCGCGGAAGATTTCACACCATTAACATCTACACATTGGAACCTATTATGTAAATAACAATTTATTACGTTGAGAGCTTCGTTTTGGACACCGTAATGACTTAGTTTACGCAAAAGCGTGTCATGGTGCACGCAATCAAAGGCTTTGGAAAGATCACAGAAAACTCCGATAGCATTTTGCGAGCTCTCCCATGCGTTAAATATGTGTTTCAGCAAAGCAACACCCGCATCTGTAGTCGAACGACCTTTTGTAAAGCCATACTGTTCATTATGAAGGAGGCTATTTAAATTAAAATGTCTTAGCAACTGCTTGAGTATTAATTTTTCAAATATTTTGCTAAATGCAGGTAAAATGGAAATAGGTCTAAAATTACCAACGTCGTTTTTATTACCTGATTTAAATAAAGGTATGACTTTACTAGTCTTCATGAGGTCAGGAAAAATTCCTAAATCAACACATTTATTAAAAGTAACAGCTAGATAGGGGGCTACGATGTCTATTATATTACTTAAAAGTTTAATGGAGATGCCCCAGTAGTCACCGGTGTTTTTAGACTTTAGTAGGTTAAAAACATTAACTACATCATGTGGGGTTACATGTTCGAAACTAAATAAACGAATACATTTAGGTACACTACTATGCAAAAGGGTTTCAGCTTTAGACGGGGACGAATTTAAGGAGCGAGTCGTAGTTATAGGTATGTTGGCAAAAAACTCATTAAAAGCTTCAGCTACGTCAGCGGCTTTATTAACTAATTTATTATCTACCATAATCTCAAGTAGTTTTTCTTGTTTAACCGATTTACCAGTTTCATTGTTAATCACATTAAATCAAAATCTATGTATACAAATTAATTAAAATGTTGTCTGTCTGTTTGTTCTTGCTAATCTCCGAAACGGCTGGACCGATTGATTCGATCCGAAACGGCTTGATGAAATTTGGTATGGGGTTACTTTGAATCCTGGTGAAGGACATAGGTTTTTAATCTATATACCTACCACGCGGACGAAGCTGTGGGCGGAAGCTAATTATAAATGTACCGAAAATAGGACTTGTAAGTGCCTTAAATATACCGAAAATAGGACTTGTAAGTGCCGTAAATATACCGAAAATAGGACTTGTAAGTGCCGTAAATATACTGAAAATAGGACTTGTAAGTGCCGTAAATCTCTTAACTTGAACCACAAACACGGTCCACCGCCCCATCCTGGTGTTGGTTGCGTGAAATGTAAAATTTTTGCTATTCATTGCGGGTTCGTGCTGTTTTTCTGACACTCGCGCCTTTCGTACGGGGTCTAGCCCTTTATTGGGGACGATAGTGTACAGTTGCGAAAAAAAGTGCAACGACGGGTACTTTATTTGTTTAGGGAAGGAAGGCAGGTATTTTTTTTAAACCTTGCCCTTTTTAATATTCTTACTTACACAAGGTGGGAGGGACGCATCATTTGTTATTATAGATTAACTACGTGATTCACTTTATACTTCCTAAAAACGCAAAATATAAAAAGAAATCTAACAGCTGAAATTAACACCTTACCTACTTTTTTATTAGACTAAAAACTTTGTTTTTCAATAATTGTAGCTTATAATATTTTTCCATATATTTATGTTCGAAACTTTTGAAAGAAAAATGTAGTATACCTAAATTATTGATCATAATAAATCCCCAGACACAATAAAAAAATAACAAAAGCTACACGTGTGGCACAGTTAGTATTAATAATCTTAATAAAGACATAAAAATTGTAACACATCCATCCATTATGTTTATTAATTATTGAAATAATTCAATAAGTAATCTTGAACTCCCACGCTTCACAACTCTATCGCCATATCAAGAAATAATTATCTTGATTTAGACATTAACCTAATTTTATTATTTTATATTAACTGAAGCCCTTTTTAGGAAATATTAGTTATAATAGGTATTATCATTTAATTCTATTAGTGGCCATTTAGGTATAATATAGTGAAAATAATGTAATTTATTTAATGGCTTAATTTAAAAATTCGAATCCGAGCAATGTCGTCATCAAACTGAGCTCTATTTCATTGTGTAGGAAACAGAAAAACATAGTTAACCTACGCAATACAGTAAGTAGGTATGTAGGTATTTAGGCAAAAAGTAGTGTGTAGTGTAAATATAATTTGCCTAACAACCAAACCACGTTGTTTGATTTGTCTATCTTTAGGTTTATAATAATAATAATAATAACATTCCACAACTTTCACAAAACGTCATCTAGTCCCAAACTAAGCAGAGCTTGTGCTATGAGTACTAAGACAACTGATAAACATACATATATATTTTTAAATACATACATATTATAGATAAATTTCTTCTTTGTCTGGACAAAGAAGAAATGATCGTGCTCATCACACAAACATTTTTCCTGGGTGGGAATCGAACCCACAACCTTGCGTATAGTAGTCAGGGCCACTGACCACTAGACCAACAGGTCTGTCATTTATCTTTTTATACTTCAACTTCGAGTTTACTTTTTCTTGGTCGCTAAATTAACAGGACCCTGTGATCCTTATCCAAAATGTCCTCGTAACACTTCTGTCAGCAACAGTACTGGTAGTAAGATGCAACCACTGCACATTGCCAGCATTCTGGGCGAGTTTCAACAAATTGTGCCAGCATACCCCGGGGGCAACCATATTGCACCCTATGTTGTGATTGTAGTAATAATAATTAGTTCAAGTGATGAGTATTTTGTAAGGGAGAGTTTAGGAAGAGCAGACATAATTTTATGAATATTTTAAGGCCATTTGTAGACACACTTTTAACTTGCAGTGAAAAACTACGGTTTGTTCGCCGTGTGTAGGTAGGCATGGTCGTCAGTGTTGTATCACTGTGGAAGCACGCACTATTGTACAGACGCCAGCACATCAAGCTACTACAATCTGTCAGATTTCATTAATATATTTTCAACTTTAGCGCTAAAGCATAAGGTTCAAAGTTGATTGGGAAAATCTGACAGTTTCGGGTAGCTTGATGTGCTGCCGTCTGTACACGGGCACGTTTTTTCTACAGCGTGGCTTATAGGCCGTACCTTGCCGTATGCGATGCGATGCAACGGGGTGGGTTGGGGGCACAGCTAGTAACTAATATTTCTAATCGACCAACGACATAGTCTTAAACGGCAGCTGCACCTAATATTTATTTATTTATAATTATTATTTATTTATATACAACATTATTTTTAGTAGTAGTTTTGTAGTATGGGAAACCCGAAACACGTGTCTAGTATTTTTATGTAAATAATCTATGTACAACATTTCAAAACTGTCTCATGAAAAATAACGAAGTTATATGCTTGTTATGTTACACGATTGTCCGTACAAAAAGTTGGTTACCACTTAACACGCGCCGCCGGCCGACCGGCTGTGACCTGTGTTGTGCGCATATGATTGCGGATATGTACAGACGCCAGCACATCAAGCAACTACAATCTGTCAAATTTCTTTAATAGTTTTTCAACTTTATCGCTAAAGCATAAAGGTTTATAATTGATTGGGAAAATTTGACAGTTTCGGGTGGCTTAATGTGCTGGCGTCTGTACTTAGTGTCGCTCGGTGTCTAACTTGTTAGCTTTTTAAAATATTTTTGGGACAAAATATAACATGGTGTAAAAGTTATTGGAATTCGATTCAGTTACTTATTCTGAACTTTTAGTAAACCTGAATATAGTTTATTCAGGTTTGCAATATATTAAAAATTATGTTGTATACTTTATTGTACACTACAAAAATACATAGTTATTTAATACACAAATAAAAAAAAAATTGATCACACACTAAAAATATACAATGAGCGGGCTTAACGCTTTCGGCGATCTCTTCCAGGAAACCTTGGAATGGACAGTGATTTGCCTGGACATAAAATGGGGTTGTCGTTGGTGCGATAATATACTAAAATAGATACACAGATATATACATATCCTAAATAATACATACAAACACAATAGATATGTAAGTAACGAAAATAATTAAATACTATATAATTACAGACTAGATAATTACAGTTCCGAGAACAAGAGTACTTAAAAAGCGCATGATTAGTATATGTACAGACGCCAGCACATCAAGCTACCCGAAACTGTAAAATTTTCCCAATCAACTTTGAACCTTATGCTTTAAGGACAAAGTTGCAAATCTATTACAGAGATTTGACAGATTGTAGTAGCTTGATGTGCTGGCCTATCTAATACCTCTGCATTCCAAACTAACTTCTTAATAATCGACTCACCATGAAATCGTCTCAATATCCTACACTTCACTAACAGGTACCTATGCTACACTGGAAACTAGAATCATCTGTAATCATTTGCAAGGTGGGCAGATTACCCTATTATTCCTACGTAAAATTATCTAAGTATTAAAAACGGTGAGCCTATATTTAATGAACTTTTAAATTGATAGCTCTTGGCACGACTTTAACTTAGCAGGTATCTACAAACTTCCATACAGGTACCTAATACCTTTTGGAATTGGCGACTACTCGTACAATCAATTCTATTTTATTGTTAATTTTGACGTTCAAAAGTGCGTTTCATGTGTCTATTTGGAATTGATGATTTGACTTCGGTAGATTATCTGTTTTGTGTCATAGTTATAACATGATGAGTGCATTTCTACTAAGGTCTTAAGTAGAAATGCTAAAATTAGGAAGTACCAAGCTAAACAAGTATGACAGCACAAACAGCCGGTCGATTCTGTAAAAATCTCACCGTGAAATCATAAGTGGAGTGACCACTTAATAGTGTTAATCCCTAGCGAATGACAGCTCACTCCACGCTCACTTCACCCAAGCTTTCACGGTGAGATGTTTACAGAATCGCACGGCAGAGATCTTTATTTGTACAAAATCTTTCACGCTCTGCCTTTTAGTGAAAAAAAAAAAAAATAATAATAATAATAATGCAAATGTGTACTCAAATAGCTATTTTTTTTATTAACTTAGCTTATATTGTCCCTCTGCTGTTCAAAAGCCTCCCCCAAATCCTTCCAGGCATCTTTTTTTAAAGCCACCTCGATCCAACCCCTGCGGTACGCGTCTAAGTCGTCTCGCCACCACTTCGTGGGCCTCAGCGGCGTCATCCATCGTCAGGCATCCACCGCGTGGATACTGTGGCCAAGCGGTCACTTATACGTAGGTGGCCAACGTGACCCACCCAATCCCATTTCAGCTTGGCAGCTTTCTTATTTATTTAGTTGATTCAAATCACTTCCCGTCTCCTTAAATATAATGGTGCTCCATTATATTTTCTTTACTCCTGTTTCATGTCTATTGTTATATGTATATATTTATTTAGATTAGTATAATATACTTTATTTATGTATTCATTTTATCGTGTAAATGCTACACCATAGACTACCTACAGTATTTGTCTCTCCTTCCCTTTTCAATCCATCCAAAGGTTGTCTTTAAAAGATCGCTCTTAGCGATAACACCGCCCATTGTGTCACCCTTTGTAAAATTTCTATATTTATGTCTGTAATTTATATGGTGTACATAATAAAGAGTATTCTATTCTATTCACAAAAAAATCAACTACTTGAAGAAAACTTAAGTCATTTTATTGCTATTCAGTCTATATTATACCAATAAGGAAAGAATTGAAATAATTAGAAGCCCATTTTGCCAGCACCCCGAGTCGCAATAACTTCCCAAGTTCCCATACAAATCGCCACGCGACCGCTTTCGTTACGGGTATACGTAGTTATCAAATATAGAGTAACAACGACTAAATCTCATCTACAAGGCAAATTCAACCTTATCTTCCTCAGAATTCTGTTGTTTATTGGTTATAGGTAACTGGAGAATTTAAGAAAATAAGCATAAAATAGATAAATAAGATTTAACATGGGTGTAAATCGTATGTATTTCAGGGGCGTGTTCGGCGCGTGCGCATAGTTAGGCGAGTTTTCCCGTGACTGTTTCAATTATAGCAAATTGGATGTTAGTCGGATTTGGGTGTTAGTGGCTGTAGCTAAATGTTATGATCCGGTTACAGATTATAAAAAGGCCAAAATTAGAATTTCAGTGTCGAATTATTAATCAACTAGCTGCGCCCCGCGGTTTCACCCGCATAAGTCTCGGTCCCGTAGGAATATCGGGATAAAAAGTATTCTATGTGTTAATCCTGGTTATAAACTATGTGTGCGCCAAATTTCATTAATATTGGTCCAGCCGTTTGAGCGTGAAGAAGTAACAAACATACACACACACACTCACAAACTTTCGCCTTTATAATATTAGTGTGATTAACTTACCTATTCCTGCGGTTTAGCCCGCGTGAATTTCGGAAAATATACCAGTTATTCATAAAACTCTATTGTATTGTATACTAGCGACCCGCCCCGGCTTCGCACGGGTGCAATGGAGAAACACTGATAATTTTAGAGCCATTATTTCTCGTAAAAAGTATAGGATAAAAAATGGTTATTGTGGGTTATCCCTAAGAGATAGACATATACCATCGCGGACTTTTTTGTAGACCTTTTTAAGGTGTACAATACTGTAGTACATTATTTTGATCTATCTCGACGGGTTCAGCCAGCGTTTACAATGTAAGCGCAAAAAAATGTGTTTATTTACGACATCACATTAGAAACCTCTAAAATTATCAGTGTTGCTCTACTATATTATGCATGTATTATACATATAAACCTTCCTCTTGAATCACTCTATCTATTAAAATAAACCGCATCAAAATCCGTTGCGGAGTTTTAAAGAACTAAGCATATATAGGGACAGACAGACGGGGAAGCGACTTTGTTTTATACTATGTAGTGATATGCAGTGTATCTTTTTCTTTCTATTTCATTAATAAAAGGACATAAGATAAACTTTAGTTTAGTCCTCTCAAATTATTCAGCTCCTGGCGTAAATTGACGTATTTAAACTTGTCTATGGAGTATTTTAATTTGACAGGACTAAACTAATACTTATCTTTTGTCCTTTTCTTAATGTAATAGATAGAAAAAGATGCACTGAACTTAAATTTAGTTTAGTTTGTGAAGAAGGAAATCGGCGCCGGTGTTAAATTGACTACGTGTCCATCATGTGATAACTGGCTCCAACGGCTCAACGTACTCTCCAAAACCATTTTAAATCTAGGTATTGTAAGAAAATCGTGCATCGGGAATAATGCAATGACTTTCACCACTTACATAGTTAATACACTCAACACAATTCGATCGCCCGCACCCACATCCACGTTTCAAATTAAACGTCCACAAAGCGGCGTTTACGAAATAATTATTAACAGAAAAACCACAAAAAACTCTTCGAAATTAGTTCCCGATGACAGTCAAAAAATATATGTATATTTTTTTGTAGGTTATGTTTATAAAAAACGATCGTCGAAGCGCCATGGTCGACGCGCGGTCCCTTTTCGCCCAGCAGGACATCGCCCGTTCCAACTTTGGTACTAAATTTCTGTGTGGCATATTTATTCGGTCCTGAGATTATTTTCTACTAGGATTTTATGATAATCGAGGTCTCTAACGAGTAATGAATTACGTTCGCGCATAGAAACAGGACTTTAAAGGACATAGGTGACAATTGGGGCCGTTTTTGTCGTTGATTTTGTTGATAACCATCTCGGTCGTGTTGGTAAAGCGTTTAGAAGGTAATTATTACTTTAAAGTGTCAATGTTTCGCGCGTTTTTGCTGTTAAACGACGTTTTTTTTTTTAAAATGTAAGCTTGCAGTGTTTTGGTTAACGTATTTTTAAAGCACGTTAACTTTGACGTTTTAGTTTGTTTTAATTAGTGCAAATTTTTTATTGTTCCTTTGATAAAGAGGCACGCCAACTTAATAAGGACGAATCAATAAGAACGAACGAATGTATGGCAAAAAGAATCATCTTCATTGTTTTTCTTTCGTAAAATATTCTCATGTTTATACGAGTACATAGTTATTCTGCTATTTGGAGTGGAGTCAATTCCAACAAATCAAAAATCAAAAAAATCTGTTCTTCTGTTATAAAGGGTGCAACTAACCCGACTTTGTTTTATTTAAAACTAGCGACCCGCCCCGGCTTCGCACGGGTGCAATGCTGATCACTACATAGTATAAAACAAAGTCGCTTCCCGCTGTCTGTCTGTCTCTATGTATGCTTAGATCTTGAAAACTACGCTACGGATTTTGATGCGGTTTTTTTTATAGATAAGAGTGATTCAAGAGGAAGATATATATGTATAATACATGCATAATATAGTAGAGAAACACCGATAATTTTAGAGCTATTATTTCTCGTAAAAAGTATAGGATAAAAAATCGTTATTGTGGGTTATCCCTAAGAGATAGACATATACCATCGCGGACTTTTTTGTAGACCTTTTTAAGGTGTACAATACTGTGGTACATTATTTTGATCTATCTCGAATAGTTCAGCCAGCGTTTACAATGTAAGCGCAAAAAAATGTTTATTTACGACATCACATTAGAAACCTCTAAAATTATCAGTGTTTCTCTACTATATTATGCATGTATTATACATATAAACCTTCCTCTTGAATCACTCTATCTATTAAAAAAAACCGCATCAAAATCCGTTGCGGAGTTTTAAAGATCTAAGCATATATAGGGACAGACAGACAGGGAAGCGACTTTGTTTTAGACTATGTAGTGATTCCAGATAAATTTTTGTTTCTCTTTGATCCTCCATCGCAAAAATGTTATATCTAGTGTTATAAGTTTGATGCGAGTGGACGATTTTGTGATTTCGAAGGACAGTAGGTACTTATTATAGTGGACAAAAATTTAAATACGTCTTCATATATTTACATACATTTACTTTCCTATGTTATCGTGATGACGTAACGTGGACGTGGACGTCCAACTTAATATCGTTTCAATAGGAACTATAAAAGCGCTCAGTGTGTTGTTTTACCCGTGATATTATAGCCTCCCAAACGGATTCTTTTATATGGTTTATATTGTTGAATGGGCCTATTCTTGACCTCTGTAGCGCCTCGTGGAAAGCGATGGATGAGGTCTATGATGGAATTCGCGTGCTCAGTAGATGCTGTTCACTCTTGTTTTGAAGGCAGACGAGTTAAATGTGGAAGGGAATACAGACACTGGCAGAGAGTTCCACACTTTGGCTGTGCGTGTAATAAATGTGGTATAATATATCTTTCATTGGAAAACTGGACACAAGTCGTCAAGATACAAAGTTTTGCGTAGTATTCAATTATTTTTCCTATCTTGCCAACTAGGAAACTTATCAAGTAAGCCTAATTTAACCCCATGTGCTGTAGATAGCTGTATCTACATTACATATGGTTATGTTAAAGTCTCCTGACAAAACAATTATAATTATCAAAGTTTTAGATGTGAGGCAGATTACGTCGAAGGAAATTGGTTGAATAAAAGTGGAGACAAGAAGAAGTCATATCAACAAGAAGTGTTTATAGTACAAGTAGCGTTTATGAAATAGATACAAGGTTAGAAACCAGCATCCTAAATACACACATTGAATCACAATCTGAACAATTTTGACGGATATTGCTAATTCATTGCTTCATATGTTCGAAAACATGTGTCTGCTCAACAGCGTAAATAACGCAATAATTTTTGTTGAACTGTCAAAATGAAAACCATCGCTACTGAGTGTGTTACGCAATTACCTCTTATAGAAATCTAATATTGGATCGCCTCAGAAACTACACTGGTACAAGGATCTAATGACTAAGGTTCGAAAGACGTTGACAGCAGCGCACCCTGTTGGTAAAGATTTGTGCAATTGTTTTGTGAAATGTCACTTAAAATGTAAACGATATTAAAAATAAAATGGCGGCGTTCAATTTTGGCCACGCGCAAATATAACTTTGTAACGCAATAGGGACATCAACGTGCAAACTAAATTATTTCCAACTACGATATCCCTCATTGTGCATGGCCCGACACGCGCCGGTTTTGCTTTTTTTTAAATAACCGATAAAAAAATTCAGAATCATGTACTGAATAACAAACACTACACACTGGGTAAAAGTTTGACTGATTTTTTACAGTACAAACTTGAAACTCGAACACAACACTGTCGCTAAGTAATGTAAGTCCTTCGAAGTTACTAAAGTTTCTTAACTAAATGGTTATTTGATTAGATCGTGATCTTTTGATAACAAGAAGAAATAGAGAGAGAAAGAGAAGGAGAATGCTTGGTTTCAATACAATTAAATGATAACATCATCAGCTGCCTGCCTTTTCCCAACTATGTTGGGGTCGGCTTCCAGTCTAACCGGATGCAGCGGAGTACCAGTATTTTACATGGAGCGACTGCCTATCTGACCTCCACAACCCAGTTACTGGGTAATACGATAAACCTTGGTAAGACTGGTTGTCAGACTTTCGGGCTACTGACGACCCTTAACGACTATCAAAGATCCACAAATGACAGCCGGGACCAACGGCTTAACGTGCTTTCCGAGGCACGGAGGGGTCTTGGTATGTGAAGATGGTCACCCATCCACGGACCAACCGCAGCAAGCGTAGCTTAACCTGATCGATCGACCCGTGCGGCTGTTATTACTTAGTCACAAGTCCCTCCTGTTAATTAAATGATAACAATGAATTTATTTTTCCTCCGAATGTCAATTCTCGTGATTTAAAACGTTCAAAATCTACTCGCAGTCTCACCTCGGCAACAAATGTCAAAAACTTGTCAATATGGTATGGAAATTTGAGGTATTTTTGACAGATTGACACGAAGATCAGAATATGAACTGCCCCTCAGATCTTGCATCACTGTCAAAATCACAGTGAGCTTTATTTTCGTTCTAATAAGGTTGTTATTCGGTTGCTGCTGTCAGAGATAAAATAATTAACACCGAAGTTTAGTTTATCTCTTTCTATGCACGTGTTTCAATGACAAATAAACCTACTTTTCTTCACCTATTCCTCCAAAAACCGTAAAAATAACAAACTACCGTCATAAAAATTACCCCTAATGTCTGGCAGGGCATCAATACGCTATCAATAATTATCATTGGTCCAGAGCATCATCCATCAATGACTTGCGTGATGGATGGTGGCAGCGCGTCGCTTGACCCCGCGCGGACATTACTTCTTCGTGGAGTATGTAATTATGGGGATGTGGGTGTTTTTGAGTGTTTTGAGTGTGGTTGTTATTATAGTACGAGAGCCTATAACCAACATTTTTGCCTTACCGTTTTACGACCTTCGTCATCTGCCTAGCCTTTTCCCAACTATGTTGTCTTGGCTTCCAGTCTAACCGGATGCAGCTGAATGCCAGTATTTTTACCGGTTTACGACCAAAACCGTATAAAATACCGGTAATTTTTTTAACCAGTAGGTACGCAAACTTTAACCATGAATTCAGCACTATTTCTAGACGTAGAAATTTTTCGTTGCTTATAAAATATGACAGCTGTTTCATAGAGAAGTGGCCTACGCGGTGAAAATGTATGGCAAAACAATTTTTTTTTTTTTGACAAATGTTTAAAAGTTTAACGCCCCCTGCGTTAAACTTTTAATCAGCAAAAAAAGCAGTTGCAATGTATAGGAAAACATGATTTTCAACTACAATGTTAAGTTTGTTCTTGGGATAAATTATGAATTCCAACGATGGAACCCTCATTGTGCGTGGTCCGAATCGCACCTGGTTGTTTTTTTTTTTTTCGGGTAACCGATCAAAAATACCAAATGTGAAAATATTAACTTACGTGAACCAGCGACGCACGTGCTGCTATTCCGATGTTTCGGATGTCACTAGCCTTTTTAAGAGGGCGGCTGTCGGTGCTCTATGGCGGTCCGTTTCAAGACGTCTTTACTCAATATTCCTAACTCTTTTCCTTACTAAGTTATTTCAATCGGAACAACTGACCCCGGTAACTTTTAGCCCCGCTCTCCCCTACCTTTAAAATGTTTGAAAACAGTTTTTTGGTACCATCAGCAGCCATAAAAAAGATTTAAAAAAATATACCAGCGTGGAGTGAGCTGTCACTGTCATCCCACCTGACAGGTACTAGGTATTGATCAAGCATACATTGACAATCATAATAAACTAGACTAGTCCATAAATAAGGACAAACAAAAAACAACATTGATATTTTGACTAAGTTTTTGTTTTGCTATTTTATTTTAAAATTTTAAAACCCAAAATAATTATAAAACACAAAATAGTAGGTAATGTTTTGACAACTAAAATACAGTAGCCGGCACATAACTTGGCAAGAGTCCTACCCTTTTCCTCTCCTTTCTTTAACTTTCTTCTAAACAGACGTGCTTAAAATAAATTATGGAAATAACCGTAGAATAATTACAAGCAATCAAAGTGATATTTTTTTTGTTGCACTAAGTGTACCTACATGCGCAAACTTATTCCCACTACGGCAAAACCTTGCCAATTT
The DNA here is from genome assembly GCA_949629135.1 of Eremobia ochroleuca. Classification (NCBI taxonomy): domain Eukaryota; kingdom Metazoa; phylum Arthropoda; class Insecta; order Lepidoptera; family Noctuidae; genus Eremobia; species Eremobia ochroleuca. The sequence goes on along the minus strand of OX451404.1, from coordinate 7,056,469 downwards.
ACGTGCCGCTTTAAAAGTATGTAAAATGATCAATAGAATTAGCATAAAAATATTATTAAAATCTCGATTATGATTGTAAATGTTTGCTTGGTCAATCCCTAGCATCAGTGGGATGACACTGACAGTTCACTCCGGTTATAAACTATCTGTGTACCAAATTTCATCCAAATCCGTTCACCCGTTTGAACGTGAAGAAGTAACAAACACACATTCACAGACTTTCGCCTAATATGATATTAGTGTGATATAAATAATGCCCAAACTTAGGTACTGTAGGTACAGGAGCCGACTAACCTGAGCCATTAGATGTTCTATTAAAACTCTCTAACAAATAAGTAACGAATACGTAAAAAATACAAGCTCATTTTAATTTTGTTAAACTGTAACTTTCAAAATCAACGTTAAAGTCTGACGTAATTTGTCCAATACTTTCATAATAACATAAAGTATAAACAACACTTAAAATGGCATATTATCATAAACTTTTTATGGTTAAAAACTCAAATTACACACATAAGATAAATATACAAAGTAAACACTTTAATAAAAAAACGTCAAAATATTATACTAACGTGACAATAAAGTCACATAATAAGCACGTAACTAATTTTAAACGAAAAGTATTTGATTTACCTTAGGCATAATGAAGAGCAGTGGTGGTGGCCCAGTGGAAACGGCCACCACTTACAAAGTAGGTCGTAGGTTCGAAGCCAAGCAGGCCCTTTACTTCGTGTAAATTATTTCATCACTATTCTCAAAACGGTGAAGGAAAACATCGTGAGGAAACTGGCACATCCTAGAACCAAAAATTCGAATACATGTGACATCTGCCAACCCGCACTGGGTCCGCGTGGTGGATTATGGACCACTCCCTCTCACCGAGAGGAGGACTGTGTCCCAGCAGTGGGATAGGCTGGTTATACATGTTATGTAAGGAGTTTCGTTCCAAATTTTTCTCAAATTCTTTTTCTAAACCTTATGGGTAAGTATAGGTTTGAGACGTAAGGTTTCAAAACGCTCGTACCATGGGGCCCGAGAGCGCGTCCGGAAAAATAAAACGAAGTTTCTAAACAGCACAGATTTTCAGAAAAAAAAAAAATAATAAAAAATAATATATAAAGGTACGGAACTCTCCTGCGTGAGTCCGACTCGCTCTTGAGCAGATTTTTTTTTTCTTTTTTTTTCGGGTCCTAAGGGCCGTAGCCTGAGCTATACCTTTCTCAAGAATTGGGTTATCAAAGACAAAAAGATTTTTACAAATCCGACTGGAATTTTCCACACATTAGAGCTTTCAAAACAAACTCTTTAGCTTTATTATTATTATATAGATAAGTAATGATAAAGTCCAGTTACTGATCGATATAACTCATCTAACAAAGTACATCGTCACTCACACGAAAATCTCCCCAATCTCACACAAACTCCCAAACAACAGTTATCAAACCTCTTTCGAACATAACCACATAACGGCCTCTTTTAATTTCGGAACCTTACCTATCTGACTAAAGGTTGCCATAACAAAAAATGACCCATAAATTTAATAATTTATTCCCAAAGCGGACGGTTTAACGTGGCTTGTGTAATATTATAATAGAGACAGGTTCTTTGGTGAGCGCCGCTTCCTAGCTATTAAACAGCCTAGATAATAAATGTCACTGTAAACTAAACTAAATATGCTCATTTTGAATGCTTCATCGGTGACCATAGAGTGGCGGAGGCCGTGAGACTGGGTTTGCGTGTTGTGAATATTGGACGACGTTGTTTTGTGCGTTAGTGTTTTCCTGGTGATTTCACCTATGCCAATATAATATTATTAGATACTTACTTTATTTTATTTATTCGGGAAAATAAACAGTTATACATAAAAATATTATACAAAGTTACAAATACACAAGAATTATAAATATAACCTACGTCATTTTCCACAACATAGTAAAATTAATATCTAACAGTGCGCTATTGTAAGCTGTTAAAACAGAAAAGTAGTTAGTAATGAACATAAACATCGATAGTTATGCAAACAACAGAGAAAGAGAGAGGGAGAGAGAATGAATTAATATTAAACTAAACGAACCATGAAAATCTAAATCATTTTGTGGATAATGGTGGGTCCACACGATACAGACTTTCATACAGACTTCTATAGAATTTTGTCTGTGCGACTTTTTATCACACCGACATTTGTCTGTACTGCTTAGTTGCTCAGACAAAATTCTATAGAAGTCTGTATGAAAGTCTGTAGTCTGTATGAAAGTCTGTATCGTGTGGACCCACTATAAGACTTCTAAATTTTTGAGTAGAGACAGAAAAGAAGTCGATGTCTTCAAAGATCTTATTGTATTGATTGGTAAGGCGGCGTAAGGGTGCTCGCAATCCTACGTTTGCACGACAAGGACTTACTGCAAATAAAGGTCTTGCGCGCACCCCCCACGGCATATCGTTGATCTGGGTACTACATAGCTAATATAGTTGCGAATATCAATACAATCATAACTATTGCACAGCACCCTAATTGCGTAACACACTATTACTCTCAATTTGAATAATTTTGAAGCATATTGCTAATCCATTGCTCCATATGTTCGAAAGATGTGTCTGCTCAACAACTTAAATAACGCAATGAATGTTGTTGAACTGTCAAAATGAAACCTATTGCTACTGATAGTGTGTTACGCAATTACCCTCCTGCCGGTCGATTCTGTAAAAATCTCACCGTGAAATCATAAGTGAAGTGAGCACTTAATAATGTTAATCCCTAGCGAATGACAGCTCACTCCACGCTCACTTCACCCAAGCTTTCACGGTGAGATGGTTACAGAATCGCACGGCTGATCAAACAAGAACATCGTTTCCAACTTACGATATGGTTACATATCTCGGGTGCTTTGGAAGGCGTACGAGGGACCGAACCTAACTCGCAGAGGCTCAATAGACAATTTTAATTGGAATGACGCACCAACCGATGACTATCCCTGTAGGCACTATGCAAGTGCACCCAAGAACAACCCCCGGTTGGTGCAGGACTATTGCAGAAGATGGAAACAAAATATATCAAAATATACGGGGGCCCGTGGCTAAATAATAACAGCCGCACAGGTCGATCGATCAGGTTAAGCTACGCTTGCCGCGGTTGGTCTGTGGATGGGTGACCATCTTTACATACCGAGACCCCTCCGTGCCTCGGAAAGCATGTTAAGCCGTTGGTCCCGGCTGTCATTCGTAGATCTTTGACAGTCGTTACGGGTGTCAGAAGCCCGAAAATCTGACAACCAGTCTTACCTAGGGGTATCGTATTACCCAGTAACTGGGTTGTGAAGGTCAGATAGGCAGTCGCTCCATGTAAAATACTGGTATTCAGCTGCATCCGGTTAGACTGGTAGCCGACCCCAACATACACACACCGGCAAAATTAGAGGAACACAAAAAAAAGGTGCCTTTTTTTAAAAACTTGTGGGTATTTCGACGAGTGGTTCCGTTATTTGAATGATTGCCCTTTTTTCATATAACATTATGGGCTTTTATGACATTTTTAAGCCTTCTAACAGAAATTGTACCCTCTTAAGTGTTTATTTACACTTTAAGCTTCTAAGTGTTTTTGATAAGAAAGTTGGTTTATGCAGTCAATGGTGGCCCTAGCTCATTACGTTTGTTTTGTTTGGAGAGTTAACATTGTATTGCATACAGAATGAGTGATTTGCCTGCAACTGAAGTCGCCAGGGCTGTAACAATGATTGAGGAAGGTCACACCTACCGTTCAGTCAGTCGAACGTTGGGTGTATCAGTATCCGTGATCCACCGTAATGTGCAACGGTACAGACAGACAGGATCTTACGTGCGCAGACGAGGGCAAGGCAGAAATCGTGCAACCAGTGCCGTAGACGACCGTTTTATAAGGGTGCAAACTTTAAGAAATCGTCGTCAAACGGCTGTTCAGACCCGAGCTGTCTTAGAAGAAGTGCGTAACGTACGTGTTAGTGAACGAACAGTGAGGAGAAGGTTAAATGAAGTTGGTTTGAAGTCATACGTGCCAGCAAAAGCGCCAAAACTTGAGGTGAGCCATCGAGTAGCAAGATTAGCGTTCGCTCGTGAGCATCAAAATTGGTCCGATGAATGGAGTCGAGTTTTGTTCTCCGACGAAAGCCGTTTTTGTGTAAATTTCATCGACGGAAGGGAGAGGTTGTGGAGATATCGAGGAGAACGTTACCATCAAGCAAATTTTTCCGAAACAATGGCTTACGGTGGAGGGTCTGTTATGGTGTGGGGTGGTATAAGTTTGACGGCACGCACCGCTCTGGTCATTATTGATGGCGGTTCTTTGACTGCTCACAGGTACATAACTGAGATCCTAGAACCACATGTTATGCCTTTTGCCCCATTCATAGGCCCAGATTTTGTGTTTATGCACGATAACGCACGGCCCCACACTGCGCGCATAGTGGGTGATTACTTAAGTGAGACTGGTGTAACCCAGATGGACTGGCCTGCACGATCTCCGGACATGAATCCAATAGAACATGTCTGGGACATGATTGGACGAAGGGTTCGTGAAAGAAATCCTGCCCCTAGGAATGTTGAAGACCTGAAATTGGCGCTGGTTGAAGAATGGGGCATTTTGCCTCAGGAAATGATTGAAGATGTCATCAGAAGCATGGCTAGACGTATCCAAGCCCTTATAATGGCGCGTGGAGGCAACACGCGCTATTAATTCTTTTTTTTTTAATTTAACTCTGTTTTTACGCATTTGAAAACATAAATTTTTTTCAGTCAAGAGCATTTTTTTAAATTTTTTATTAAATAAATCCTAATAAACCATACAATTTGTTTTTTTTCTTGCATAATATAAACGAACAGACTCAAATAAACCATAAAAATTAAATAATAGACATTCAATCTCAAAAATGATGTTTTCTTTTGTGTTCCTCTAATTTTGCCGGTGTGTGTAGTTAGGAAAAGGCTAGGCAGATGATGACGGGCCTACGGGTTGGGGTGGTATAGTTAATTGAGATACTTATTATTATTATTTATTAGCTGCGCCCCGCGGTTTCACCCGCATTAAGTCTCGATCGCGTAGGAATATCGGGATAAAAAGTATTCTATGTGTTAATCCTGGTTATAAACTATCTGTGAGCCAAATTTCAGCAAAATTGGTACAGCCGTTTGAGCGTAAAGAAGTAACAAACATAGAAACAAAACACACACACACACACATACACTCATAAACTATAATATTAATGTGATTGAACTGGTTTATTCAGTTTTCTTGTGTTTAAGTCGGTATTGTTAATTTGTTGGTACCTACAGGAATATATTCTCGTTCTCAACCTTAGTTTTTTTTTTTTTTTTTTAATTATTTTTGGTGCCTGTATCTATAATTCGTTCAATGGGGGCTTTTAAGAAACGATAACACATCCATAGTATTTACAACTATAATACAGACGAAAGGACAACATTCTTCGATACTATTTTATTTATAGATATAGATAAATAAAACAATGGAATAGTTAGCTAAAATTTGTATTTAATATAAATGCATTTACTTACTACAATAATATTTATTCTATAATTAATTAGTTACAGACGCCAGCACATCAAGCTATCCGAAACTGTCAAATTTTCCCAATCAACTTTGAACGTAATGCTTTAGCGATAAAGTTGAACATCTATTAAAGAAATTTGTCAGATTGTAGTAGCTTGATGTGCAGGCGTCTGTACATCGATTGCACAGCAAACAAAACTCACAAATTCTCAAAATCTGCAACATATGTCAATTAGATACTTAGTTGCCTAAAACTGTATTTATTTTGGAACCACCTCGTTAGGCCCAAGATTTTTTTTCTTCTAATTCAACATAGAAAAACCGTTTCTTTTTAAACTTAGAACTCAGCATTAAGGCTCCCGCAGACAGGCGAATTTTCATGAAGTTTTTATAGTATTTTTTCTATGAGATTCGCTAATACGTATCGACTAGTCGCGACGCGGCAGTCTGCGGGAGTCTTTAAACTAACTGACTGAGATCTCATTTCATTATTCATACCACAATTCAAGTAGCTATTCCCTTAATTATCCGATTATTATCAAAAATGCCCTGAGGCATCGTTTCATAACAATACCTTAAATATTTGTGTTGCTAATAGAGAAATGTTTGAAGTAATTACTTGTACAAACTTGGGAATGTAGAATCTTGTAAAAGCTAGTGTCATGGGTGGGCAATATAGCCATCTATTTATTTAACGGTGCTGGAGAACCTTCCAGAAGTGGTCATCGTATTAGTGGTTCAGCAGCTTCGATCAACAATAGTACTAGATTTCCGATGAGTGCATCGAAAAGGAGTTGGTGGCCCAGTCATAGTATAAAGAGGGGAAGTAAGTTATCTTCATACAAACGCACCGCGCGCGGCTTGTTTGTGTGCGCCAAAGTATCTATGCGTCGCGCACGCACACTTAAACAAAATTTCGACCCGTTTCTCACAGCGCCAGTCGGGGCTAACACCGCACGAGGTTCGCGCGTCACGGCTTTTCGGCACCGCTGAATGAATAAAAAATGTGTGATAATGATGAATTTTGTAAGAAATGTGTGATTCAATAGATATGTTTGTATTAATTAAAAATAAAAATAAATATGGTCCTTTATGTGTACATTGTGCCTATCAAAAAAAATACAAAAAACTGACTAGTATATAATTATACTAGTCAGTTTTTTGTATTTTTTTTTTATGATGATATATATGCTATACGAGCTCTTAGTCTAAATATTTGTTAGCGGTTTAGGCGACAACCGAATCTGACGAAGCGCGGACAGTCGCGCCCCCACCGCCCCGCCGCGCGCCGGTTTATTTTATCCCTTTTTTTTTTAATTATTCTGCTCTGAATGTTGAATACATTTCTGTATTTGTTTTACATTTCTGTGTTGGTTTGCACTGAATTAAAATTTTGCTAAAAGTGACAACCCTGAGACAGTAGGCAATTATATCGCGGATTGGGCCGGAGATAGCCTACTTCCCCTCTTTATACTATGGCCCAGTGGTACCGGTCGCAACTTACGAATTGCAGGTCATAGGCTCGAACCCGGAGGGAGGCGGCCGGAGGCGCTTTTCTTTGAATAAATTATTTCATCACCACTGTTCTCAAAACGAAGGAAAACATCGTGAGGAAACCGGCATGTCTTAGAAGCAAATACTCAAAGACATGAGACATCTACCAACCCGCATTGGGCCTGCGTGGTGGATTACGGCCCACTCCCTCTCACAGAGAAAGGCCCTTGTCCCAGCTGTGGGAATATTATAGGCTGATGATGCATCAAAAATGGCCGGAAAAATAAGACCACAAATCACGTGGTGGTCTTGTTCTGCAACATAGTTTTTTCAACTTTATTGCTTAGAAATTATGATTTATTTTTCCATAAATAAATTTGTTCTTATTTTAAAAATACGTTTAATTTTCAACCAAAGTAGTAAATGTATTGCAAACGATAATAAACTTTATGTTTGAAAGTTAAGGTTTATAATCAAGTTATATGCAATCGCGGCCACTTAACAATGTGTTTTTGTTTGTAATCCTTAATCTAGTGCAGCCGGTTGATTCTGGAAAAATCTCACCGTGATAACTAAGGTAAAGTGAGCTTAGAGTGAGCTGTGAGGCATGCTGATGCTAGGGACTGACACTATTGACGACTCACTCCACGATCACTTCACCCAAGTTTTCACGTTGAGATAGTTACTTAATCGCACGGCTGTTGTAGAAGTTCAACAGCAGTTCAGCGTCATCACACAACACGCACACACACACTTCCGACTGCGCCATTGTCCCGAACAGTACCGAGAGCTCCTGCGCTTACACACACATTCACAGCGTGTTTGTACACTTGATAACTACAAGTAAAGCGCGCGTCGCTTCTTGAGATAAAATAGTACATTATGATATAAGTGCGGTAAGTTGAAAATTACAGCTGAGGCGATATTGCTAGCCCGAGCCGTAGGTGAGGGCTATAAGAAAGCAGAGGCTGTAATTATCAAACCGCACGTATGTCATACGACGTTTTATAACACATTTGTGAGGAAATAAAGAAAACTCGGACTTTCTTAAACGAATAAATCTTTAATTACTTGTTAAAACCGTTATTAAAAACATGAAGATAGTTTCATAAAAAGCGCGCGGAATAATTTTTACTTTTTCACAAATTAGCGATGCGCGCGCATCAGCGTCTTTTGTTTATGGCAAAGGCACAAAAACAGCCAGTATTACTAATAAAGTAAATTAATACTTTTGTGTTTTTGTTACAGATAAATGGTTGAAATTAATTGTCAAAATTAATTAAATTAAAGAATCAAATGTTTATTTATTATATTTTATCTCCCAAAGTTAATTTTATTCATAAAATGTTGACCACTTTTCTAACATAAAAACTCTTTGCTAAGATTTAAAAAAGTACCGTTCGTTTTAGACGGAGCATCTTGATAAACCGTGCGCTTTACATTACAATTACGCACAAGTACGTAATGAGATACATTACGATATTGAAATTGGTGCAGTAAGAGACCTTTTACGAGCAAATGTGTTATAAATACTGTAACAATCTAACCTGAACAGGGTTTATTTACACTTACATCTGATACTTTTGGAACAGCGTAAAATTTATTTACGATTGGCTCTGTAACTGGTGACTTTTGCGTAGCGTCGTCATTATCACCACCGCTCATCATCATCACCGTGAGTCACCGACATAGTCTAGGAACCAGATGATAGAATACATATTAAATGGATCTTGACTATTTAATTTGCTTTTCTTTTGAGTTTGCTGTATCTTAGATAACCAGCCGGGCGGTTCTGTAAAAATCATAAGTGAAGTGAGCACTTAATAGTGTTAATCCCTAGCGAATGATAGCTCACTCCACACTCACTTCACCCAAGCTTTCACGGTGAGATGGCTACAGAATCGCACGGCAGGATTGTGTAAAAACTTAATTTTTAAATGAGCGTCTATGTATGTAATTTCTTGCCCCTTCTTGTCCATAGAGATCTACGTTTTGGAATGGGGAACTAACTGAAAGACTCTAACATTTCAAAAGCGTCTGTAAACGGTTTGACTGAAATAAATGATTTGACTTTGGTCTTTTTCTGTCATTGGGTTTTGTATAGTCTCATTTGCTATTGGTTACTTACATGAAGTTACAGTATACTGGGTGACTCTCAACTTTTCAGATCATCAAGTGTCTTTGGACTCAAAATTATTATCTCACTAGAATTGGTTAAGTCTTGTTGAGGCGCCGTTGGTTCAGGTGATAGCTTGGCACGAGATATTTCGACACGAGGTACTTCGGCAAGCGGTATTTCGGCACGCGGTACCTCGGCAAGCGGTACTTCGAGATGCTGCACCTCAGCACGCGGGACTTCGTTACGCGGTACTTCGGGAAGCGGCACCTCTTCATTATTCGTTAAAGTAGTAATCGAGCGGGTACTTTCAAGTCTATAGGGTTCACCAGTATAAACATAGCTAACTTGTGACTTATAACAAACTACACAATTTTCTTCTTCTTCTGGATCTGTATTTTCCATATGTAAGTCAAGGTTCTTCGGTACATTTAATGGCACTTCCATTTCAGGTATTTGTACATCCTTCTTATTGTCTAGTTTATCATGTTCCTGCGTTTTTTCGGATCCCTCATCTAATTTGTTTTCTTGTTTGTTGTTCGGTGATCCATCTTGTGCCTCTATAGTCAGAGTGTTATTTGTATCAGATATATCATCTAAATTATCGAGTTCTCCTTTGGTCATCAGTAGATTATCTGGATTAGGATTGGGTTTTGGATCATTCCATAACTCAGGTTCAACTTTAACGCACATCTCATGACCTAAATCAGCAATCACTGGTAAAATATCTTTACTTTCATTAACTTTACTTTTCTTTTCTTTAGGATGTTCTGGTTTATTTGCTAGCTGTGATTTTATTTCTTCGTTGCTTCCTTCTGAGGTCTTATCTTCTGTGTCTTCTGAGCCTTTTTTTCTGTAATCCCAATATAACTCTTCATCTGCTTCAGGGATAGGCCCCCACTCATGTCCCTGGTACAGATAAGATTTGCCTCTTCTACCTCGATATCCGAGTCTCGTTGCCTCCTCGTGTAGTTTATCCTTTCGAGGCACGTCGTTTAACCTTGCCATAACCAGTAGAGTTTGGTCCTGATAAAAACACGAAAGCATTAGAAGTTAGTCTGCCTTATTCACTAACACATCGTCTTCACATAACATTTTAATAAATGTATACTGTATACTTAATATATAGGTATATATATATGTATACGTTATACTTAATTGTCTGTAATTTATATGGTGTACTCTTAAAAATGTATTCTTAAAAAATGTTGTAAAACATTTTAAATGAATAACTATGGAGGTTCTTTCCTATACGAATTTTCTATTCTTCTCCATACAAAACTACCTTTATGAAATCCACTTAAAATCAATTCTGTTTTCATGTAAATAGTAACGTTTAAAAGTGCTTTTTAATGGCCTAATTAAAATAATTTATTTGACTTTGACTATAAACAGGAAAAAAGACGGAAAAAAGTAAAAAAATAAATCAAAAGTCATGTATTCAAACTACTTTCAAATTAAATTTTAAAAAAATTATTTCATAATAATCAGCACTTTTCAAACGTCAAGAGAGGTACGAAAGCATGTGAATCTTAAAGCATGTATACTAATATTTTGACCAAATTTTATATTTTCTAAAATAGTAACGGTATAGTAAAGACACCCGTCGAATTTCGGCCTTAGTTCAGAAACAGGGGCAATTAGCACCAAAACAGTCTTTGTGAAAATGGCCCATTATCTTGCTGCCTGTACAATTTTTTCAAAAACTGTGTATGCTGATCAAAATTTCTAAAAAAGTTAAAGACAGTCTCGTGAGACGGTTTTCGTGTAGCTACGACGGTTTACCACCGCTTACTGCCCCATCACAAAAGTCCACCCTGTATAATTGTATACTCACGACACAATCCATAAATCCAAGGAGGCGATTGTCTCCGGTCTGCTTGAAGCGAATATCTCGAGGAGTAATCTTATGTGCTCCTTGTACTACAAACATAAAAACATTTACTATATAATTTGTAAAACTCGCTGCTCGCAATTGTTTGCAACTACTTCTATCATGCATACGGGGTGGCGGAAATCAATGCGCAACCTGCAGTGCGATTCTGCAACCATCTCACCGTGAAAACTTAGGTGAAGTGAGCGTGGAGTGAGCTGTCAGTGTCATCCCACCTGATACTAGGGTTTGACCAAGCATACATTTACAATAATAATCGAGATTTTAATAATATTTCTTATGCTAATTCTAAAGATCATTTTTTATAATTTCAAAGCTAGTATTTTAGTTGCCAAAACATTACTATTTCGTGGGGTTTTAAAATAAAATAGCAAAACAGAACCTTAGTCAGAATCTCAATGTTGTTTTTTTTTTTTCTTTTTATCCTAGACTAGTCCTTATATTATATAAGTATATAGTAATGTTTTGGAAACTAAAATACTAGCTTTGAAATGATATAAAATTATCAATAGAGTTAGCATAAAAAAATATTACTAAAATCTCTATTATGATTGTAAATATTTGCTTGGTCAAACCCTAGCATCAGTGGGATGACACTGATAGCTCACTCCACGCAAATTTTCACGGTGAGATTTTTGTAGAATCGACATGCTTTTACCATGGATTCAGTACATGATCTGGACCTAAAAAAATTGCTTTTCCATACATTTTGACCGCGTAGGCACTATTCTATGAAACAGCAGATTTTTTTGATAACTAATTGAAGAAAAATTTCTACGCAGTTTTGAATGGCGACTGAATTCATAGTTGCAGAAAAAAAGCTATGCTACTGTTTAGTTCTGACAATCTCTTATTTCCTTTGCCACCCAAGGGATGGAGTGGCTTTGTATTGTACGAATTAAAATACAATTATTACCCATAACCACAAAGTAAGTACTAAACAGCAGCACACGACAACGCAGAAAACCTTAAAGGAGATGTTGGGAGGAACTCGACTATTTTCTCAAATATTGGCCAAACAGAGTAAACTCGACTCTTCTCTCAAATATTGGTCAAATAGCACGAACTCGACTCTTCTCTCAAAGATTGGCCAAATAGAGCGAACTCGACCGTTCTCTCAAAAATTGGCCAAATACCTAGAGCAAACTCGGCTGTTCTCTCAAAGATTGGCCAAATAGAGCTGTAGATAGGGATAAGTATAGTAAGGTTATCAATAATATTACCTTTCGCGACAGGGTACAGCCAGTACTCCCCCCGGTCGCTTCGTTCCACCAGTAGGCTTATATAATGTTGATTATCCTCCATCAATATCTGACGGGCTGACCACATCACGGGTAAGACAACATTCCCGTCCAATAATCTTTTCAAATGTCTGGTATGCTGGAAAATATTCAATTATTTCAACTTCTTCTATAATACAGCGTGGCAAGAAAATTGACTCGCAACCTGTCACCATGAATTCAGTACAAATGATTCTCTATAACCTGAAACCTGGTTATAAAAAAAATAAGAAAAAAATTATATTTTTTTGTCTTTTTTTTTTATAACCGACAAAAAGGAGATTACTTGTAGAAAGATGAAACTCTGTGTGCTAAGACCTTATGGTCTAGTATCTACAGCCTGCTTTTTTTTACCTCCAAATTTTTTTTGTCTCCATATTGTTACAGGCTGTTCTACCCATGAATATGAATAACTTTCACTATAGAACCAACACATACGCTACTTTTTGTCCCAGTAGCATGTTCCCGTGGGATAATTTTCGACATAGACGCGGGCAAAAACTAGTCAAAAGTATAAAAAAGTAATACTTACGTTAGCCGAAGGAAATGTAAAAATAAAAGTGCTAAATGATCTGACTGGCGCCCAGTAGTAGAACACAAACCATTTCTCTCGAAGAACGGAAAACGGATTGAATCTGGCAAACTTGGAGAACTCCGAACAATTAGTATAGTCATCGAAACTCATCCCAGAAGGGCCGTGCTTCACTTTAACTTTTCTACTAATAGCAGAAACTAAACACGCTAGAACTATCAGTATGGATGTTAACTTAACCCGCGAAAATATTTCGGTAAATAACATATTCCAAATTATTAAAAAACAAAAATATAAAAAAAATTTAGTCCTCCTGTTTAGTGCTAAATTTTCATGCGACGTGAATCAACGTTTTCGTGTAAACTAAATGGCTCTGTCTCTTAAGATCGCTCTTTATACTTGGTATTGAGGATGTTTAATTTTCATTTGTTTGTTAATTTCTGGAATTTGTTGCATTTTAACATCTGTTCGAAGAATTCGGTACACAGAGAACATTATTGTCTTTTTGAAGATTTTATTAGTGAACATGATAGAATGTTACGCAATTAGGGTGCTGGGTTAGTTTACAGTTTCATCACAGTTTTGGAACAGACTATAGATGAAATACTTATTGTTGCAACTGACTCAAAAACCACTCATCAGCATAGCTGTTCACAATCATACGACAGGTTGTAGAATCGAAAAAAAAAATCGAAAAAGAAAAAAAAAAAAAGAAAATCGCACTATTTCAATTACTAATTTGCCTTGCACCCAACAGTAAATACGTGTCAGAAGAGTTGGGGTCGTCTATTTGTTTTAAACTGACCAAATTTTCGTGTTTTTGGGAACAGCCTTTTTTTTTTTGGTTGGGAAATTATCAAATAACTTCTCCCGCTCTGGGCGGAGCGGGAGGGCGTGTCAGACTTTTACTGACTAAAACCCACCCGTGTTCCTTCAGTTGCTTGTGCCAAGGGCCACGGTACCTCTTTCGAACAACCCGCGACCCTGGCAAGCATCGGCGCCAGCGGTCCCCGTCAGTTATTGCTGACAACTCTTTGAGGCGCGCGTGGAACACAACGGGCCGTCGACCCGGGCCTGGTCCTTACCGGACGGCGAACTGCCCATTGCTCGCCGCCCGCAAGCCCGCGCCTACGGTGGCCGGGAGTCGGCTCTTGACTCCCGACGCCCAGGGCGTCTCCTGCGGCGACTAGGGGCGTGAGGGCGCAAAGATTGCCTCTCCCTCACGCGTTCCGCCTCCTCCTTCGCAAGCATTACTGCTTCGCAGAAGGAGGTGACTGCTTCCCATGCACTCTCGCTCCGTACCATGGCCTGGACCAGGGCCGGACGCGAGCGATCGCCGCCGCCGATCGCCGCCGTGAGGACGCGGCGGTGCTCCACCCAAGCCGGGCAGACTTCCACCGTATGCTCCACCGTGTCCTCCGGGCGATCCACACAGTGGTGACACCCGGGCGGGGAACAGCATTTAAAGGACTCTTTTCATAACATTGATTGATGTCCGATTCAGCACGGAAGCGTATCGAAAGGTTGTGAATAGGTATGCTGAACTTGATTAAATTTATATGGTAATTTTTTTAGCAAAAAGAGTCATCGAAATCAGTCGGCGAGGTAAAGAATCATCGCTGAACATACATTTTTTTTAAATCCTTCGAATTATGAACCTCCTTTGTGTAGTTGATTAAAAATCTAGTATTTTAGTTCTCAGCTCAATCCCACTGACCGACGGGCGGCATTGGATCGTTAACAACAATCATTTTCTCGTCATCCTCCCTTATCTTTGCTTCCTTTTCCGCTTGTATTCTTTCTTTTTCCGACTTATAATCTCTCCAGACTGGTCTTCCGGATCCTACGAACTTGATGGTGGCTGCCTCGGCCATCATTTCTTGGGTCTCAGTTGGTTCATTCCCTGATACGGCCATGACGGTGGCGAAGTGGTGCTCACAATAAGTCATGACCAAATATGGATCTTCTATCTTTATTCGTAATGACACCGTAGGCAATTTTGTGTCGGCTGAAAAGGGTAGGTACAATTGGTGGACAAGTAAATAATATAATATATCTTTTTTTTATAAACAGGGTGGCAGAGACTTGGATGCGCAATCTATTACCATGGATTCAGTACATGATTCCGTACGCCCCTGTGTTTAAATTTTTCGTCGGTTAAAACGTCAACATCTATTTCTTTTTTTAATGTCCTGCAGTGCGATTCTGTAACCATCTCACCGTGAAAACTTAGTTGAAGTGAGCGTGGAGTGAGCTGTCAATGTCATCCCACCCGATACTAGGGATTGACCAAGCATACATTTACAATCATAATCGAGATTTTGATAACATTTTTTTATGCTAATTTAATTGATAATTTTATATAATTTCAAAGCTAGTAGTTTTGTTGCCAAAACATTACTATTTGGTTTTAAAATAAAATAAGTAGCAAAACAGAAACTTAGGGTTTCAATGTTGTTTTTTTTTTTTTTTTCCTAGACTAATCGTTATATAGCGATCAGTGGGACGACACTGGCAGTTCACTCCACGCAAGTTATCAAGGTGAGATTTTCAGAGAATCGACATGCAGTATGATGGTAACAGGTAGCGCATCGATGTCCTTGCCATAAGTCCCTGACAAGCCTGGGCATAAGCCCGAGTATCATAGGCATCCAATGCGTGTTGACGACCAAGAGAAGTTTATTATTACCATCGATCTATCTATTTATTTATTTATTAACTTCCTGATTAAGGAAGTTATAGAATCACCCCGATTTTCGAAATCTTTTTTTTTTATATTTTATTATTTATGTACAGACGACAGCACATCAAGCTACCCGGAACTGTAACATTTTCCCAATCAACTTTGAACCTTATGCTTTACCGATAAAGTTGAAAATCTATTAAAGAAATTTGACAGCTTGATGTGCTGGCGTCTGTACACACAGTACAAAACATATGGATATGACATCATTATAATTTGAGTACAAAGGTACTGCTTATTGCTTAAGAATATTCTTCCAGTAGACCTGCGAAAGGAGAAGTAAAAAAGAAATTTACTGTGTAATGTGTGTTTGCTTTTTGTTTGTTTGTTTCTTTTAATGCGCTAATCTCTAGAACAACCAGTCGGATTCGATAAATTGTTTTTACATTTGATAACCCCATTCTCGAGGAAGGCTACAAGCTAACATCACGCTAGGACCCTTAGGAGCCGAGGATAAAGAAAAAAGTCAGAAAGAAAACGAGGTAATAGCGCGGGCGGGCGATGCAATAAAGAAAGAAAGAAAGAAAGAAAAGAAAGAAAAAACGTTTATTCTGCACAAACAAAACGCACGCTACAAATAAAAAACAAAATAATAATAAAAAATAAAAAAGACATAAAATACGACGGGGGAACTAGAAATTACGCATACAAAGTCACCGGCAGAAGCTAGTTTTTGTTTAAAGCAGTCAAAGGTTAGAACTTACTTGTGATAGTTTCCGGTAAGTCGTGTTTCGCTATAACATCGAACAAGCCCCTCCTGTCGGCTGCAATGAGTAGCGCCTCACTTATTCCATTCATTAGAAGTTTAGTTTTGCTCCAATCGACAGTTTTATTCAACATTTTGCCGTATCTTGTATGATATTCATTAACCAGCTGCAACAGAGATCATGCCCCTTACATAATCAGGCCATAATGTTCCCACTTCTGGGATACGGCCCACCTCCTCTCTGTGAGAGGAAGTGGGCCGTAATCTACCACGCGGGCCCATTGCGGCACCTTAATTGCGTAACACACTATTACTTTCAATTTGAATCATTTTGAAGTATATTGCTAATCCATTGTTCCATTTGTTTGAAAAACGTGTCTACTCAGCAACATAAATAACGCAATGTATGTTGTTGAACTGTCAAAATGAAACCCATTGCTACTAATAGTGTGTTACGCAATTAGCCTACGGGTTGGTAGATGTCATATGTCTTTAAAATTTTGGGTCTAGGACATGCCTACGATGCTTTCACCGTTTTCAGCTGTTTCATGACCCATGAAAGGTATTAAAATTATGACAGAAATGCTTAGTCTCCAAAACAAATTATAGTTACACTTACAACCCTGAATCAAGAAAATAAATTGAGAGTACCCGGCTGAAGGTAGACGTAGTTTAAGTTTTTCTTTCTACCATAATAGAGCGTCGGCAACCGATGCTTTTAACATTATTTTTAGTATACTGCAAACCTAAATACAGTGTGTCCGGACATGGACTAGCGATATTCTAAATACTTAAATATAAGCTATTTTAAAGTACAATTACACTATAGGCTTAGGTCCAATATACTTCCCCGCTATGTGGCAGCCATTTTGTTTTTTTTGTTGAAGTATGCTCTATGCGAGTACAAAAAAAATCATATATCTCAAAGTTTTAGTCATACTGAGATAAAAATAGGCTTATTCGAAAGGCAATAATATTGTCTACCGTCTGCACTACAAAGCAATATGTTCACAATTCCATAACTTTTGAAAAAAAATGTGAAAGTCGAAAAAAAAAACAAAAAATTATGCAATTCAACCAATAATTGTTAATTACTACAAAAACAACCCCGAGAGCTTTTTTATTTTTTATACTAGATCGACAGTTTTTGAGCTAAGCTACAATACAACATAAAATTCACAACTGTATGTCTAATACTTTAAGAGTTATTGTTGTATGAACATAGCGTATGCGCAAGCACAAAAGGCCTTTGTCGGAACCCTAAACAGGAAATCATTAAAAAAACATAACATTCATATTGAATTTTATTTAATGTTTTTTCCAATATTAAATGAAGATTAAAATATCTAAAGCAGTTGCTCAAAGTGGCCACCTCCAGCTTGTAGACACACTACGGCTCTCTGTGCCACCTGGGTTGATGAGCGCCTAATTAAATCCAAATCGGATCTAATTTCTTCGGCGGCTGCCATAATTTTTGCGACGAGTTCTTCCCTGGTATTTGGAACTGTAGCGTATACTTTTTGTTTCATATGACCCCACAAAAAATAATCCAAGGGTGTCAAATCGGGTGAGCGAGGCGGCCACGCTACTACACCACCACGACCGATCCACGGCTGTAGATTATTATTTAAATATTCTCTCACTGCTCGAGAAAAATGCGCGGGTGCACCATCGAGCTGGAACCACATACGCCGACGGTATGATAGAGGTAGGTCCATGAGGCTGTCCGCAAACTGTGTCTGTAAGAATTCTAAAAATCTAGCGCCGTTTAATGTAGGTGGCAATTCCAATGGCCCTATCAGCCTATCGTTGATTATGCCGGCCCACACATTTACTGAGAATTCATGTTGAAATGAGCTTGGGCGCACCGCCCTTGGATTTGCGGAGCACCAGAGATGGTCGTTTCTGTGGTTTGTAATCCCAGCTCTTGTAAATTTGGCTTCATCAGTCCACAGTATTCTTTGTAAAAAATTACGGTTCTGTCTCAAATTTCTATTTATCCACGAACAAAACACAGATCTCGCAGCAAAATCTGGTTCGATCACGTCTTGAACCCGTCGAAAATGATAAGGGTGTAACCCTTCTCTTTTCAAAATTCTCCATACATGCCACTTAGACATTCGAAGTTGCACTGAAATCCGTCTAACGCTTAGTCTAGGATCATTGGTTATTAGTCTAAGCACTTCTTCTTCATCTTCGGGCGATACCAAGCGATTGCGTTCATTAACAGCTCTTTGAATACCTCTTTCCGCTAATCTTGAATGCACGTCGATAAAAGTTTGGCGACTCGGTGTAGGCCTGTTAGGGTACCTTCGTCGATATTCTTGTACAGCCAAATTTGCACTTCCATTGCAAAAGCCATACACAAAGTGTATGTCAGCAATATGTTGCGATGAATATTGACGCTGTGCCATACTTTATCACACTTTTAAATACAAAACACTAACGCAGCACGTAAACAGCACGGACGGTAAGTGAAAGTAGCGATAGCGATCACAACGCAGGGCGAGGGACAACTAAACTAACCCAACTAATAATTTGTCCTTAAAACTGATTTTGTTTCAGGTAGTGGACTAATACGTTCTATCTCGCTTACTCACGGTAGTAACGAACAGTATTTCTCGCCTGCTCTCAGATGGAATACAGTGAATGCCATAAATGACACTCTGGCGGTTAACAAAGACGTTTTGTGCTTGCGCATACGCTATGTTCAAACAACAATAACTCTTAAAGTATTAAACATACAGTTGTGAATTTTATGTTGCATTGTAGCGTAGCTCAAAAACTGTCGATCTAGTATAAAAAATAAAAAAGTTCTCGGGGTTGTTTTTGTAGTAATTAACCATTATTGGTTGAATTGCATAATTTTTTGATTTTTTTTTCGACTTTCACATTTTTTTTCAAAAGTTATGGAATTGTGAACACATTGCTTTGTAATGCAGACGGTAGACAATATTATTGCCTTCCGAATAAGCCTATTTTTATCTCAGTATGACTAAAACTTTGAGATATATGATTTTTTTTGTACTCGCATAGAGCATATTTCAACAAAAAAAACAAAATGGCTGCCACATAGCGGGGAAGTGTATTGGACCCAAGCCTATAGTGTAATAGTACTTTAAAATAGCTTATATTTAAGTATTTAGAATATCGCTAGTCCATGTCCGGACACACTGTATAGTTTGTTCAGAATAAGTAACTGAATCGATTTCAATAATTTTTACACCATGTTATATTTTGTCCCAAAAATATTCCGCAATCATATGCGCACAACGCAGTTCACGGCCGGTCATAGCGGCACTAGGCGCGGGCGCACAGCGTGTTGGAGGCGCAACGGCGCGGGGGTGCCGCGTGGTGTAAGCATATTTTTTTACGGATATCCAGGTAACATAAAAAGCTTTTAACTTTGTGATTGTTCATGAAGCAGTTTTGAATTTTTTTACATAATAGATTCTTTACATAAAAATACTAGACACGTGTTCCCGGTTTGGCATAATATTAAAACTAATGTTGTATATGTGTATAACTGTATATACAGGCGACATCGACGCACAACCTGTTACCATGAATTCAGTACGTGATTCTGAGCGTCCGTTCATATTTTTCGTCGGTATTAAAAAAAAACCGGTCAAGTGCGAGTCGGACTCACGCACCGAGGGCTCCGTACAAATTTGTAGGTATGTAAATAGTTTGAAATTTTTTTTTTTTTTTTAATGTAAGTACAAATTTACGGTTTTCGGATTTTTTCCTTTACTTGTGCTATATGGCATTGCTTCTTGCCAAATTTCATGATTCTAGGTCAACGGGAAGTACCCTATAGGTTTTGATTTTGGAACATAAATGCCCGTACCTATCTTTTGATTACGTTGATTTAGAAGTTTCATCTTTTCACTGCTTCAAGGGATGGCAGCTCCTTTTTTTTGGTGGGAAATTGCCAAATAACTTCTCCCACTCTGGGTGGAGCGGGGGGGGGGGGGGGGGGGGTATGTCAGAATTTCACTGACTAAAACCGACCCATGTTCTTTCAGTTGCCTATGGCAGGACCACGGTAACTACGGAGATTGCATGCCTGAGTATTTGATATTAATTTCAACTCGATAACTCCACGCGTTCCTGAGAAAAAGGATCTTGACTGACCGACAGATAGACGTACTACGAAGTGATCTTATAAGGGTTCCTTTTTTACTGTTGAGGTACGGATCCCTAAAAAATGAACTCCACCATACATTTTAACCGCGTAAGTATCGCACTTTTCTATGAAATAGCAGCATATTTTTTTTTATTTATAACTGACGAAAAATATTCTTTTTTAATAGTTTATATTTGTGTATCGATGGCCCTGCCACCCTGTATATAAATTTCCAGACGCCAGCACATCAAGCTACTACAATCTGTCAATTTTTTTTTAAAGATTTTCAGCTTTATCGCTAAAGCATTAGGTTCAAAGTTCATTGGGAAAATTTTACAGTTTCCGGTACCTTTATGTACTGCGTCTGTACTAGTTTTAAAGCCACTTAGACCTCAACTCACCTTATTGGTTGGGTACTCAAAAGTATGTTCTTTTGCAACATCAATTTCCATATTGTCCCAAATAAAGAACGGAGTCCATTTCAAATTTACAACATCTTTAGGAGAAAACACTGCTCCAACAGCAAACTCGTCGCAAGTGGTCCAGTTCATAGGCTCCTCTGGTCTATCGATAGCTAACTGGAACGAATTTTTTGAAAAGAATGGCCGCTTTCCAACCATAGGTGGTGACGGTGGCATTATGGGGGCCCCAACTAGAGGTTTCTTTTTCGGAATATACTGGTGTTTGGGAGGCAACATTGCATTTCTAGCTTGTATCATCGGCAGATCATACCATTTCAACATTGTCTGATTGGTCTCTGTTTCTGGATTTATAAACCTTTCTAACAGCATTTCGTCTTTAGGACTGGGGTTTGCGAAAAATGTTGGTATGGCAGGATTTAAAAAAATAATGTTTGTACCTTTGACTTTCTGCAGCATTTCTAACGCTTCTTTCCTGTCTTTCGGCGTTCTCAGACTCAGTTCTAAATTATCTACTGGCTGTTTTCTTGATGAGAATGGGTCTCCGAAGCCTTGTCGAGTGATGTGTCCGAAGGGCACAGGTTCCCCGAAGTGCTGCGGTTTAATATCCGTTTTCTTCGCAAGACGCGAGTAAGTGTCATAGTTACCAAAATCGATTCCTTCCCCAGTCTTAGCAAAAACGAAGACGAAAACGCACAACAAAACGCGCATTTTTTTCTGAATTGTAATGAAACGAAACAATAAATCTTTTTATAGGATTGATGGAAGACGCAGGAGTGCTCAACAATTTTCTAACATTCAATTTTATCTGTAATACAGGTTTACACTAGGGGGGCAATTCTCGTAATTTTAAGAACGTTCATAGATTGATCTCAGTCTCAATCTGTCAAAAATACCTCTCATTCCTCTACATTTTTGACAAGTTTTTGACATTGATTGTCGCTGAGATGAGACTGAGATGATGATTTTGAACGTTTTTAAGTACGGAAATTGGCCTTCAGTCTCTATTAAGTGTTACCTTGACTATTTGCTGTGGTTCCCCTTGTTTCAACTAGGCAGTTATTCTAACAAATAATGGGCTCGTGGCTAAATGATAACAACCGCACGGATCAATCGAAAATTAAGCTAACCTTGCCGAGGTTGGTTCGTGGATGGTTGACCATTCATTACATATCAAGACCCGTCCGGGTAGTCAGAAGCCTAAAATTCTTACAACCAGTCTTACCAGGGATTTTGTGTTACCCAGTAACTGGTCTGTGGAGATCAGATAGGCAGTCACTCCATGTAAAATCCTGATATTCAGCTGCATCCGGTTAGACTGGAAGCCGACGCCAACACAGTGTGAAAAAGGCTGGGCAGATTGATTGATTTTTACCAATAAGTAAAATGTTGACGACTCCAGTATTTGTAAAACATGTCACTTGATGCCCCTGGCTCGTTAGCTTCCGTATGCAAACTGATACATTGAATTGCTGTGTTTGACAAGACCAATGTTTACATAACTATCATCATTCATCAGTTAGGTAAGTGTCAATAGCACTCTATGATAACCGCACGGGGTGTACTGCCCAGTTGATCTCGTGGTCGTAAGCGCGACTGCTGAGCGTGGGGTCCTAGGTTCGATTCCCGGGTCGGGCAAAGCGTTATTGAGTTTTTCCATTGGGAATTTCTTAGTAACAGCCCGGAGTTTGGAAGTTGGCGGTGTGATGCCCCCGTGCCTCGGGAAGAACGTTGGTCCTGCGCCTGATCTCTCTCCGGTCGTGTCGGATTGCCGTCCCATCGGACTATGAGAGTGAGGGAAGAGGGAGTGCACCTGTGTCTACGCGCACACTTGTGCACTATAACGTCTCCCGCGCCGAAGCTGGTTTACGCTGGCATTGGTCGCCATGACTGAAGCTCGGCCTGGAGGACTTTATTTTAGTGTACCAATAATTTGCACCACCTTCAGATAAGTTCCAGTTAAGTGAGTTATCACACTAATCACACTAATATTATAAAGGCGAAAGTTTTTGAGTGTGTCTGTGTTTGTATGTTTGTTACTTCTTCACGCTCAAACGGCTGAACGGATTTGGATGAAATTCGGTACACAGATAGTTTGTAACCGGGATTAACACATAAGATACTTTTTATCGCGATATTCCCACGGGATCGACATTTATGCGGGTGAAACCGCAGGGCACAGCTAGTCTTATTTGTATGTCAGATAATTTCATGTCTTTTTTATCAGGTGTATATCCTATCGGGACACTGACAAAAAGAATGGAATAAATGAGTTTTATATGATTGAATCTGAGTCTCGGTAATAATTTTGCGATGAACACAAAACGCAAAATCAAAATCCCTTTATTCAAATTACGCTGAGAATTAGCACTTTCGAACGTCAAATTACATAAGACAGTCCCACAAAACGACCACCCTACACCACTTCCTAGTGCTTTCGCTAGGAATAAGAAATGGCGCGACAAACTCCCCAACAGCAGCACAGCTGTGAGTTCAGTTAGAAAAACTTAATTCTAATGTAGTAAACTCTGATTTAGTGAACTCTATTTCGGATCCTACATCATTAAGAGCTTTTCGAACGCATATATTGAAAAATCATTCAAGCTTTTCAGCTAACTGGATCTCAGGAAGAGTTCTTCATATTTCCTTGTTTTTTTTCTCTGCGTCATGTTTACCGTAGCAAAAAAACGTATTTTCTGTCTTTTCCTTAGTATAGTTTGTTTTAATGTTTCAAATAAGCTTGGTCACATCATGTGAAGACCATGTAGAATGTTGTCTGAAATGGTCTTTTGAGAAAAGCACACAAATTTGATTGGACCAGTCCAGTCAATGAAAAATGAAAAATAAAACGTTTGTTGTTATTATGAGTTTAATAATTATCTAATTCAAATTCATTTACATACATAACTTGCATACAGTTCTTAGACAAACAAGTATCTATATTTTATTAACCTAGTAGGCCAACTTATAAACTTAAAAAACGTTGCATGCCTTTTATTCATTTTAGACATCATGTTGCATAGAAACATTTACTGCTTAAGACCTACACAATCGATATCTAAATAGAAATAGTGTTAGTTTTTTTTTCAAAACGACCGTGTTCGATTCCCGAGCTGAATACAGGCTTTTTTAAAATGTATGAATGCAGTTTTTCTTTTTATTAAAATCGATGACATGGTTCCTAAGAACAGATCTTCGTATATCTTATAGTTTCAGACGTTCCCATACTGACCGCTCTGTATGAGCCACCCTGTATAGCTTAAAGGGAATGCGCTAAGATAGCCGCGAAATTCAAAGGGCTTTGAAGGTCCGTGATAAACCTACCTGTTCGCCATACCTATACAGCGTGTAACGGAAGGGGGGTATCAACCCTGAAGGAGGTGAATGTGCTCATGAAACTCAACAACTTTCCCCAAAGAACATAGGTCGAAATATGAAAAAAAAATTTGGCCCTCCCATAGTAAATCAATCAGCTGGTTTTGTTCAATCAGTTTTGTAAGGGAGGGCCAAATTTTTTTTTCATATTTCGACCTATGTTCTTTGTGGAAAGTTTTTGAGTTTCATGAGCACATTCACCTCCTTCAGGGTTGATACCCCCCTTCCGTTACACGCTGTATATATATATATATTTTTTTTATTTTTTTTGAAATGGCGGCCATCATATAAGTTTAATGCCAGGTTCCATTTAAAATTATTCAATCCCCTTAACTTACGAATATGGCTTTACAGAATAATAATCATTAGAATGCAATGCAAATCACCAATACAACTTCTTGAGTTAGAATTGACCTCAAATGGTCGGAGTGCTCATCAAAAATTTCGGGACATCGCCAAGCGGTTGGTTTACTCTTCACGTGACCAGAGGGCTGGCCTATTTTTAGCTCAAAGAATCAGCATTGCCATCCAACGTGGTAATGCTGCCAGCCTTTTGGGCACTTATCCCATTGACAGCGATGCGGACGAATTTATGATGCCCAATGAGCTCCTGCCTTTTATCTTTAATTTTTTTTTACCCTCTGGTCACGTGAAGAGTCAACCAACTGCTTGGCGGTGTCCCGAAATATTTAATGAGCACTCGGACCTCAAGGCCCCAGTGTTTCAATCCCAAACGGCTCAAACATATATGTTCCAAAGAGCTTGGAGTATTTGCGCTGTTTGAGGTTCTCCGCACCTGTTTTCCTTTTATATTTAAGTTAGATATAACACACAATATCAACATGTTACCACCTCAATAGATCACGCCCGTGAAAAGCAGCAACTTAATTACGTAACATGCTATCAATCTCAGTCTGAAACATTTTGAAGGATATTGCTAATCCATTGCTTCATATGTTCGAAAAAATTGTCTGCTCAACAACGTAAATAACGCAATGAATGTTGTCAAACTGTCAAATGAAAGCCATTGCTACTGATAGTGTGTTACGCAATCGCCCTGCAGGTCACAATCCACGGAGAGATAATTCTTTAAAAAAGTACTCTTGATGTCACTTGCACTCACTTTACAGTGACGAGACTGTAAAGTGAGTGCAAGTGACATCAAGAGAAAATTTTCGGACTGAGATTGGGAAAAATTCACTATTTGTCCAATAAATTTTACTGTACAGCATAAGAATTTTTACTGTGCTAGCATGGTAATTTTTCCATTACCACTCAAATGCACTCAGATTATGAGACAGCACAGTAATTTTCCTAAGATTTTTCTCTCCTTGTACTAGAATAAATCAATGAAGTAAAGCTAATATCTCCTACTAGCTAAGGGTTAATCACAAGAACTGCAAGTTGTGGTGCTGGTGTATTATCTCTATGTTTTCATCCTCATCATCGTCGTCCATTTCGTAGGGCTCTGCTGCGGCAATGGTGGGAAGTGGAGGAATCGTCGCTGTGTGGGTCCGTCCGAAGTCGCTCCAGAAGCCTAATCTCTGTGCCTCTTCAGCCAACTAGAAAAAATTACCAATATACCTAATTATAAAAAGAAAAGTCCTGAGATCCATATGTAACTAGAAACAACTTTTATTTTTGGTGTGCAAAATCACTGTCTACTGCAGCGAGCAACATAACGGCCTGGTCACGACTTCGGTCTTAGCGGAACGAGGCGCGGCGAGCGGGGCGGCGTCGGTAAGCGGTGCGTTTTGCACGCCACGTACCCTCAGTAGCGGTAAGTAAGGTTGCAGCGGCAGCGGGGGACGTATTTAGGTAGTCAAAGCGTGCTCAAAATCATGGCGTTATCAAAACTATCCCTTTCCTGCTTAGAAAACAGTACATTTTTAAGACAAGATATTCTTAATATGAGAGAAGGAGTGCACGAACTGAATAAAAATCGGTATTTAAATGGCGAATTTCGTGACCTATACGAAGATTACAGAATGTATATATATAGATTAAATAAATAAATATTTATATACAGTGTGTCCGGACATGGACTAGCGATATTCTAAATACTTAAATATAAGCTATTTTAAAGTACTATTACACTATAGGCTTGGGTCCAATACACTTCCCCGCTATGTGGCAGCCATTTTGTTTTTTTTGTTGAAATATGCTCTATGCGAGTACAAAAAAAATCATATATCTCAAAGTTTTAGTCATACTGAGATAAAAATAGGCTTATTCGGAAGGCAATAATATTGTCTACCGTCTGCATTACAAAGCAATGTGTTCACAATTCCATAACTTTTGAAAAAAAATCTGAAAGTCGAAAAAAAAATCAAAAAATTATGCAATTCAACCAATAATGGTTAATTACTACAAAAACAACCCCGAGAACTTTTTTATTTTTTATACTAGATCGACAGTTTTTGAGCTACGCTACAATGCAACATAAAATTCACAACTGTATGTTTAATACTTTAAGAGTTATTGTTGTTTGAACATAGCGTATGCGCAAGCACAAAACGTCTTTGTTAACCGCCAGAGTGTCATTTATGGCATTCACTGTATTCCATCTGAGAGCAGGCGAGAAATACTGTTCGTTACTACCGTGAGTAAGCGAGATAGAACGTATTAGTCCACTACCTGAAACAAAATCAGTTTTAAGGACAAATTATTAGTTGGGTTAGTTTAGTTGTCCCTCGCCCTGCGTTGTGATCGCTATCGCTACTTTCACTTACCGTCCGTGCTGTTTACGTGCTGCGTTAGTGTTTTGTATTTAAAAGTGTGATAAAGTATGGCACAGCGTCAATATTCATCGCAACATATTGCTGACATACACTTTGTGTATGGCTTTTGCAATGGAAGTGCAAATTTGGCTGTACAAGAATATCGACGAAGGTACCCTAACAGGCCTACACCGAGTCGCCAAACTTTTATCGACGTGCATTCAAGATTAGCGGAAAGAGGTATTCAAAGAGCTGTTAATGAACGCAATCGCTTGGTATCGCCCGAAGATGAAGAAGAAGTGCTTAGACTAATAACCAATGATCCTAGACTAAGCGTTAGACGGATTTCAGTGCAACTTCGAATGTCTAAGTGGCATGTATGGAGAATTTTGAAAAGAGAAGGGTTACACCCTTATCATTTTCGACGGGTTCAAGACGTGATCGAACCAGATTTTGCTGCGAGATCTGTGTTTTGTTCGTGGATAAATAGAAATTTGAGACAGAACCGTAATTTTTTACAAAGAATACTGTGGACTGATGAAGCCAAATTTACAAGAGCTGGGATTACAAACCACAGAAACGACCATCTCTGGTGCTCCGCAAATCCAAGGGCGGTGCGCCCAAGCTCATTTCAACATGAATTCTCAGTAAATGTGTGGGCCGGCATAATCAACGATAGGCTGATAGGGCCATTGGAATTGCCACCTACATTAAACGGCGCTAGATTTTTAGAATTCTTAAAGACACAGTTTGCGGACAGCCTCATGGACCTACCTCTATCATACCGTCGGCGTATGTGGTTCCAGCTCGATGGTGCACCCGCGCATTTTTCTCGAGCAGTGAGAGAATATTTAAATAATAATCTACAGCCGTGGATCGGTCGTGGTGGTGTAGTAGCGTGGCCGCCTCGCTCACCCGATTTGACACCCTTGGATTATTTTTTGTGGGGTCATATGAAACAAAAAGTATACGCTACAGTTCCAAATACCAGGGAAGAACTCGTCGCAAAAATTATGGCAGCCGCCGAAGAAATTAGATCCGATTTGGATTTAATTAGGCGCTCATCAACCCAGGTGGCACAGAGAGCCGTAGTGTGTCTACAAGCTGGAGGTGGCCACTTTGAGCAACTGCTTTAGATATTTTAATCTTCATTTAATATTGGAAAAAACATTAAATAAAATTCAATATGAATGTTATGTTTTTTTAATGATTTCCTGTTTAGGGTTCCGACAAAGGCCTTTTGTGCTTGCGCATACGCTATGTTCATACAACAATAACTCTTAAAGTATTAGACATACAGTTGTGAATTTTATGTTGTATTGTAGCTTAGCTCAAAAACTGTCGATCTAG
Source organism: Eremobia ochroleuca (assembly GCA_949629135.1). Lineage (NCBI taxonomy): Eukaryota > Metazoa > Arthropoda > Insecta > Lepidoptera > Noctuidae > Eremobia > Eremobia ochroleuca. The sequence continues at coordinate 7,028,175 of OX451404.1, read as the reverse complement.
TATAAAAAATAAAAAAGCTCTCGGGGTTGTTTTTGTAGTAATTAACAATTATTGGTTGAATTGCATAATTTTTTGTTTTTTTTTTCGACTTTCACATTTTTTTTCAAAAGTTATGGAATTGTGAACATATTGCTTTGTAGTGCAGACGGTAGACAATATTATTACCTTTCGAATAAGCCTATTTTTATCTCAGTATGACTAAAACTTTGAGATATATGATTTTTTTTGTACTCGCATAGAGCATACTTCAACAAAAAAAAACAAAATGGCTGCCACATAGCGGGGAAGTATATTGGACCTAAGCCTATAGTGTAATTGTACTTTAAAATAGCTTATATTTAAGTATTTAGAATATCGCTAGTCCATGTCCGGACACACTGTATATAGGCGGTCGATTTAAAATTTCAGTGATAAATGCCTCGGTATCCATTACCGCCACAAAATCGTCTAAAATTTTTTGTTTATCTACGCCACTTAGTACGTCACCCCTACACCGCTGTCCGCGCCGCTCTGTTTCGTGGCGTCGCACTCATTCACTTGTACTTTTGTTCCTGCCGCTCCCCGCACCGCGCGCCACTGTAACGATTCGCTCGGATAAAACCGCGCGCGTTTTCGCTATGAGCGGCGTCTCGTGGCGTGCTTCAAACATTTTCATACTTTTGATTTTACCGCTCGCCGCCCCGCGCTTAGCTGCCGCTCACAGCGGCAAGGTCGTGAACGGGCCGTAACACAGGCAATACTTTTTTTTACTTTACTTTGCTTACTATCTTATAATTATATACTACTTTACTTTACTTTTGAGTGCATGCAACAGTACAGAAGTTGTGGGATATTTAAAGTTAAGTTTAACGTTTCTAAAACTTTGGGACCTTTAATATCTCCGTAAGCAGAAGGTTCCCAGGAATAGTCCAGTCCAAAAAAAAATCACAAGTGGACGTACAAGTGGCTCCCGTATTTTTACAACCGTTATATTATTATATATTATTATACTTACATAATCATGATTAGGCATCCTGTCGGCCGGCGCCAGAGCATAGCAAAGTCTATACTTGCAGTTTAGGATGCCCAAGTAGCCAGGATCTACTACCTTCAGGGCGAACAGCAGTAGTGGTGCTTGGGTAACTGTAAGAATATATACGATAAGTTTGCTATAAGCATGATTTAATATTTGATTAGTTTCACTAAGTGCATTTCTTGTGATTTTATGTTTTTTTTTTTTTGTCTCCTTTACTCTTTCACACTTTGTCTATATCTCTCTATCTATTGTCCTATCGCAGGTATGCTGGAAGATATTTCTTATGAAATAAGAATCACCTTTGTACTTATTTTCCTGTTCTGTTTTTTTCTTGTATTTTATATATGAGCGCCCATAAATGCTAAAATAAATAAGGTGTTAGTTGAAATCAGTCTCATGTGTGACAAAACTCAGGAAAATAAAGAATAAGAAATCAAAAATTTTGAAATAATTTCTGAGGTTTTTTGAGGAATGTATGTAGACTTAGCGATAAAGACCAATGGTCTAACAGAAAGGCGTTTAATCATCTTCTTCGTCGTATCCCGAATTTATTGAAAGAAATTTTGACCACAGGGGCCAGGTAAATTACATTCTATCAGCAATACCTAACGATGATGGAAAAGTCTTAAATGTGTTGTTGAAATAAGCTACCGAAAAGCTTATGTCAGTCCTGTTGAAAGTCGTTGTAGAAAACTTTAAAAGCGAAACTAAAGCGAACTTAGCAAGCTTTAAAAGCGATTATCATTTAAAAGCGATTGTTTTCGGCGTGTTGGCAAAGTGACGCGCTTGTCTGGGTTCGAACCTACGGCCGGCCAGTCGGTATTCGGATAACTATCTAATAATGTGACTGTGGGACCGTATCCCTGGTAAAAAATACGGCCCGAAAATACTCCGAAAACACGCCGAGGTACTGAACAAAACGCCGAAAACACACCGACACTCGGCCGTGTGTCGGTGTGTTTTCGGCGTAGGTTCGAACCCAGAGAAGCGCGTCACTTTGTATAAATTATTTCATCACCACTGCTCTCAAAACGGCGAAGGAAAACATCGTGAGGAAACCGATATGTCCTCGAACCAAAAATTCGAAGACATGTGACGGCTACTAGCACGCGCTGGTCTCGCGTGGCGGATTACGGCCCACTCCCTCTAACAGAGAGGAGGCCTCTGTCCCAGCAGTGGGAACATCAGAGGCTGATTACAAATCCGAGTACCTCCATCTAAGGGTGTGTTGCCACTGAAGCGGAGCGGAGCGGAGACGTGTAGGGATCGTCCAATCACAGACGAGACGAGTGACGCGATGAGGATTTCAACCATTGTGATTAGTCCACTCCTGCACGTCTCTGCTCCGCTTCACCCAGCTCCGCTTCAGTGGAAACGCACCCTAACTAATTTGTATCTGCAGCGGCTCAACTAGCTTCGTAAATTCATCATCCGAGATAAGCCACAGGAACTTACACCTGGTTTAGGAGTCCGAGCACTTAAATATTGTCCTTTGTACTAATCCTTTTATATCGGGGCTTGTGCCGAAGTAATAACAGCCACACGGGTCGATCGATCAGGTTAAGCCACGATTGCCGCGGTTGGTCCATGCATGGATGACCATCTTTACATACCAAGACTCTGTGCCTTGGAATGCACGCTAAGCCATTGGTCCCGGCTGTCATTTGTGAATATTTGACAGTCGTTACGGGTCGTCAGAAGCCAGGAAGTCTGACAACCAGTCATAACAAGGTCTATAATTATACTATTGTTGATAGTTACTGAGTAATCCCAGTAACTGGGTTGTGGAGTTCAGATAAGCAATCGCTCTATGTAAAATACTGGACCCCATCATAGTTGGGCAAAGGCTAGGCAGATGGTGATCAAGCCTGAGTTGATGATGGTGATGATGATATTTAAGTCACAAGGAATAAGGATATTGATAAAGGCTTTGTGGTGAAATAAAGAATTTGAATTAACATATAAGAGATACTTACACTCAAAAGCTAAGGTCGGAATTATTCTGAATATGCCAGGGACATTGGTCTTGACGATCAGCGCGCTGAAGTCGATGGAACTCTCCATGAAGAGCACAGAGTTGGTCCAGTTCGCCGGAGGTTTCATTTCAGTATCTAACTCCACTCGAAATCGGTCGACTAACTGGAAAAATAATTATTTAGTGAGAGAAGCAAGATACTCGTATCTAAACATATTATAAAACAAATTTTCTTTTCTTATCTGCCTGTGACCACGTTTTTCTAAGCTACGCAACGGATTTTGATGCGGTTTTCACCATTATTTAGAAAATTTATTTCGAAAGGTTTATGTGTACTGTACACATTAATATTCAACTTAGATTAAGCGCAAAAATCTTTATGTTTTGACATGTCGCCATTGCACCCATCGAAGCGGGGGTCACTAGTTAATAAATCATGTGTGACGTAATTACTGTTCTTTCCATTCAAGACCAAGAACGTGTCAGATTTTTTCACATTCTGATTAACGGTTTTATGCGGCCTTCGCCTTCCGCTCTTGCTGGTTTAGCTCTCTACTGTACGATCTACTTGTGCAAGTGTGCCTGCGCACGTTGACCCACGTGATTTATGTTCAAAGAACTGCACTGGTATATTCGAATACACGCCCTTCTGGCCTATTCTAATTTTATAATAAAAACTTAGATATAGTCAGCAAGAAGTAAGCTATCCATTCCCTAGGGATAGGCACTACTGACAGCTCACTTCAGGCTCACTTCACCTAAGTTTATTTGGTGAGATTTTTACCTAGTAGATCGGCTAGTAAACCTCTTCGGATGATCGCAAAGCGTAGGGCAATCATAAAATAATCGGAAACAAAATCTAACGTCAATACCTATTCTGAAATGTAAAAAAGTACAAACCACGTCAGACGGCACACTGAATTTTATGTTATAACTCTCTTCGAAGTGAGGGGTCCAGAAGTAGAAGATCTTCCAGTCAATGTCCACTACACTCTGAGGGTCAAAAGTGGTGTTCTCCAGGAATTTCTCGCAAGAGGTATAGTTCTCAACATCTAATTCGCTGAGGTCTTTTCCTGCTGCACTTTCTTGTATCGACAGAGAAATGAGAAGAAATATTAGAAACATGGCTAACATTTGCTTCAATCAAAAACCAAGTCTCCGGGCCAATGAATATATTGTTTGGATTTATTTATTCACTTCAAAACTAATTAGAACCAAATTAACAAATTTCCTTTATATTTTCTCTCTAATTATTATTTCTGTATGTATTGTACGATTGGTGCACACTGAAGCCATACCTTTCGTGATCGTTATTTATATGGCAGTCTTATTATTGTTTTCTGTAACATAATCATTATTTACACATTTCAATGTAAATGCAATATTATCTTTGTTTATTACTCCAGACATATTTTCGACATTTCTCTCAATATTAACGTTTGTTTTGCTGTTTTGAGTGTAGTTTCTTTTATACATATATGTTATTAATTGTATCATCGCCTTTTCATACCGCACTTTCATTATTGGTTTCTACTCATGGAGGTTTTTTTTTTTTTTAGTATAGTTGCCTTCACGAGTTACATTCATTTTTGGTAATAACCTCGTTAATCGGATCTAGTCGAAATTGAAACTATTCAAGCATGCCCTACATTATGAACGTGAGTACTGCTGCCATCCTAAGCTCCTGCAGTGCTATTGTGTAATTATCTCACCGTGAGAACTTAGGTGAAGTGAGCGGGAAGTGAGCTGTCATTCGCTAGGTATTAACACTATTAAGTGCTCACTTCACTTATGATTTCACGGTGACATTTTGATCAACCTATATTCAAAGTAAGTGACATGGTAGTTTTTTATTATGTGCTTGTATATAATATATTTATTTTACTGTTATCTTGGAAATTTCAATGAAGGCTTTTTGTGAGTAGTTTTCTCTTTGTGAATAAATATAAAGTGAGATTGTTAGCTTCGTATTCATTTATTAATCAGAAATTAGGTATATTAACTTCGTGATATTTATATATCAAACATCTCATATACTTCTCTCTTAGAAAAAACATAGAGTCTTCTTATCCGACTGTAACTGACAATGATCTGACCATGATGATGAAATAATTTAAGCAAAGTAAAGTGCCTGTCAGAATACGAACCTATGACGCGTCTCACTTGTGCGCTCTGTATAAAGTACTGGTATTTAGCTGCAACCGGTGGACTGAGAGGCGATCTTAACATAGTTGGAAAAAGGCTAAGCAGGTGATAATTGAGTTATTCCCATCACTGATGATGTTGAGCATCCTTGGAACCACGCCGCAGCTCCATGGTCATATAGGCAGTTGCTCCATGTGAAATACTGGTGTTTACCGTAAACCAATCTTGGACCTCAAGAATACAGTTATTCCTGTCGTCAAAATTTTGTGACCGTCGATCTATTTTAAAGATCAATAATGTGTCAATATTACCATTTAACGTGCAAATAAAACTGGATTCGGTTGATTTGGAAGTAATTGGGGTAAATCATTAATGTAAGTTTACATTAATGATTTACCCCAATTACTTCTTTTAAAAAGAGGAATGGACCCAATATCAAACCTTAAGGAACGCCCAACGCCATTTCAGACCCTAATGAGTTTCTGCAGTTTACTTGAACTTTATCCTTTCTATCTTTCAGGTATGATCTGAGTAAACCAAGGGCTAAATATATTCCTAATCCCACAGTGCTATAGTTTCAGTACAAGTGCCTCATGGCTTAAGCAATCGAATGCCATAGAGAGGTCACAAAAGATTCAAATGGTATCTTGTGCTTCTTCCCGGACTGAAAACTAACTGCCGGCGTAGTATTTCTGAACGTCATATCCAAGCACTGGTTTTCTAAATCCATGTTCCATGAGTAGTAAATCCTCCAGGGTTTACCTAGCAACATTTCGACTCCAAAATACGGGTCCTTTGATAACCTGGCGCACGTCACCTGACCTTGCTGTGGGTCCTTCCCGAGAAAAAGGATATTTTTCAATGACAGTTGTTTCATTTGTTCTATTGTCAAATATTTTCCTGACACCATTGTCACTAACACTAAGTACTATGAGGCGTACAAACTTTAGGAGTTCCATCGCGACACTACGATTTCATGTGAAATAATTTTCTTTATAAAGACTAACAAACTATAGAAATTGTTTTCACTGTTTAATCATAATTATTTAAGATTTACGGTGTACAAATACAACATAACACACTAAAACTACTGCACACGAAGTGTCGGCGTCGTATTTTGCTAGATCTCCCCTACTTTTATATATCCATCCACAATGATACTCAAAACTTTCCTCACGACAGAGTGTCCTAATCTTGTAGATAAATAATTAAATACTCAGTTATAGGAACTAGTTTGAAGTCATGTTCATGTTTCATACAATTTATTTGCATTCAAAAATGTATGAAAGAAAAATAAGTGTCAGGTTAGGTTGACAGGAAAGAATGGAAATAACAGGAAGAAACAAACTTTTAGGAAAATTACACCAAGGCCAAACAAAAAGAAAACCAACGTGAGAGCATTAATTTATTCCTTATGAACGTTTTCATTCTTATTCTTATCAGATTGACAAGCCTGTTGGCCGGGTCCAATGTCGAGATTACTGACAATGCCGCCGATCTCTGCACGGTACGGCAATTTATTCCTGCGGGCTGACAGCGTCGTCACGCCGATCTGACAGTCGGCCATCAGCAGGTACTTGCCTCCGTACATCAGTTTCAGATGGAATCTGAGTAGCGACACCGACCGCTTCTCGGGTGCTATACCTGAAATTATGTGCATGACATAAGCATAATCAGCCTATAATGACCCCATTGCTCACACAGGCCTCCTCTCTGTGAGAGGGAGTAGGCCATAATCCACCATACTGATATTGAATTGCATGCAGACTGGAAGCCGATTCCAACAGTTAGGAAAAGGCTAGATGATGAGTAACTTACTCCGATCACTCATGATGTTGGGCACTCCTTGGAATCGCCCCGCAGCTCCCTGGTCTGCCAACAGTAGCATCTCGTGTCTTGCGTGACCCATTTTGACCAGGACCGTGGCAGCATCCCAATAAGGTTCCGTCTCCAAGTATTCGTTCATGTCATTGTAGATGCGATTAATTATCTAAACAAAGAGATGATGTGATGTAGATAAAAAGTAAAAGAAGAAAGTAGTTCAACAAAGTGAAAAGCCACTTCTAAATAGTAAAGGTAGTTGTGGCTAGATCTCGTGAAAACAACAATATAATTGACATCACGCCAGTAATCCCTGAATGGTTAGGCAGAAGTGTCCTTATCCTATAATACATCCACATTTCGTGAAGAGCCAGTTCATTCGTTTTTTCTAGCTCTAGGCCAGTGCGCTTACTTTGCCTCAGACTCGCACGAATGCACGATGGCAATGATGAGAAATGATATTTATTTCTATAATTTGGTTAATTTAAAACTAAACGAGCTCGGTGTTTCCTAACCGACTACTGTTACAAGAAAGACCGAAACAAACTCAAGAGGTCACAGTCTATTTTAAAGTCCAGATATATCTATATCTGGACTTTATGTATGGCCCTGACCAAGATTATCTAATCTTGGTCAGGGCCATACAGATTAGTAATACGAATTATAACAGCCTTTAATCATACTTAGAAAAAAATTGAACTATGAACTGTACGGAAAATATGGACAAAAAATATCCAAGTTGCAGCCTTGTTAGTCGACATGACGTTCAATTTTGTAGAACACAGAATCCTTCTCATTAAACTTGGAATTATATATATTAGATCAATATCCTAAAATTCATTCAGTCATACCTAGTGAACAGAAAACAAATAGCAAAACTATGTCATAACACTAAAGCAGAAAAATCTAGGTATCGAAACACAGATTCATAAATGACGGCGTACTCCAGGGGAGTATACTTGGTCCATTGTTATTCCAAGAACACCCCATGGGGAGTCAAAACTCTATTTTCCGATGACTGTACTACAATATTTATATGAAAAAACTTAGAAAGACGTGATAGTGGAATAAATAACAGCTTAGGCTTAATTATTCAATGGCTAATCAATAACAACTTAAAAATTAACTTAGGAAAAACCTACATAGTGAATTTGAACACGCCAACAAACTCTATTCATACAAATATTAAATAAAAATATAATACGATTGCTAAAATTGATAACACAATTATTTTTTTGACATTAATAAAACCACAAAAAAAATATATTTTCTTAACAGCTGATGCTATTAACTAAAAATATAACAACTGAATGTAAACTAACCGCGGGCGTAGCATTCCTGAACGTCATTTCAAGGCAATGGTTTTGTAAATCCACGTTCCATGTGTAGTAAATCCTCCAGGGTTTACCCAGCAACATTTCGACACTAAAATACGGCTCCTTTGATAACCTGGCGCACATCACCTGACCATACTGCGGGTCCATAGCCGTAAGATGGACATTTTTGAATGCTATGTCTTTGTTCTCCTCTCTTGACATACGTTCTCCTGCCACCATCGTCACTAACACTACTATGAGGCGTACAAACTTTAAGAGTTCCATCGCGACACTACGATTTCATGTGAAGTATTTCTCTTTATAAAGACTAACAATGCGAAGTGGTTTTCAGTGTTTGTATAGCCTTTCCCAGACTCAGTTGATTCAACATTATCCATGAGATCAACGTTACAATGTTTTGAAATGGATATCCTGATCTACTTATTTATGCAGATGGTCAATTTCACAATCAATTTGGTGCGACGTATTAGCGGATATTTAAGATTTACAGTGTTTGAATGAATCTTCAAACATACATAGTATTGAATTGGAAGTGTTAAATTTTGAGGGGAAATGCACAGAATATTTGGCGAGAAGTGAAGTGTCTAGCGATTTGGAACAATCATGTAAAAATCTCACCGTGAAAACTTGCGTGGAGTGAACTGTCAGCGTCATCCCACTGATACTAGGGATTGACCAAACAAACATTTACAATCATAATCGAGATTTTAGTAATATATTTTTATGCTAATTCTATTGATCATTTTATATAATTTCAAAGCTACTATTTTAGTTGCCAAAACATCGCTACATAAGGTCTAGTCTAGGAAAAAAAAAGAAAAAAAAAACAACATTGAGATTCTGACTAAGTTTCCGTTTTGCTATTTTATTTTAGAAACCCACAAAATAGTAATGTTTTAGCAACTAAAATACTAGCTTTGAAATTATGTAAAATTATCAATAGAATTAGTATAAAAATATTGTTAAAATATCGATTATAATTGTTTTATGCTTAGTCAATCCCTAGTATCACGTGGGATGACATTGACAGCTCACTCCATGCTCACTTCACCTAAGTTTTCAAGGTGAGATGGTTACAGAATCGCACTGCTGTTGTGCCAGCGACACATCATCTGCCTAGCCTTTTCCTTACTATGTTGGGGTCGGCTTCCAGTCTAACCGGATGCAGCTGAATACCAGTATTTTACATGGAGCGACTGCCTATCTGACCTCCACAACCCAGTTACTGGGTAATACGGTACCCCTTGGTAAGACTGGTTGTCAGACTTCCGGGCTTCTGACTACCAGTAACGACTGTCAAGGATCCACGAATGACAGCCGCGACCCGTGTTCAATTCCTCGTTCCCCCGACCCACCTCGTCGCTGTACATTGCGTGTCCGCGTTAATACTTTGTTTACACTTAGCCTTCTTTTTTATTTTTTTATTAACACTGTCTCCTAAGATACAGGACTACGTAGTTTAGGAGACAGGGTTACATGACCTGTGTAGATTTATGTAGATATACCAGGACATCTTGTACATTATGCTCTTGTGTATCATGAATCCTGTGTGTATCATAATAAAGATTATTATTATTATTATTATTATTTGCTCGACTTCTAAGAGTCCTCTTGTGGTGTGCCTATAGTCCTCCTCAAAAGCTGGTCTATCGAATTCAAAGAATTTTTCAAATCCAACTAGTAGTTCCGAAGGTTACCACCTAAATATAAAGTTACAAATAAATTATACCTCTTTACAATATTAATAATTAAATTATAGTACAGCCGTGCGATTCTGTAACCATCTTACCGTGAAAGCGTGGGTGAAGTGAGCGTGGAGTGAGCTGTCATTCGCCAGGGATTAACACTATTAAGTGCTCACTTCACTTATGATTTCACGGTGAGATTTTTACAGAATCCGCCGGCTGATGTAAATACCTTGTTATTACAGATCAAAAGATTAGAAAGAAATGGATGAGATACTGTAATTTAAGTACCTATTTAAAAAAGAAGCCTTAACCCGGCGAGCTTAAGGTTGTGTATAATACATCCAGACCCTAATAAATCGCTCGATATTGTGTGGCATATTCATTTTTTTTCATATAATATATATATATATGTCTGTGTGCTCACTTCACTTATGATTTCACGGTGAGATTTTTACAGAATCCGCCGGCTGATGTAAATACCTTGTTATTACAGATCAAAAGATTAGAAAGAAATGGATGAGATACTGTAATTTAAGTACCTATTTAAAAAAGAAGCCTTAACCCGGCGAGCTTAAGGTTGTGTATAATACATCCAGACCCTAATAAATCGCTCGATATTGTGTGGCATATTCATTTTTTTTCATATAATATATATATATATGTCTGTATTCACAGACATTTTAACGGGTTAAATTAATATTAAACCGTAAAAATGTCTAATTTATCATATGCTCCGTGTTACAATTTTTTTTTTACCTTAAGCATGCCGGGGTTAACAATGGTTCTCACCAAAATATAGGTGACACAGTCAACGAATGTTATTAAAATATAGTATACTTATAAAACAATGCATCGTTTAAATATTATAGTGAAGTAGTAGTATGGCAATGTATTGGATAATTTTCTCTTCACGGAAATACCATTCTTTTAAAAATTCAACATGCTTCTTCGCTACCGGGACGATGTCATTAAACAAGGTAGTTATTATTATTTTTTGCTTAGCTTCACGCCTACTTCAAATGGGGGGTAGGCAGAAACCTGCTACGATCCTTTTGTTTCGTTTACGGTAAGTATTATACCTACTTAATGTATTATAAAATCGAAAGACCCTATTTTTATTTTTTTTTTTAATAAAGTAAGAAAATATCTGTAAAGTAATAAAAATAAATATATCTGTATCTGTGTATACATAAAGAAAAACCTAATTATAACAATTATTTCCAGTTAGGTATGTATATGTATCTCTTTCGACGTCAAATAATTATTCCCCGCTCCTGCTTCACCCGGTTTTTTAACTTGTCAAAACATCGAGATTTCATACTAGTATTATATGCTATGATATATATGCTATATGCTGCGATGCGATGCTATGGGGTCAGGGGAACAAGAAAATTATTTTCTAAACGAATATATTCCGGAATAAATTCTCAAAGCGATAATGTAAACCGCATCATAATCCGTTGCGTAGTTCAGAAGAACAACGGGGTCACACAGTCAGACACGAAAAGTGACTTTCATTTATTATGTGTAATAATAACGCCAAACATTAAAAACCGACTCATAAAAATATTGCCCATAAAAATATAGGCACATGAAATTCCTCGCGCAGGTCATCGCGTGTTCTGAGGCTCATTTGTTCTGCAGGAGGCGGTGCTGACCGGCCACCGATGCGTATCTCGGCATAGCTGGAATAAGTAGGCGGAATATCATTACGGAGCGTTTCCAGTCGTTTGTATAGTGACAGAATTCAAACCGTAATGACATGACTGCACCGCCCATTCACGATAATAGAAAAAAAAGTATTCGAATTTGAAAAAAGTTTTGATTAGGATTTCATTTTTTTTTTTTTTTTAAACGGGTTTTTAGATAATTAATGTTGGCAGTAAATGTGGTTGGTGAAAAAAAGATTTTGTTTAGTAGTAATTATTGGGTTCGAAAGTAGTAGCGGTTGTTAAAATGTTGAGTTAAATTAATCGATCTTCGTAAGTAAATAGGTATTTATTATTTGACAGATTTTTCAAGAATGATGACGTTAAATTAAATGTTTGAATCCCAGGACTTATCTTTGGTTTCCTAGGAAAGTAGTTTCTTCATATTATAGAATAGAATAGAATAGAATTTTCTTTATTCAAGTAAAACTTACGACTATGTTATTAAGTACAGACAATAGACAAAAAAAAAAGCCAAGAAAAACAATACAATATAATAACGGTTGGTCACCGTTGCAACATCCCATGAGAGACGGCACAACAGTGACCCACGTACACACAGTCTAGGCGACTCGCAATCATGCTTACGACACTGTTGGAGCCGCCCCACACCCTGTGCACCAGGGAAGCCGACATGAAAATCTGTCATTTTCACCAGTATTTGACATTAAGGTGGCATAAAACGCTCTACATTTAGACAGCCGTTATTGTGGGACCGTTCACCGCTTTCTTAGGCCTTAGCCGCCATAGGTAGGTTGACATGTTTTTTTCAATGAATATTTCTACAATGATTAATTTTCAAAAGAACGAATATCGTTATCAACCATCATTCTCATTTGTTGCCATTATTAAATAGTATTTCAGCCACTATCTTTAACCAATTTCAAAAATGGAGGTTCTGTATTCGAACCGTATGTATGTTTGTATGTCCGCGATTTTCTCAAAAACGAATGAACCAATTTTGATGTTACTTTCATTACCGTGATCAACATACTTTCAGGAAGGTTTTAGTATAGAATACTTTAGGTAATTATTCTTATATACGAAGTTATATGCAAATGTATGTCCTACATCTCCAGCATTTATATGTGAATTTTGATGATTCTTCTAGTCGGTGTCTTCAATTCTTCAATGCACCTTAGCTTAGCACCGCTTCGCTGCAATTGTATATCTATGTATTGTTTTTAATGGATAAGGTATGCCTCAGGGCTGGTCCCATATAAATTTGATCAACTTTGTTTGGGTAGTTTTTGAGATAGCTTCAATAATACGATTTTTTTTCCACTTAGTTTATATTGATGATGTTTTAACTGATATTTACATAGCAAGTAGTCTTATTTGAATTCGTGTGGGGTAGGTACAACTAAAAAGTGAAAAATAAAACTTAAAAAAAAAAACAGTAGAAAGTGAAAAATAACTTTAATTTCGGAAGTTGGAGTCAACAAACGAAAATGCGAAACCAGCGATACCGACTTCCGAAATTAAAGTTACTTTTCACTTACAAGTTTTTTTTTTTTAAGTCGGTTTTTGTTTATATAGAATAGAATAGAATACTCTTTATTATGTACACCATATAGATTACAGACATAAATATAGAAATTTTACAGAGGGTGACACAATGGGCGGTCTTATCGCTAAGAGCGATCTTTTAAAGACAACCTTTGGATGGATTGAAAAGGGAAGGAGAGACAAATATTGTAGGTGGTATTAATTACTAATTGCTGCACTATGAAATACCGTAGCTGTTATTAATCTAAGATGAAAAAATGCTGCCAGTATGTAGTGACTTTATCTCGGTTCCTAAGGGTTTATTAGCTTTTAGCCTTCCTCGAGAATTGCTATCAAAGGCAAAAATAATTTGTCAAATTCATAATAAACAACAAACAAGTCTTTAGCCGTATTGATATATAATGTTTTTGACTTGTCTTGGCGCAGCGCCTCGAGAGTCACCGATCAAAAAATATTTATCCAAAGGAATAACCTCAAATGCATACACCTGCACTTTGTTACGGGAAGTACTGCCTATCTCCAGATCAACAGCACCTCTTACCTGCAGCACGCAGAAGGCGGAACTCACAAGCGAGGGGCGTCCCTGATTTATGGTCCAGGGCTGCGGAGGCACCTTCGCAAGAGAACCGGTCCACCGCCTGTGTTCTATGCTGCCCTAGTACTTGATTTAGACTAGGATCCCTACGGTAGAATGTTGGATATTGAAGATATCATAATTTGTATTATAAATATCAGAATTTTTGAATGTTTGTTTGTTAATACGCTTTCACGCTAAAACGGCTGAACGGATTTGAATGAAATTTGACACATGGGTAGACCATGATCTGGAAAAGCATAAAGGCTATTTTGTAGGCTAGAAGGATTTCATCTATATCTATATATATAAAACAAAGTCGTGATAGTTACACCATATAGAACTCAAGAACGGCAGGACCGATTTTTATGATCATTGATTTGTTGGATTTGTCTCTGCCCCAAATAACAGAATAACTATTAAAACATTGGAAATATTCACAAAAAAAACCCATACATTCGTTCTTATTGATTCTGTGGCGGCACGAAGTTCACCAGCGGGGTGGTTGCGTAACACACTATCAGTAGCAATGGGTTTCATTTTGACAGTTCAACAACATTCATTGCGTTATTTACGTTGCTGAGCAGACACATTTTTCGAACATATGGAGCAATGGATTAGCAATATGCTTCAAAGTGATTCAAATTGAGAGTAATAGTGTGTTACGCAATTAGGGTGCTGGTCAGCTAGTTTTTAATAATTTGCGAAGTTAAGATTTTAGGTAGCATAAATATTTTTCTAAACATACCCGAACTGATTTCGTACTAATAGTTGTCAGTGTAATATCATTAATTTTAGTTTAATTGCGATAATGCCTTTTATCTGCATGCTTTTTGAGAGCTTCACTTGCCAAGTCAGCAATAATTTCAAGAAAATCGGTATAACCATACTTTTTTCAACTGTCATCCGTCAGTCAGGATGACACCTTAAAATACTCCGTTTTTTTCAATTTTAATATATTTATTTTGGAAAATTCATTGTTTCAAAAATTCGCAAAGAATGTGCGTAATATGGAAGGAGTGATGGGGCTATGGAAAAATTTCTTGAGGGTGCGTGATCCATCGCCGCCCGTTCGATGTCCACCGCGCACAGGATGGATGGAAACCAGCACATGAAGTGTTTTTTGCTCCGTTGGTGTAATTACTGAATGGCGTTCCAGTGTGAGGATAAATAAATAAATAAATAAGTTTAATTGAACTATCACCAAATAAAAGCTGTACCTTCATAGCATCAACGCTGAAATGATTCCCTAAATTGTTTAAAAATTGCTTATACATACATATCTTCTAACAAATAAATAAAATTGAAGTGTCTATCGTGGTGTCTATTTGTAATTTCAAAATAAAAGCTTTTTACTAAATGCATGTGAAAGTATATATAGTACATAAAAAAAAAATATATTTTGTATGACTATATGTCTGTTTGTTTGTTCTGGCTAATCTCCAAAACGGCTGGACCGATTTTGACGGGACTTTCACTGACAGATCGGTGATGAATAAGAAGTAACTTAGACTACTTTTATTTAAAATAAGAACTAGGGTTCCACGCAAAAAAATCCAATTTGTTTTCCGACATGCACGCGAACGAAATCGCGGGCACAGCTTGTCTTATAAAATATTACATAACAACACCCCCTTCGCGAAGATTAAATGACAATCTCCGTCATTTTTCCTCCATCAATATGACGATTTCCACCCCACATATGATGCCATAGGAACACATGTAAACAGAACAGAACAAGAATGGCACCGCAGAATCGATTAGCGGTTCAAAAGCAGGGCAGACCCCAGTCAGGTGAGGGACGTGAACGCTGCCTGTCACGCGCACCACCACGCCAGAGGCGCACAACACTATGGTAACGCAGGGATGCCACTTTCCCGTTCCCAGGGAGCAGGAATATTTTTGCCGAACGTTTTTCTTTTTGGAACAACGTTCATTAATGAAGCTTGCGGAAGGAGTAAACTGGTAGAAAAACCGTTATGCCCCTAATAAAGGTTAACTTCAGTGTGCCTGACGAGAGAATGCGTTTTTGACACCTGTCAGTTTCATACAAATGAGTCTTTTGCGAATTTGATGTCTATTGGCTACTAGAATTGTCGCACTGACAGGTGTCAGGAACGCATTCTCGCGACGGCCGGACTCTACTTGACATTCCGTGGTTCCAGCCAGTTCCTACCAGATTTTCAAATAGTTTTGCTAACAATAGTTTATTCTCAAATAGAAAGAAAGAAAAAAAAAATTGCGGGAAACATGAACCAAAAAAAGGTCACAAATACAAAAATATAACAAGTTGGGGGATAAAAAGAAAGAAAGAAAGAAAAGAAAGAAAGAAAGAAAGAAAAGAAAGAAATATGCGTCACATCCACGCAAAACGGCCAACGCCCAGCATAATTCTAAGACCCTATGCGAGACAGAGCCCCAGCGCTGGTTAGAAATATGCAGCGTCTCCTGAATTCTTATTATATTGTATATTTACAGCTGTATGGTGACCCGTTCTCCCATTTTCGTAAGTATATCGATGGTACAGGCTTTTGTCCTGAAATTCGGAAATTGGAAACGGGATTCTTTTCACAAACACCTCTCATACACCACACCACACCACACCACACAACACACCATCCCACTAACATGGCCTTCCCCTCCTTTACACAGATACTCACACATTCATATTCATAGTTAAATCAGTCGATATAGGTTTATTAACACACATAAATAAAGTTTTCTTTTGTACACGAAGTTACAGCAGAACACTGACTCCTAGGTCACAGGATTCCCCTATTGTAGGAGGCAGGGTTTTTCACTATTTGTGCAGCCTTTTCCCAAAATACTTATGTAAAATGTATTGGAATTGTATACAAAGGTATTTTGTGTCAATAAACTTTTTTTTTCTGTCAAGTTATATATGTGGGGCTACTCTTTTGGATTCTTCCAAATATATGTATAATGGATATACATGAGTGCCGAGTGCTGAACCTCTTGAATAATACTGAAAACATAACCTCAAAAATTAATTCTTCTAATTTTTTTTATTTTTTTCAGATAAGTGCCTAAATTCTGGAGAAACAGACTTTCTAGTTTCGCAACAGTCCACTCTGTAAGCATAAAAAGATAATGCATAAAAATAATTTTAATATTCCCGTAAAGAAGATATTCCTCATTCTGTTATGTATTTCCTTTTACAAGCAACCCTAAACCGGTTGGAGGCGGTTCGATCGAGTTCTCGTGACGTCTCTCAAGGGCTCGGAATGGATATAAATTGGCGCGGCTCGATATTAATGGTTCCGAAGAGTCTTACTGTTCCTGACTTACCTATTGTGGCTACTGTTTCCGATGATTGACTTCTGATCTTGTTTTGAAGTTGTCAATGGGTGGAGAAAAATTAGGAGTAATTTTGGTATTTGTTGAATAATAAGTGAAACGAAAGAAAATTATAAATAACATCATGGGAAATAAATGATTGAGGTCCAATAAATTGTTTAAAATACCGACGCTTACGATCAAGTAATTTTATAGCAAAACACCCTCTCATATTTATTTTTAAATAGGTATATCTTTTTTCTGTATCAAGAGACCAACGCTGACCGTCGCGTCGTTAACGATTGCACCTGAAGTTTTCTCGTATTCTGTTTTCATTTAGGCCAAATGATCTGAAACGGAACTATTTCATTTTAGCTTATTATTATTTTTATTTAGATGCAATATTTTAAAAATACTAATAACTTATTATACGTGATAAAGTCGTGTATTTTAATTTTAATTTCACAACAAAATGGTCTTAACTGTCTTTTTGAAAAGTCGGTTTAAAAAAAAAAACTTAATGTTGCTGCCACACTGCTGTTTAAAAATGTTTACAAACATTTTCTAACACTAATACATTTACTCGTACTAACAAATGTTAGGAATTGTTACATTCTGTTAGGAATTGATAAATGTTTTAAGGGCTCCTACACCGATGGAAAATGCTTACAAACATTTATAACATTTGAAAAATCGGCTCGCTCGTCGTTTGGATTTACGTTCCGAGGCGATTATACAGTGTGTCCGGACATGGACTAGCGATATTCTAAATACTTAAATATAAGCTATTTTAAAGTACTATTACACTATAGGCTTGGGTCCAATACACTTCCCCGCTATGTGGCAGCCATTTTGTTTTTTTTGTTGAAATATGCTCTATGCGAGTACAAAAAAAATCATATATCTCAAAGTTTTAGTCATACTGAGATAAAAATAGGCTTATTCGGAAGGCAATAATATTGTCTACCGTCTGCATTACAAAGCAATGTGTTCACAATTCCATAACTTTTGAAAAAAAATGTGAAAGTCGAAAAAAAAATCAAAAAATTATGCAATTCAACCAATAATGGTTAATTACTACAAAAACAACCCCGAGAACTTTTTTATTTTTTATACTAGATCGACAGTTTTTGAGCTACGCTACAATGCAACATAAAATTCACAACTGTATGTTTAATACTTTAAGAGTTATTGTTGTTTGAACATAGCGTATGCGCAAGCACAAAACGTCTTTGTTAACCGCCAGAGTGTCATTTATGGCATTCACTGTATTCCATCTGAGAGCAGGCGAGAAATACTGTTCGTTACTACCGTGAGTAAGCGAGATAGAACGTATTAGTCCACTACCTGAAACAAAATCAGTTTTAAGGACAAATTATTAGTTGGGTTAGTTTAGTTGTCCCTCGCCCTGCGTTGTGATCGCTATCGCTACTTTCACTTACCGTCCGTGCTGTTTACGTGCTGCGTTAGTGTTTTGTATTTAAAAGTGTGATAAAGTATGGCACAGCGTCAATATTCATCGCAACATATTGCTGACATACACTTTGTGTATGGCTTTTGCAATGGAAGTGCAAATTTGGCTGTACAAGAATATCGACGAAGGTACCCTAACAGGCCTACACCGAGTCGCCAAACTTTTATCGACGTGCATTCAAGATTAGCGGAAAGAGGTATTCAAAGAGCTGTTAATGAACGCAATCGCTTGGTATCGCCCGAAGATGAAGAAGAAGTGCTTAGACTAATAACCAATGATCCTAGACTAAGCGTTAGACGGATTTCAGTGCAACTTCGAATGTCTAAGTGGCATGTATGGAGAATTTTGAAAAGAGAAGGGTTACACCCTTATCATTTTCGACGGGTTCAAGACGTGATCGAACCAGATTTTGCTGCGAGATCTGTGTTTTGTTCGTGGATAAATAGAAATTTGAGACAGAACCGTAATTTTTTACAAAGAATACTGTGGACTGATGAAGCCAAATTTACAAGAGCTGGGATTACAAACCACAGAAACGACCATCTCTGGTGCTCCGCAAATCCAAGGGCGGTGCGCCCAAGCTCATTTCAACATGAATTCTCAGTAAATGTGTGGGCCGGCATAATCAACGATAGGCTGATAGGGCCATTGGAATTGCCACCTACATTAAACGGCGCTAGATTTTTAGAATTCTTACAGACACAGTTTGCGGACAGCCTCATGGACCTACCTCTATCATACCGTCGGCGTATGTGGTTCCAGCTCGATGGTGCACCCGCGCATTTTTCTCGAGCAGTGAGAGAATATTTAAATAATAATCTACAGCCGTGGATCGGTCGTGGTGGTGTAGTAGCGTGGCCGCCTCGCTCACCCGATTTGACACCCTTGGATTATTTTTTGTGGGGTCATATGAAACAAAAAGTATACGCTACAGTTCCAAATACCAGGGAAGAACTCGTCGCAAAAATTATGGCAGCCGCCGAAGAAATTAGATCCGATTTGGATTTAATTAGGCGCTCATCAACCCAGGTGGCACAGAGAGCCGTAGTGTGTCTACAAGCTGGAGGTGGCCACTTTGAGCAACTGCTTTAGATATTTTAATCTTCATTTAATATTGGAAAAAACATTAAATAAAATTCAATATGAATGTTATGTTTTTTTAATGATTTCCTGTTTAGGGTTCCGACAAAGGCCTTTTGTGCTTGCGCATACGCTATGTTCATACAACAATAACTCTTAAAGTATTAGACATACAGTTGTGAATTTTATGTTGTATTGTAGCTTAGCTCAAAAACTGTCGATCTAGTATAAAAAATAAAAAAGCTCTCGGGGTTGTTTTTGTAGTAATTAACAATTATTGGTTGAATTGCATAATTTTTTGTTTTTTTTTTCGACTTTCACATTTTTTTTCAAAAGTTATGGAATTGTGAACATATTGCTTTGTAGTGCAGACGGTAGACAATATTATTGCCTTTCGAATAAGCCTATTTTTATCTCAGTATGACTAAAACTTTGAGATATATGATTTTTTTTGTACTCGCATAGAGCATACTTCAACAAAAAAAACAAAATGGCTGCCACATAGCGGGGAAGTATATTGGACCTAAGCCTATAGTGTAATTGTACTTTAAAATAGCTTATATTTAAGTATTTAGAATATCGCTAGTCCATGTCCGGACACACTGTATAATAATAATAATATTCCACAACTTTCACACAACACCATCTAGTCCCAAACTAAGCAGAGCTTGTGCTATGAGTACTAGACAACTGATAAACATACATATATATTTCTAAATACATACATATTATAGATAAATTACACCCAGACAAAGAACAAATGATCGTGCTCATCACACAAACATTTGTCCTAGGTGGGAATCGAACCCACGACCTTGGGCATAGCAGTCAGGGCCACTGACCACTAGACCAACAGGCCTGTCAAATGTGTTATATGTTTACAAACAAATGATAACAAATGTTTTATTTTGTTAAAATTTAACAAATTTTAACAAAATAAAACTAACATATTTGTTCAGAAATGTTAACTAACATTACCTAACATGAAAGCATTTTCTAACGTTGTGATCGTATATTTCTTAACAAATGTTTACTGACGTTTGTAAACATTTTTAAACAGCAGCGTGGCAACACCTTTAAACCAGCCACGGTTACCATATTACAAGTTTTTATCCTTACCAAATAACTGTTACTTCACAGGATACAACTATGGATCGTGATAAGAAGACAAGTTAGTCGGAAGACATTCTACTGACCCACCGCAAATACCATGAATATTTGGCTGAAGTCACACTGCTTAAACTGCCAATCAACCTGAAATACGTGAAACAATAGGAATAATGAAGAGAAAAATCCAGTCCTGCCCGCATTTCCCAACCTTTAATTCCGCTCCCATTTTATTGGCCGCAATAAAGAGCCTTCCAATCTGGACCACGAGCATCCAATCAAGTATCTACCGCAGCCGAAAATAACATACGTACCTACTAGCGAATCTGATATCACTTTCTCTGCGACTTTTCCTTTCTATCCCGAATAAGTTAGGAAAACATTTTCGCCTGTGTAGTTCCATACCCTCCCATAATCCTCTACCTGCAGAGATATACCCGTACTTACCCCGCGCGGGCACTAACATCCATACCTACAGAACGCGTCACAACACTAAATGTCGTATCTACAACCTATTAACGAAGAAAAACCTACTTTGTCGGTTAAAAAATAAAGTTTGAATTCAAACGTAACGGTCGCGCCGTTACGTTGTTGATTTATGATTGGTTCTCCCCCCACCATCGTGTCTCTCGCCCTGCCTCATGCATTTAAATTGCTTCATTACAGAATCTAGACGCCGGGGTGTAGGGTTGCCTGTTGGGAAAAATGTTGCCAACTTTATTTTTGTGGACTGTGTTGTTATTTATTTAGTTTAGTATTTGGGAAATAATGAGGTTTTGTTTTAGTTCTGCTGTTTGCACTCGGGTGTGATAATGAAGCAAATGTAACTGGAAAAGGGTTGGTCCACATACAAGGACTGTTTCCTATTTTGCTTGGCAATGAAAAATCCTTTCACTAGCTGTTCCTAGGTGTATTTAAATGTTACCAAGAGATTTTTTCACTAGAAAGGCCCGCCCAGAAATAATGTGTGGAGAATTTCTTAAGGACGCTATAAAATATAATCACTATATCTTTTAATTCACAATTATTGTAGTATTCCTTCAGAAAACCCCCGTTCTGGCTTATTCTGAAGTTGATACCGCAATATTTCTTGCCATCAATATTATCAAATCCAGAAAAGACATCAACTACATAAAAAAAAAAAAATTGTTTCTGTAAGTAGGTTTATACAGACACATTTACAAGTGAACAGTATTTATAAAACTAGATGAGGTCGACACTCTTTGAGGAAAGGCCAAAACAACCTCAGAGGTCACATTCTCTTTTAAAGTACAGACAATATTTTGGTCAGATCACGTAGTTGTAGATCATAGGTTCTCAAGATTGAATTATTTTTGTCACAGCCCCCCCCATTTTTTTTCACTTGTCACGAATCTAAAACAGATATTGCCACGATTATATTTCAATCAACTCAGCTATTGCAGTCCACTGCTGGACATATACCTCTCCCAGACTGCGCCACAACACCATGTCTTCCGCTTTCCGCATCCAGTCTACCCTAGCCACCTTCTTTAGGTCGTCCGTCCATCTAGCTGGGGGGCGTCCCACACTACGCTTGCCGATACGCCGTCTCCACTCCAGGACTCGTCTGCTGTACCGGCAATCGGCCCTTCGACAGACATGGCCAGCCCACTGCCACTTCAGTTTGCTTACTCTGCAAGCTATGCCGGTAACTCCGGTTCTTATCCGGATAATTTCATTCCTGATTTTATCCTTCAAAGAGACTCCGAGCAGAACTCGTTCCATAGCGCGATTATTTTTAAACGTGTAATATAAGAAATAGTCGTAAGATAATATTATACATCAGATTATACATAAGTATAATTTTCTCTGGGTTTTCTACAGCCCCCCCTTTTTTGGGTGGGAAATTATCAAATAACTTCTTCGGCTCCGGGCGGAGTGGGAGGGCGTGTCAGACTTTTACTGACTAAAACCCACCGGTATTCCTTCAGTTGCCTGTGCCAAGGGCTACGGTAACTCTTTCGAACAATCCGCGACCCTGGCAGGCATCGGCCCCAGCGGACCCCGTCAGTTACTGCTGACATCTCTTTGAGGCGCGCGTGGAACACAACGCGCTGTCGAACCGCGCCTGGTCCTTACCGGATGGCAAACTGTCTACAGCCTCCCTGAGAGTCTCAAACGCTCATGAAGGGCTGTTATCGCCCACGTTGAGAACCTATGATGTAGATGGTCTGAAATGGTATTTTGAAGACACAATACAACACCTCTGACAACGCTTACCCATCTAATTCTGCTCCATCAATCTCCATCCCCACAAAAGCCTTCAGTCACTGACTTCAGGCCCCCTGTACCACGACACACAGCCTCACGGGGCAGCCCTAAGGAGCGGGCGGGCCGTATCTGCCCGCCGATCATTAGTTCCAGAGTGGCCAGGGTAAAATTTTGCATGCTACCGATATTTCGCCAGCTAAGCAACTCTTGTATTACTTTGATAATGTTTTCGGGATTGGAGCACTTGATTTTTTTAGATCGAGCCTCGATTGGACATTACCCTCCTAAAGTTGACATTTTCCACTTTAGCTCTGACACACGACATTATGATTTAAAATTCTAGTTTCAAATGCTTGAACTGTACACCATAACGTTTTCATGGTCTATTTCAACATTTTACTTATCATAAAAAATAATCAAGTAATCACTCAGGATAAGGAGATTTCTTTATAAATAAGCATCACGTTTGTACCTATTTTTCTGTTCTCTTTTTTTTCTTGTCTGTTTATATATGTGTGTGAATAAATGATTAAATAAATAAACAAGATAACCTGATATTTTTTTTTTGGCTTCCGCCTGCTAGCCCGATGCAGCTGAATACCAGTATTTTGTATGGAGCGTTTGTATTCCAGCATGACAAACCAAAATTCAAAGTTTACACACGCAGATTGCTTGGAGAGGAAAAGTCTGGCAGCAAAGAAAATAGGAGAAAAGAGAAAATCAAACCGGAGGAATTGCTAAGAAAAATACCTATTATTTAAAAAAAAACTGCGTGCTTACAGAGTGCAGCATGTCGATTCTGTAAAAATCTTACCGTGAAAACTTGCGTGGAGTGAGCTGTCAGTGTCATCCCACTGATACTAGGGATTGACCAAGCAAACATTTACAATCATAATCGAGATTTTAAATCTTTTTTGTGCTAATTCTATTAATCATTTTATATAATTTCAAAACTAGTACATATTTTAGTTGTCAAAACATTACTATTTAGTAAGTATGTATTTATGTGAGTATCTATAATTTTGGATGCGTATATCTATGTGTGTCTATTTTAGTGTATTGTATACATAATATTTGCACCAACGACAGCCCCATTTTATGTCCAGGAAAATCACTGTCCATTAAAAGGTTGCCAGGAAGAGATCGCAGAAAGCGATAAAGCCGCCCATTGTATATTTTGTAGTGTTTGATGTATTTTTTATGTTGTGTATTTTTGTGGTGTACAATAAAGTATATATATACAACGTGTAACGTTAAATGCGCAAAACCTGAAAATAGTTTGATCAGAATAACGAGCAGAATTAATTGAACCACTTTTTAATATAGGTCACATTTTTCAAAAAATCTTCATTAAAAACGTTGCCGTGTCTATTTATTAATAGGTCAAGCAAGCCAATGTCAGCGCGGCGCACTCCTCCCTCGGTAAAGCGTCGTCGTAGGCGCAAGAAACGATCAGAATGGCCAGTAAAACTAAAATAGCACATAAAACGTTTACAATTTTTTTAATGACTTATTTTCTCTCTGAAATAGGTCAGTTAAATTAAAAATCAATTGGGGTGTCTGAGGTTTTGCGCATTTAACGTTACACGTTGTATAAATAAATTAAATTGCAATAAACGTAAGAAAATTTGAAATTCGTGGGCTACCCTGACGCTGACGCTTTCGCAAATAACTGAAACAGGAAGGTGGACTTGCTTTGCACTAACCAGAAGGCCAATTCTCGTACATGAAAAATTTTCAAATTCAAGTAGCAATCTCATCTCAGCGACAATCAATCTCAAAAACTGTAGGGAGATAAACTACCGGTCGATTCTGGAAAAATCTCACCGTGATAACTAAGGTGAAGTGAGCTTAGAGTGAGCTGTGAGTCATGCTGATGCTAGGGATTGACACTATTAACGACTCACTCCACGCTCACTTCACCCAAGTTTTCATGGCGAGATGGTTACAGAA
Source organism: Eremobia ochroleuca (assembly GCA_949629135.1). NCBI lineage: Eukaryota > Metazoa > Arthropoda > Insecta > Lepidoptera > Noctuidae > Eremobia > Eremobia ochroleuca. The sequence goes on along the minus strand of OX451404.1, from coordinate 7,003,259 downwards.
TCGCACTGATTGTATTTTGGAAAGATTGATACTGAGATTACAATGCAAATGTTCTTAAAAATACGAGAATTGCCCTCATGTATCAGGTGATCTTGATACCAACTGCTACTAAACCCTTGTAGCAATGAAGTCATAAACATCGAGGAGTTAAAATTTCGAATACTAAATCTAACCCCTGAAACTTAAAGTCATGAAAATCCTGAAAATCAACTCCAAAAATATTGCGTTAAAGCAAATCTCTTTAATATCCCATGTAATATTATCCCATCGACAATCGTATTTCCTTTTCAACGCAGGAATTAATATATCCCATGATCTTGTCAGTCCACCCATACATCCGCACGGATCCCGCCTATCTTTACAATAATCAAAATAATATTATTTAACAACAACATTTTTTTTCCGAACGCAGCTGTATCCATTTAGCCGCCAAACGTCAACAATTTGCCTATTTTACTTTTACCGCCAATCAGCGCAAAGTATTGCCACAATGCAAAAATCAGGTATCAATACCGCTACTTAAAGGCCATCCAATCAAGAAAGGTGTCACATTACGACACTCTATTGTATCGTTCGAATCTGTGTTTACAAACACAACAAGGGCTTGTCATAATCTGTTTTTGGATGTGTCCTTTTCTATTTTTCGGTCTGGCAACTTTTGGCGTGAATGTTTTTTTTTTTTTGGTTGAACAAAGCATGGTGGAGGTATGGATTTCGACGCCTTATTGTTGGTTTATCCGTGTATTGAATAGGTTTCACGGAAAGCGAAGGTAAGTCGTACTTATGTTGATCGGCTGATAATTCTTTAGTGGTGGTCTTGTGACTGACAGTTGACAGTCGAGGGGACTGGGGGTTCTAAAAATTTCGCTTTCAATAAAACAGGAATTCGAATAGTTTTTGTCCTTGTCAAGCCTTTCCGTTTGCTTGGATGAAACGAACCGCGAATGATTTGAGTAGAAGGTAAGTCAACAAAATAAGCACCAGGATTTATGTTTACTGTTTTTTGAACAGGCAATGTTTTGCTTTAAATTGTTTTAAATGACTTTACATTTCGAGTGATCGATATGGACGGTACAGTTGCGTAACAGTGTTTTAAGTAGCAGAGTACAGTTTTGAATGTAAATACTTCGTACCCTTTAGTTCCACATCGAGTATAATTTCACAGTGCTTCATTCGAAATATAACAAAGTACCTACTATCAAAATATCTTACAACGCAGATTCGCCGTCAGTTTCCTCAACAAAAAAAAAGTAATCTCGAATTTTACACCTCCCCGGTCAGTCGGGCAAAAACTTTACAAAACAAACAATACATTTATACAACAATTACATTACAAACGCGAAACCTCAAGCGTCAAATGCCGAACTTTGGATTACAAATATCCACCACCATGCCTTCCAACAACCCACCAAACTGTACGACCTTCAAAACAGAGTTCAAAGTCGTGGAGCTTTCATTTCACCAGCTCCATGTTTAACTTTGCAAAAAACACGAAAGCGGCGAAGCGTGAACGCTTGTGCAGGACAGAGGGGTCTGTCGGGTTTATTTTTTCCTTAATCCTAACCGGGATTAGGTTAAAGCCCTTTTGATTGGCAGCCGCCGTCAGATGCAGGAGACGACTGAGGTGCATCGTGAGCTTGGAGTTTAGCGGAGGCTGGGACAGTAGGTAGGTACTTTTAAGACTAAGAAAAATATTGGGTGTGAAATATTTTTGTGAGGACGAAAACATGGGTAGCGTTGAAAAAAGCAGGGAATATTCCCGTTTCTTTGCAATTCCGTTGTTTTTTTTTCAATGTTTAAACTAAATAAACGTGACAGCTATTCCTCAGACATCTATGTGCTGTCGGAGACGATAGATTGGGAAGCCAGTCGAATAGTTGAGAATCCACATTACCTACGTATGCAACTTTATTTTCTGATCACTCAGCATAAAGTAATCAGACAAGTAACAGCAGCTGCAGTCATTTTACCATCATCTTTATTCTATACTAGCTTTTGCCCGCGGCTTCGCCCGCGTGCATGTCGAAAAATATCCAACGGGAACGTACTACTGGGATTCACTAATATTTCGGCTTATGGTTGTTTAGTGATTTTAACTTAAAAAATAAAGAATTTTAATTCAAACCAAAATTTCATCCCCCTTTTCACCCCCTTAAGGGTTGAAATTCTAACGACACCGTTGCTTTAGCTTCCAACCATAAGCCTAGATAGTAAATTTAGCGATTTTTACTTCGAAAATTAAGGACTTTCTATCTCTTTTTAACCCTTCGGGGGTGGAATCATCAAAAACGCTGAGACACGTGTGAATTAATTTTTAATCTTCAGACTAAACACAAAATTTTAAGATCCTAACTTCAAAACTGAAAGATTTTCATATAAACTTCCATCCCCTATTTCACCCCTTTAGGGAAGGAATTCCCAAAAATCCTTTCTTAGTGGATACTCTTCACAAAGAACACAACTTCCAAGTCTCATGTCTCTGGAACCAGCGGTTTGGGCTGTGTTGATATATCACCCAGTCAGTCAGGCAGTCAGTCAGTTTACGATTTTATATAACTACTGATGATTTTTTTTCAAGTTCCAAATTTTTACCCCTGTAAAAATTCGAACTTGAAAAAAAATCATCTACTTAGGTGTTCTACTTTGACTATGGGACCCAGAGGCGGCCTTACCCATTGCGAGGCTCCGGGCGGCAGGTCTTTGCGAGGCCCTTTGTCCTTCGTGAAAAGTATGTGATGCGAAAGTAGGTCTGCTTGTTTGGTTTAGGTATAATTTGTCATGTTTGAGGAGAAATATTAAAGTTATACAAATAAATAAAATTTGAGTTTTAAAGTATTTTACATTGAATGATTTACAAAATTAACAAATACAGAGATGATACATTTTAAAATTGATTTATGCGGCTTTTCCTCAGACAAAATGTTTAATTAAAGCACAATAATCTAACGAATGAGCTACATCCTTTTCGATTGGAAGAATAGCAAGCGCTGAAAGCCGATCTTGTGTTGTCGATTTCGATGTATTCCTCAATTATATGTTTTAATAATTTTAAGCCTCGAAAAAACTCCTTTCAGCAGACGCAACTGTAACAGCCGGTCGATTCTGGAAAAATCTCACCGTGATAACTAAGGTGAAGTGAGCTGTGAGTCATGCTTATGCTTATGCTAGGGATTGACACTATTGACGACTCACTCCACGCTCACTTCACGCAAGTTTTCACGGTGAGATGTATAGGAATAATTCTCAGGACTATTTCGATAGTGGGGTAAACTTCCGTTAATTTTTTTTCTATTATGTATTTCAGTACCGAGATAATGTCGTCGTTTCCTTCATACAAACGGATGAACATATTCAGCTCTTCGTACAATTCATGTCCACCAATATCACTTGATTCTTCTACTGTCATAGATATTTGCAAGTCGCTGCATTACTTCAAAAGTTCACTATCACTAATTTCCTTTAATGATTTTATATTATACATGAAACCAAATATGCTCTCATGATGTTTAAGAGCCTCAAACCTAGGATGTCAGCTTGCGCGCACATTGTCGACAGTGACATAAAAATAGTTTATTTTGAAAATTTCTTCCGCATTCAATTCATGAGCTTCATCTTCCCCTTCATAATCAAAATGCCTTTTTTTTACGTCGTCTTCTGACTTCTTTGAACTCTCTCTCTCTCTCTCTCTCGCTGTTACAAGGAATGATTGAAAACCATTTTCTTGATAATTATCGAGCCAATTTGTGAATGCGTCTAGGTGTTGTACATCTAAGTGCATGTTTTCGCTTTGCCACATTTTACTCATAACATTTATCTTTGTAAGAATGTCATACCATATGACAAGTGAAACTACAAATTCGTAGGTAGTTATTTCCTTTTCTATAGAATGGAATTCACTGACCAACTGACAATCTGCCGTGCGATTCTGTAACCATCTCACCGTGAAAGCTTGGCTGAAGTGAGCGTGGAGTGAGCTGTCATTCGCTAGGGATTAAGTGCTCACTTCACTTATGATTTCACGGTGAGATTTTTACAGAATCGACCGGCTGTTGTATTTTCTGCCAAATCCTTTAAAGCATCAAATATATCGCTTAGTTGGTATTTAACGGCCTTCACCGATGCTACCCTGCACTCCCATCTAGTTTCAGAAAATGTTTTAGCGATAACGATTTTACATGAGCATTTAAAATAGCCCACCTCTGACTTGAGCCGGCAAACAGAGTGTACAAACTTTGTAACAAACCAAAAAAAGATTTTGCTTGGACACAAGACGATGCTGCATCTCCTAGGATGAGATTCCAGCTATGACTCCCACAAGGTAAAAAATAAGCTAGTGGATTCATTTCAAGAATACGTTTTTGGACACCACTTTTTTCACCACGCATGTTGGCACCTAGAGATTGCAATCCGGATTCTTCGAAATTCGAAAATAACTGAAAAATCCGGATTTCATAGACTTTTTTAAATCCGGTTTTTAAGACTCAACTTCGTTTTTTTCGGATTTCAATAAATACGGTTTTTAACGAATAATATTTGTATTTATCGACAAATTTTCATTGTAAATAATCGGTAGATCGATATTACCTACCTCAATGCGCAAATCCGAACAATATTTGAATTGGTAGGATTAGGTGTAGCATTGTTTGCGCGAATTTAGCGCGAAATCCGTGATTGATTCAGTTTATGCTCATAAACGCCACGCAAACGCGCGTTCCCTCGCCTGCGCCGCGCGCCTCGCGCGACTCTCAGTCGCCTCAGTCGGCTAGTAATTTTTATAGAAAGTGGTTGTCTTGAATTGTGTGTCGTTTATTGTGTGTGTGCATGTAATATACAAAGCAACGTGCGCTACACAAACAAGTAAGTACTTACAGTTTTCCACTATTTTTATGGTTTTAGCCTCTGTGGTGTGATGTGTGGTGTGGTGTGTGGCTTTAACTTTATATTTACAAGTGAAGTGACAGACACAGTGGTGTATATGATTTGTTAAGATTAAGACCCCTGCTCCTGCTATACTATAACTTTTTCGTCTTAACTGCTTATGGAGTTTAATCTACAGTAACGGTTTATTAAGATAATATCTATTTAACTGCAATTACTTCATTAATGAATTAATAAAACAATTACTTAATTATAATTCTTATTTTTATTCTATAGATCAACTGGATGAAAAATGGAGTTCATAGATTATATCAAAAAGTCGAGTGACAAGAACAATTTATGGAATCACTTTTTAAGAACGACGGATGGGCAAAAGGCAAAATGCAAACACAGTCATAGCATTTTAAAATTAGTGGAAGCACGTCAACATTGCACACCCACTTACACAAGAAACGTTCATGTAATGAAGGAGTCAGCGCCAATGCTCGACAAGAAGACACACCCATAACATTTTTTAATTTTTTTTTTAAAGAAATGATTAAAATACGCATTACTATTATGATATGACTGACTGATCAGATAGAAATATAATTTATTGAGTAATTCTTTTCTTATTTGTAACTGACTTGCCCAAACTTTTATTGTTTATTTTAGTTGATTTTATTCTGTCGTGTTGTGAATTTAGCGAATAAATGCAGATTTAAAATAATTTATACTATTTTATTTCGGTTTTATGAAATCAACTTAAAAAACTTAAGTATTCGAAAAATCCGTATAATCCGGATTTTAATCGGACGAGAATACATAAATCCGGTTTTCAAAAAAATCCGGATTTTGCAATCCCTATTGGCACCATTATCATATCCTTAGCCTCTGCAGTTTTGCAATAACATACCTGTTCTAATTCTGTGATTATATAATTAGTCAAACTCTCAGCTGTGGTTTTTTCGACGGCTCAGAAACCAATAAAATGTGACCTAAGAGACAATGATGCAGTTAATTCATCATCATCCTCGCTGTTTTTATTTAATGACGGCGGCGGCACCCATGATGATGTGGAAGGAATGATTTCAGCTGGATCAGGATTAGACTCATTTTAAGTCAATAATTGTTTTGTAGAGGTTTCTTGATCATCCCTTTGTATATATTTATGTAAAGATCCACATAGATTTTCTTTTACCTGCTTTCTTTTGATAGCTCGTTTCCTTTTTGAACTACCTGACTCAAATTTTCTACTGGCATCACGATCACGCGAACTCATTTCGTAAATCTTGTTTCGTTTTGCACAAACAGTCAGAAATAATTTTTAAATAGGTATCACACAGTTTTTTACACTTTTCCAGCTCATTCAATACTTTAAATACTATAAGAACGTAATATTCAATTAAATTGAAAGATATGTACGGTACAGTAACGATTTTGTAACTCATACTGCAAGCAAAATAATTCCAAGGTGACAAGAGTTGACAAACGAAATGAAACACGGGGATTCCCCGAGCTATAGAGGAGCGGAACATTATATCCTGACTCCCGAGCTGACCCGAGTGCTATGCGATTAAAAAACCGATCTTCAAGTGTTTCGAGGCACGATATTCAAGTACTACATAATGAAATTTTCAATTATGCTTTGAATGAATGAATTAGTTAACTAACTTTATGTTAATTTACCGTTATGTTATAAACTTAATAAGTATTTAAGGATAACAATCAAAAGTATTAAATAAAAAAAAATATAGTTAAAAAAATCTATATTTTTTAAAATTTGTTTGGGTTGTTGCGCGAGGCCCCTGCAAGAGCGAGGCCCCGGGCGACTGCCCTGTTCGCCACCGCCTAAGGCCGCCACTGATTATGGGACCAACTCTGAAGTCACGAAAACAAAATCAGCTGTTTAATACAAAAGTTCAATACCTACTTGACCAATATGCATGAAACAGCTGATTTTTTTTCCATAGTGGTAGTTGGTTCCATAGTGAAAGTTATTCGTATTCATGGGTGGAACAACCTGTAAAAATTTGGAGCGTGTAAAAAAAAACATGCTGTATATAGATATAAATACCTACCTATCACATTTCGCATGCTCCCGCCACTCACACTAATCGCATCATATAACTTACCACTGACTACTTACCATACATCCTTGAACACCACTTAGTTGACGAGCGAGCTGCGCGGGCGACTGAGTGACATTCGTCACGGCGCGGGCGCAGTTCTCACGAGCTACCCAGCTACCCGTGTTGCTCATAGGGATTAGCGTGTGTGTTACAGGGTTGCTACTTACGTGCTAATTGATGTATTGAATATTTATCATATTATGAGACTCATCTCTTTATGAGCAGTTGTGAAAGTAACACTGATATTCTAGTATTTTAAGGCATTATTCAAAATACGGATAGCGTCAGTGTTAAAACTGTAATGTCTATTGCTGTGATCTCAGAAACTGGAAAAGTTTAACACATTCAACGGCAGGCAACATATGAACCGGAATATTTAGATTGAAATCAAAGAAGAAAAATTGTCTTTAGAAAGATAATTTAATATACCTCTCAGATGTTACTGATTTTTTTTTCCAGGAAAGCTAGGAAAATGTGGCCTTTTAAAAGGTCCGTCATAATATAGGGGTCGTACGTATGCGTTTTTAAGTCCTTCGCAGTATCTGGGTGAGACCTAAACGTTCCACATTCAAACTTAATAACTTTAGAACCAAGTAAGTATTTTATGTCATTCGTAAATACAAAAAAAAATATTCTAACTAAATAGACAAGATGTAATGCAAACGACTGTTTACCAGCTTACAATTGACAATAGAAATGGATATTTTTGCAAAAGAACCGTTCGTTGGGTCCCTATATTTAAAGCAGCAACTACTTATAATCACACAAAGCATGGTGTCAGTGTCAGCCCTACGTAACGTGTCAGAGTTGGTCGACAGTGACAATTCATTCAGACCGGCCTACCTGTGCTCGCGCCTAATCCAAGTGACATACGAGACGGGTACCATAGAGCAGGAAATTTGTTGATGACGTTGGAAATTTGTACCTACACTGGAGAAACCTCTATAAGTAAACATAATTACTTCGGTACCTAACCATATTATGTTTGATGTATGAAAAGAAATGAAAGAACCAGAAGAAAAGACATGAGTTCAAATTAAATGTTTTAGTCACTATCGTTGCCGTTTGCAGTGCTGTGTGGCCAGTGATAGGATTGCCACAACAACCGCTGGTCCTAAGTTTCCCTCATCTAGCGGATTTCCATGACATTTGTCAGATCGGTCCACCTTTTAGGAGGCTACCGGGTATTTTTTCGGCCCCATCGGCCCTCCGTCCGCTCCATCCGTTTTTGTAGTTGTCATTTTGAAAAACGTCAAAAACAAGCACGGGTGTTCCTATATGTTTTGACTTATCTGGGAAGCACTATCATGAGCTCAAGCCAGCAATTGCTCTTAAAACAGTCTGTAACACGAGCCCAAAAGCTTTCTGCCACCTCTGTTTTCTACCTAATCTATGTGATTAGAGTCGGGCTGACGATTTGAAGCATTTATAGGTCTGTATTGATCAGTGAGTGGATTTATTAGGGGCTCGGATCGAGACGGATTGTCTCTGGCTCCCACGATGATAACATTTATTATTTTATTGTTATTGACATCTGACTACTTCAGTCGGTTTATTGTTGCTGCTGTAAATTCCTTTAAAGTTCTTGTTTGAGATGGTAGAAATGTGGACTGTCCTGTAGGGAATTGTTGTTTTTATTGATAACGGCAGTGTAGATTTCTGCAGAAGTTTCCAGTCGTGCTTTGGCCATTCGTATGCGTACGTGTACGATTACGTGGATCCACGCGCGACACCTTGGCTTTTTAATTGTTTCTATAATTATGACATTCAACCGGTTAAACACTGCAGTTCACCCTATTATAAATCTTTACTTTGCATTTTAAAGTGTGACTGTGGCTGAAGTTAATGATACATAGCCACAGGACACTGTCGTGTTCTTTTTTTGGTTGTAATTAATACTAAACCACGAAGTTCGAATAGGTGTAAATGGAAATAATAGACAAGTTTCTAATCAGATTCTAAACATCCCAATTTTCAGAGTTATCCTTCCGAATAAGTTTAAAAAAGTTTATTCATCAAAAAGTAAAAATACAATGTGACGGATTCGGTGAGCCACAAACTAAACCTCGCTTGTATCTTGTGGCTCTTTAAGTACTATATACAAGTATCTTAAATCTCTTTGACCACACATGACATGCCAAATAATTGCTATGAATCTCACGCACTAATTACTAGATTTCATTTAATTTTGAATATTTACACAAAAAAAAAAATATGAATCTATATATACCCACCGTTTTTTCTCATCAAAAGTAGATAAAGCTCAAGTAAACAAACTCAAACATGAATGAAGCAATGATCATCATAAACCGGAAGCTGCCACAATGGGTGCATCACTCGAAATTAGTGCACATCAACATACAACCGACAGATTACTGAGCTTCCCAAACTTAAATCATAAGAAACTTTAGAATACGCACTTGTCTTGAAAAACGCAACAGGAAACTGGATAAAAATTAATAATCTGGTTAAGAAAAATCTAAATTGGAAACTGCAAAAAATGTGGCTAAAACATCTCTTCCAGATCTTTTAGAAAATAAGTTCATTTATTTAGTTATTTATCCTCCCACTGGAACGTCATACAACAATTACACCAACGGTGCCAAAAAACATTATATACTGCATCTATTCATCCATCCAAAGCGCAGTGGACATCGAACCATGATGATTCTGATGATAATGTTTACCTTATATTGCAGCCTTGTGCAAGAGACAAAAATATATCGCTCCACAAAAGAGTTGCTGCTGACACTAGACATACCAATATTTTAAAACGCTTCGTCTATACCGCCTTGTGCGTACCTACCCAAAAGATGCCAATCTGGGCGGATGCATCGACTTATATGGTCCATCGTCACATAATCGCGTTTTTGTATTTAAATGTCCGCGATTTGAATACAATGTCCATGCAGCTACCGAGATCGCTCCCACAGTTGCACTGTAATGGGCTGGGCGAGACAAAACACTTTAAAAAATTAAAAGCAAAAAGAAACTCTATCTTCCCTAAGTAAAGTGCAATTTTCTTTGGCAAATTGTAGGTGGTTGGAATGTTTTTGGCCCGGGAGCTTGAGGTTTGGGGTGGACAAAATTTTTCACACCATTGAAGACGTTGATTGTTCTCTTAAAGTCAATAAGTCAGTGAAACGATAAAGGAGTCGCTTTCGTAGAATTGTGAAAGGATTTCATGGACTTACTGCACCTTCTTAAAAGAAAAAAAAAATTGGGCACTTCGAAGGATCGGAAAATATGGCAAAAGTAGGATTTCAATGATGATCCATCTTTATATGAACGTAAAAACCATACAGCTTAACGAGAATTAACTCCACTTTATGATCTTGTTAAGAATAACAAAACAAAAACGTCTGCCTAAAATAATTATACTTCACAACATAATTGCATTCCGACGCCCACGGCACGCCGTAATTCCAGAAATTGATTCTGACGTAAACCTTTGGAAGGACACGAGCCACAATTTACAAAAAAATACCTTAACCCTGATATTTTCGTAACAGCCTCAATTCGACCACAAAAATGATGTCATTGAAAAAAAAACAAACTATCAAAATGCGTTTTTAAAATCGACCTCACACATTTAAGGGTTGTTTCTCAAAAATCCACGGGGATTCTTAAAAAATGAATTTGAATACAGTAGTCTCTGGCCAGGTGTTGTTGGACAGTTTTTTTTTTTGAAAGTGTCACAGATCTTTATCAGGACGGATTTAACAACCTCGTAAGCGCGGTCGCGTCAACTTTTTTATTTTACTTTTTTTTGTCTTAACGCGCCAAGCCAGTCACGTCGAATTAGACAAATCCTTTTAGGTGAACATTGATTCCTGTGGGTGAGAACTTTTTTCTTTTAGCATTCATGTTGGGTATTTTGAATTTGGTCGTATTAGTATTATTTTTTCGTATTGTATACGAGGGTATTCAAGTTCGATTGCTTTCTAATGAGAATTACCTATTATGGAGTTAACCCTTAATTGCATGATTGTTACTTTTTAAGCAAATTAAATTTATTTGGACGTAACATTAGCTCTATAGTAAGGAAAAAATAGTTAAAAAAAATATATTCATAAAAATACTTTTTTATTTTTATTTTTTAAATGGACTGGTGGAAATTTACATCTTTATGTAATCAGAACGAATCTACTGGGAATAAAATGAATTGAATATCTCTAACAATTAGGGAATCCCCGTGCTCTGTGGAAACGAAAATATGGCATTGGATTGGTTGATGGAAATTTCCATCACGAAGCATTTAAGGGTTAAAGTTTTGAATCATAATCATAAAATTACGCCTCCAATTCCCGAAAGGTTATGCAGAGGTGTATCTATAGTACACGTGTACCCACATTTCGGTAGTTCTTGTAATAGGAGGCAAGCTGCCGTCAACTGGGCACAAATCCAGACTCCGGGCTGCTACTGACAAATTCCAGATGAAAAAACCCAACCGATGCCCGACCCGGGAATAGAATCCAGGACCTCACGCTCAGCCGTTGCGCTTGCCACAACTAGACCAAGAAGACAGTCAAAGTCTTGAAATGTCTGCGAATTGCGATTATTTGTGACATAGTCAACAAAATTGAAACTTATATCTATCTTTATCATGATTACTCCCTATAAGTTTCAAAACTTTTAAAACACACAAGTGCCTCCGGGCACTAGAAAACCTGCCAAACACTTGCACAGACAATTACCACCCAAAACTATTCGCATAACAACATCAAATCCCATCAATCAAGTGCTCGAAACAAGTAAAGCATCCTATTCTGTCAGTGCTCGACATTCGAGCACATTTGTCAATGTAAACAACCGATTATTTGAGGATGGACCCCAGCAAGTGACACAAAAGAATCGTTTTAATTCAAAGCCCCACTAGTGACAAATTGTATCAACTGTTGAATTCAATTAGATGGTTTCAGAATTATAATTTATGGTTTTATTGTATGTAACTATAAACAAGAAGAGATAATAAGATATTTTTAGTAGAAAGAAAGAAACTAGAAAGGAGGCGTTTGACTACGTTGTGCGTGTATATTTTATGTCTTTTTTATATGCAACGTGCGTTTTGTTTGTGCAGAATAAACAATTATTCTTTCTTTCTTTCTATGATAAGAGATTTTTTCAGTAGGTAAAATAGAAAAACTTATTAGAGAAAAGGTAAAGTCTTTTTTAAGTAGATGGAAATCTGAATGCGGGTCATTCAGCCCAACACACATCAAGCCAGGTTGCAAGATATATTAAGACTTAAAGAAGACAAAATTCATTAATCTTGAAAAAGGAGAAACTGAAAACGGCAGAGGCTAGACTGTTATTATTTTACGTTTATTATTAGATAAACATGTCGTTTTATAATGACTGACTGGTCTTTGCAATTTTCATGTGACCTTATTTTAACCCTTAATTGCATGATTTTTACTTTTTAAGCAAATTAAATTTATTTGGACATAACATTAGTTCTATAGTAAGGAAAAATTATTTAAAAAATATACGTATTCATAAAAATACTTTTTTTTTTCTAAATGGCCTGGTGGAAACTTACATCTTTATGTACTTAATCAGAACGAATCTACTGGGAACAAAATTAATTGAATATCTCTAACAATTGGGGAATCCCCGTGCTCTGTGGAAACGAAAATTGGCATTGGATTGGTTGATGGAAATTTCCATCACGATGCAGTTAACCCTTTCGTTACGAGCGCCGGATATAGCCGGCATCCACTCGATGACTTCTGTGTACGAGCGCCGGATATAGCCGGCATCCATTCGATGACCTGTGTGTACGAGCGCCGGCTGTAGCCGGCGCCAACGTGATACCGCTCACCAAACGGCCCCGCGATACTTTTATTTCTTTCGTTCGTATGCACGTAGCACATCGATAGCACTTGTCACTCTTTAGTTCGTTTTCATTTGTTTTACTTCAAAAATAAGACATGCACTGGGTTCGAAGCAATCGGGACAACAATCACGCTCCACTCTTCTTCAAACTAGCAGTGTTCGCGAAGCTTCAAAGCGCGAACCAGTCCGTTGAAATAAAAGTATATTTCAAACGCAAACAATGTCTAATAAGATAATTTCAATAAGACCAATTTCCCGACTCACAGTATGCACAGTTTGCGCAGAAGCTCTCCGTTCAGTGGCGCTACTCCGACGGCGCGGTGCCCCGTTTAGTGGCGTTATTCCAGCGGAGCGAAATGCCGTAACGAAAGGTTTAAGGGTTAACGTTTCGATGACAAAATTGATACGGATTGGTTTGTTGACGTGATTGAAGCTCAAACTTCTGCGTTCTCTTTGCAACAATAACCTGATCGCTATTGTATGTTTAATCAATACACCATCACTATTTCAAAACCATTTGACCCCAAACAATACTACCAAATCTGTTCCTCCTGAGACCAGTAAAAACAAATGTTCAATTCATTGTGAGCCATCATCAATAATTCTGGATGCTCCCCTAATCTTGCTGAATCTAATCGTACATCATCCGCGTCGCATCTGCGTGTTTAGAACGACGCTTATAAAGTCGCCAGTGTGTTTCAACAGGGCAGTTGCTACCCCTGGCTTTGGGACAAATATAGGGGAGAGTAGTTGAGACGGGAACGCAGCGTTGCAAGTTGGGTCCGTACCTCTTCATGTCTCTACGAGTGAAGTTTTTGAACGTTGTGTAGGTAACGAGGTTTGCAGTTCAGGTTCTTTGTTGTATCAGAGCAGTAAACATAGTATTTTAATTTAATTGCAATGCCATTTCAATTTCGTATCATTTTAAATGATAGGAAATGCTGCATCCGGTTAGGGCAGGCAGATGATGATGATCATTTTAAATGATGATCACTCCCTATTTGAGCCTTACGCTATACTAAGCAGTTTCCTTTGGCGAATTCGTAAAAGATATCAATGTGTTAAAAAAAATCCCTTTCTTTTGTTTTTTGTATCTTCAATATTTCAGCCTATCACAGTCCACTGCTGGACACAAAGTTCTCACAAGTAACGCTACAACACTCTATTAGTCGCCTTCTGTATCAGCTGTCTTTTCAAGTCTTCGGTCCATCTATCTATTCTATGGAAATATTAATATTACTTAAAATTCCATTCCAATGAAATTCAGAAAAAATTACAATCGGCGTGAGCTACCAAAATCCTTCCCCGTATATTCCTCATCACAGCGGGTCTCAAGAGAGATGGGAGAATTAAATGACAATTTTAACACAGCCCTGCGCTCGTAAAACATTCATCAATTTCGCAAATGGTGTTTAAATACATATGTGGCTGGTTTGCTTTATTTTAGTTTATATTTTTTGTTCTTATCTAATATCTGGATAATCCCTCGGGAGGAGTGAGACAGATATTGTAGAGACGATTTCTTTATGCAAACCAATCGAACATTATAAAAGTACGTGGTACGAATGACTTCGATCAAGATTGTTCGGGTCAATCACCGAACAATAATAAACACGTTAGCGTAATTTCGACACCGCGCTCTATGCCTTGAATAATAATAATATAATAATAAAAATGTTTATTTTATCTCCTTTATTTATTTTATTTTATATATATATTTTTTTTTTTTTTATATTTATTTTATATATATTTTATTTAATCTTTATTAGTTCATACATTTCACAGATGACAGGAAAACTTTACAAGAAATTGGTAATTTGTGGGAGATCTGCCGGTCGATTCTGTAAAAATCTCACCGTGAAATTATAAGTGAAGTGAGCACTTAATAGTGTTAATCCCTAGCGAATGACAGCTCACTCCACGCTCTCTTCACCCAAGCTTACACGATGAGATGGTTACAGAATTGCACGGCTGGAGTCTAAACTAAGCCGAGGCCTGTACTATAGATCTCCAGGCCCCCCATTTCATAACATTGTACCTATAGATTGTTGTGAGAGTAGAGAATATTTTATGTATTATCTAAGTAAAAGAGTCAGTACGTTTTCGGATAGCATAGCAATCTCACCTCATTCACCTCATTAGTTTTAATCGATGCCCCATTTGTATTACTGAAATATTGTTATCGTTATAATCTTTAATCTCAGTTTATCTTGATCTTACCCCAACCCCGAACAAAGATAATTGCTAAGGTAGAAACATAAGCATAAACATATCATCATCTGTCCAACCTTTTCCCAACTATGTTCGGGTCGGCTTCCAGTCTAACCGGATACAGCTGAATACCAGTATTTTACATGGAGCGACTGCCTATCTGACCTCCACAACCCAGTTACTGGGTAATACGATACCCCTTGGAAAAATTGGTTTGACAACCAGTCTTAGCCCAGAAGTATGACTACTTTCGGGCTACTGACGATCCGTAACGACTGCCAAAGATCCACGATTGACAGCCGGGACCAACGGCTTAGCGTGCTTTCCGAGGCACCCATCCACGGACCAACCGCGGCAAGCGTAGCTTAACCTGATCAATCGACCCGCGCGGCTGCTATTACTTAGCCACAATCCCCAACCCCTTATTACATGGGACTTGAACATAACTGAGCAAAATTTGGTTTTAATGACGCCAGCCCATCGAGCTACCCGAAACTGTAAAATTTTCCCAATCAACTTTGAACCTAACACTTTAGCGATAAAGTTAAAGATCTATTAAAGAAATTTGACAGATTGTAGTAGCTTGATGTGCTGGCGTCTGTACTATAGGTACAACCCTATCTAACCCTTCAGGAACCCTTTTTTCATACCGATCATGAAAAAAACACAATATTTAAGTGCAGCTGGTCGATTCTGCAAAAATCTCACCGTGAAAACTTGAGTGGAGTGAGCTGTCAGTGTCATACTACTGATGCTAGGGATTGACCAAGCAAACATTTACAATCATAATCGAGATTTTAATGTTATTTTTTATGCTAATTCTATTGATAATTTTATATAATTTCAAAGCTAGTATTTTAATTGTCAAAACCCACGTTTAATACCACGTAGTTTTTGTGGCGTGATCACGTCGACTCGTCAGGACTAGTCTAGGAACAAAAAACAACATTGAGATTCTGACTGAGTTTCTGTTTTGCTATTTTATTTTAAAACCCCACAAAATAGTAATGTTTTGACAACTAAAATAGTAGCGTTGAAATTATATAAAATTATCAATAGAATTAGCATAATTTTTTTTATTAAAATTCTCGATTATGATTGTAACTGTATACTTGGTCAATCCCTAGTATTGACACTGACAGCTCACTCCACGCTCACTTCACCTAAGTTTTCACGGTGAGATGGTTACAGAATCGCACTGCTTTTTCTACAAGAATCAAAAAAGGTGCCAAAAAGTTTGTTGACAGATTTTTTTCGTAACAACCTCAATCGGCACGTTAAAAAAATATATCAAAACTGACAGGAAAAAAATGGTCCTTTAATACGGGGGCGCTAACCCTTCGCTTATAATGGCTAAAAAGACCCGTCCCATCAAAATTGTCGGTGTTAAAATACACCCCATTGTGGAACACTATGGCTTCTTAACCCCAAACGAAATAGACAATTTGGAAGCCGAAATTGTATTTATAATAGTCTTTTTTGTTGTCAATCGAGTTTTTGTATTCCTTTTTACACAATTAAAAAAAGAGGTTTCATCAATTCTGCCTTTGTAAAATGGAAACCAATTTATGTCCGGACGAAGTAATGTTGACAGACTCCTTACAATTGGATGGACGAATTCAATGCCTTACAATGGATAGTTCGCAATATAACAGCGGAAAATGTGGTAACAATTACGTCATAGGTGGCCTGATAAAATTGTGCCTCTGAGTGCTAATTCACACGAGCGACACTCGTCAACGGCAGAGGCAACTCCAGCTGTCGACGAGCGCCGACGGCTGCCGTCAACGCGTGTCGGCAGCAGCCGTCGACAATATGCCGCTCGTGTATTTGAGCACCGTACTCATATACACGAGCGACACGCCTCAACGGCAGAAGCAACTGCAGCCGTCGACGAGCGCCGACGGCTGCCGTCAACGCGTGTCGGCAGCAGCCGTCGACAATATGCCGCTCGTGTATTTGAGCACCGTACTCATATACACGAGCGACACGCCTCAACGGCAGAAGCAACTGCAGCCGTCGACGAGCGCCGACGGCTGCCGTCAACGCGTGTCGGCAGCAGCCGTCGACAATATGCCGCTCGTGTATTTGAGCACCGTACTCATATACACGAGCGACACGCCTCAACGGCAGAAGCAACTGCAGCCGTCGACGAGCGCCGACGGCTGCCGTCAACGCGTGTCGACGGCAAGTAACATAATTCAAACGCGTAAATGATAAACGATATTTATTTCTGTAATTGGTTCAAAAATACTTATGTACGTCAATATTATAATTAAATAATGTTTTTAAATATATAAATTTGGGGTTTCCAAACCTTAGAAGGAAGACCGAAGCAAACTCAGAGGTCACAGTCGCTTTTAAAGTCCAGCCGTGCGATTCTGTAACCATCTCACCGTGAAAACTTGGGTGAAGTGAGCGTGGAGTGAGCTGTCATTAGGGATTAACACTATTGACACTGCTCACTTCAAGCTCACTTCACTTACGATTTCACGGTGAGATTTTTACAGAATCGACCGGCAGACATTATTTTGATCAGGCAATATGAGGACCATTCAAATTAGTCTAACTTCAACCCAAAATCACAACCGATCGACAGTATACCATACAATCTGTACTCTTGCAAACAACACCAGTTGTACAAGGACGTAATCCAACAACACAACACAACAGAACACCATATCGGTATCATCGAAACAGTTGTCTATGGTCGCCGTGGGGTACTTCAAGAGATGAGTCCGTATGGCGAGGGACGGAACCTTTTTGATTATGGTTATCTGTGGCGATTAATTTTGGTCTGTTGAGGGTTTTTGTTGTGGAAGCACTCTTAATTTATCGTTTAGTTGTCCGTATGTGATGTATTGGGTGTGGGTTAGTTTAATTGACAATGAATTGGTTGCTTCCAAAAGATGTATTTCTGGTTTTGGTCATTGAACTTCACATCTGTAGGTATATCAACATGATAGAAGCACGAAAATAATTCACTTATGTTCTTCATCTGGCAAGATATAAAGAATGAAGTCAGAAGACTACTTGATGGAAAGGAAACCTGCTTTTGCGTCGTGAGGCCGTAATTTAGAGGAAAAGCTGAACAGCCTCATAATGCCGAAAATCTGATCAGCGAACAGGAATTGAGAGGTAAAAAGCTTTATAATGCTTACGCTAAATCAATTAATTTATATTTAGGTATTATATGTCTGGAACTAGTGCCCTAAATTATTATTTTTCGTTCATTTAAAATCTTGATCCATCAACTTTAGTTGCAGGTAAAACTTATATCTTGCCAACGAACACCTTCAAGACAATAGATTTACAAAATTCTACGATGAAAAAGTTCTTCAGGGCAACGGACCCATAGTTTTAATGCACCATACTTCCTCACCATAGACATGCACAACATTGTGAGAAACAAAAACTAGACCAAATTAAAGAAAGAAATAAAAACGGCCAAGTGCGTGTCGGACCTATTGGAGGTCGCATATTGTATGCCACTGGCTTGTGTATAATCCTATTTACACATGTCTGTCTGATTTTAAATATTCATAGTTACGAGTTGTTTATGTTTTATACTTGTCACTTGCACATAAAAATATGGACCACGAATATATGTTCAACTATCTGACCACTGCTGCTGTTCTTATTATAATCAATTTTCAATAGGTTATGGGCCCAGAATAAAAGGTTAATAAGTTATTGCCCTTTTGCATGCTCTGATAGTGCTAGAGCATAATAAGTTGAGTGGTTTTAATATTAATTGAGTACGATAAGTGTGAAATTTACGAAATTTCAATTATGTCTGCTGAAGGTGGCATAAGTGGAATAAAGAAGCTGAAAGGATCGTCCGACTACCCAAACTGGAAATTCTTGGTGCGAAATTACTTGGAGAATAAAAACTGGTGGGGAGTAATTTCTACAGATGTAGTAAATGCTGACGTAGACCGGCAGGCACGAACGACAATATGCTTGTTGTTAGAACCAGAGTGCTTTACCCACGTCTACAATGCGAAGACTGCGAAAGAAGCCTGGAACAGCTTACAGAAAGCGTATGAAGACAAAGGTTGGGGAAGACGCATACATATTCAGCGAGAGCTTTTCAACTGTAAGTTACAGAATTTCGATTCTATGGAAAGCTTTATATCCAAAATTACATTCCTGACACAACAATTGTCCGATATTGATGCTCAAATCCCTGATGATTGGATCATATCGATTTTGCTGGGTGGGTTGACTGCTGATTACAGCCCTCTTATAATGGCTGTAGATAATAGTGGAAAAGAGATCACGTTAGAGCAAATTAAAATGAAATTGTTACAAGAAGGAAGTAGACAAAGTAAGTTGAACACAGAGTACGAACAAGCCTTAGTTACACGTAAAGTACAGAACGATGCAAGATCTAATATTAAAACTAACGATCGTAAGCAGAAGTTTGTCTACAAGTGTTATAAGTGCCACAAGCAAGGCCACAAGGCGTCCGAATGCAAGGAGCGGATCAAAACCGCGAATATCTGCCTGAATACAAAGGAGGCGATAAACAAAGACAAGTGGTATTTAGACAGTGGGTGCTCAAATCATATGACCCACGATAAAAACAAATTGTTGTCTTATACACCTGAAAAAGGTAACATGAAGATTGCAGTAGCAAACGGCGAGAAATTGTTGGTTAAAGGACGAGGAAATGCTGAGCCACAAGTCAGCGAAAACGAAAAATTAATTTTAGAAAACGTTTTACATGTTCCTGATTTATCCATGAACCTAATTTCGGTGAGCGATTTGACCAAGAAAAAATATTCCATGAATTTTGACAGAGGAGGTTGCATCATTCAAAATAAGAATCGAATGGTTGCAACATGTGAAGAGGTCGACGGAATTTATGAATTGACAGAAAAGAAAAATAACGTCGTGAATGTGACATTGTCAAAACAAAATGAAAATATTTCGAACATTTGGCATAAAAGATTAGCTCATTTATCGCGTAATTATATGAATAAAATGAAAGTTTTAGTAAGTGGTATGGAATTCAAGAGTACTGATTTATGCGAGCCGTGTATTCCATGTGTTGAAGGAAAGACATGCAAAAGTCCTTTTAAAAACCAAGGTACGAGAGCAAACGAGGTCTTACAGTTGGTTTTTAGCGATGTTTGTGGACCAATCGAGGAGCCGTCGTTCAGTGGTTCGAGGTATGTTCTTCTATTTATCGACGATTATACTCGGAAGACGCATGTTTATTTTTTGAAGAACAAAAGCGAAACTTTTGAGAAGTTCCGTGAATACAAGGCGGAAGTCGAGAATGAGACTAGTAAATCTATTAAATGTCTGAGATCTGACAACGGCGCAGAGTACTGTAATGGTAAATTTAAATCATTTTTGAAGTCTGCAGGTATAAAACACCAGACGACTGTACCGTACACGCCGGAACAAAATTCTGTTGCAGAAAGAGCGAATCGGACTATAATAGAAAAGGCCAGAACATTACTGTCAGAATCGAACTTGAGCAAGAAGTATTGGGCCGAGGCTGTTAATACTGTTGTTTACTTAAAAAACAGAAGCCCCACGAAAGCATTGAATAATGCAGTACCAGAGAAGGTTTGGACTGGAAAAGATGTGGATGTAAGTCATCTGAAAATCTTTGGTTGTTTGGCGTATAGATTGATACCAAAACAAAAGAGACGTAAACTGGATATGAAGACGGAACCGATGATTTTTATTGGATATCCAGATAATCAGAAGGGTTATCGTCTGATGAATCCTAAGACAGGTGAAGTGACAACTGCAAGAGATGTCAAATTTCTGGAAAACGTTTTTCTTCAGAAAGAAAACGTGAAAGAGTCGGAAGTGATCATAAACCTGAATACAGATTCTGTTCCTTCCAGTTTAACAAACAGATCAACAAACAGATCAGAACTCTTGGAGACTCACGATGATGCGTACCGTGATGCTGTAGAAGAGAACATAGAAGTATCGGAGGAGATAGGACCTGAACCAGTACTAACAGAGCAAGTACCTGACGACGTATTGACTGAAGAGGAAGTGATAATACCTGAATCAGAAAGAAGGTATCCTTTAAGAGAACGCAGACAAGTTGATCGGTACGGATGCAATGTTATGTATGCCAAGGAGAGCACTCTTGATGGTGATCCATTGAATATTAATGAAGCGTTGGCGAGACCCGATAGTGACTTATGGCAAAAAGCGATAGATGATGAACTTATGTCACTAAGAGAGAACCAAACTTGGACGTTGGTGGATCTTCCAGCTGATAAGAAGCCTATCCAGTGCAAATGGGTGTTCAAAATCAAAAGAGATAGCGATGGCAAGGTAACGAAGTACAAGGCTAGACTAGTAGCGAAAGGGTTCACACAGGTATGTGGTGTAGACTATACTGAGACTTATTCTCCTGTAGTTAGAAGCTCCACGCTACGATTATTGTTCTCGCTAGCTGTTGAATACGGTTGGTTTATTGACCAGTGGGACATCACGACCGCGTTTTTATATGGTAAGATTAAAGAGGATATTTACATGCTCCAACCGAAAGGAGCAGTAGTCAAAGGTCAAGAAACCAGAGTATGTAAGCTGCAGCGTTCTTTGTATGGATTGAAACAAGCTTCGAATGCTTGGTTCAAGGAATTAGACAAAGAAATGTTGAATTTAGGTTTTGTGCAATCAAAAATAGAACCGTGTTTGTATCAAAAGCAGCTTAAAAACAATAAGAAGTTAATTGTCGTTATTTACGTAGATGACCTTTTTATTTTTGGAAATTGTGAACAAGAAAAGCAAAAATTAAAAACCGATTTGCTTGACAAGTTTAAAGTGAAAGATTTAGGCGCGGCTAGGCATGTTTTAGGCATGAGGCTGAGAAGAGATAAAGATGTAATTTGTCTAGATCAGCAACAGTTCATTTTAGATATTTTGAATGACTTTAACATGACAGACGCCAAACCAGTTTCGACCCCAATGGAAGTCGGTATGAAATTAGAAAGATCGACAAATTCCCATAGCAATCTGCCATATCAAAGCTTAATAGGGTGTCTAAACTATTTAGCCTGTAATACGCGACCAGACATAGCACATGCGGTAAGTGTGCTTTCACAATTTAATTCGTGTTATGACGAAATACACTTTAAATGTGCGAAACGGATCTTAAGGTATTTGAAGGGTACGTCTAACCTTTGTCTTACTTTTAGGAAGTCAGGAGATTTAGACTTACGAGGCTACGTTGATGCAGATTGGGGAGGGGCACTTGATAGGAAGTCTTTTACGGGGTTAATTTTCAGACTAGGTAAAAATATTGTGTCATGGGAGAGTAGGAAGCAAGCGACAGTATCCTTGTCCTCCACAGAGGCAGAGTACATAGGATTGAGTCAAGCTTCGAAGGAAGCTCTTTATTTACGTAGTTTACTGAGCAGTTTGACAGCTGTGGATAGTAAAGCGGTAGTAATTTATAATGACAATCAGTCGGCGCATAAAATTGCAGCTAACAAAATGATGCATAATAGAACAAAGCACATAGACATCAAGTATCATTTTATTCGTGAGTGTGTACTGGATAACAAAGTTGAAATAAGGTACATGTCAACTGATAAGATGATAGCGGACATTTTAACTAAAAGTGTTCACAGCCCGAAGCTTAGAGAATTTTTAAAGGATTTATCCATGTCAAATTATTCTATTAAGAGGGCGAATGACTAGTTAGATGTTTTGATGTGTTATGTTTTTTAATAGTGTTTTGTGTAATAGATAATTTTTTCTAAATTTTATTTCGTTATGCATGCCTTATTTTGTTAGATTTCTTCTGTTTTTGTACTCTACTTTTGGGTACAGCGTAGTACAGACGGACACAGAAGTGTTAGTAATTTAATTAGTTTTATGTACCGAGTACTGACAAGTACAGATGGGATCATACGCATGTGTAATAGATTAAGGGGGCGTATTGGAGGTCGCATATTGTATGCCACTGGCTTGTGTATAATTTATTATATTACCTATTTACACATGTCTGTCTGATTTTAAATATTCATAGTTACGAGTTGTTTATGTTTTATACTTGTCACTTGCACATAAAAATATGGACCACGAATATATGTTCAACTATCTGACCACTGCTGCTGTTCTTATTATAATCAATTTTCAATAGGACCACGCACAATGAAGGGTTCCGTAGTTGAACTGAATTTATCCCAAGAACAAACTTAACACTGTAGTTGAAATTCATGCTTTCCCATACATTGCAACTGCAAATGTAATTTGGTCGACTATTGCTCGTAAACTTGTAAAGCCTACTAAGACTTAGTTGTGATAGTTTTACTTTTAACGTTGTTATATTGGTACAACATGTTTTTTTACCGTCTCCAAATTTTTACAGGATGTTCTACCCGTGAAACAACTTTCACTTTGAAACCAACTCTGAGATCACGAAAAAAAATCAGCTTTTTCATACATTTTGGTCAAGTAGTTATTGAACCTTTGTATTAAACAGCTGATTTTGATTTCGTGATTTCAGAATTAGTCCCATAGTGAAAGTTGTTCGTTCATAGTCATGAGTAGAACTCCCTGAAATAATTTGGAGCCTGTAAAAAATCAGCCAGTATATTATTACCGTGATGTTTTTGTCACATATCCAAAAACAACAATTTAGCTGGCGGAGGGAACACAATTGACTCTAACAAAAAAATGCACTTTAAAGCTTAATATTTCACAAACGAAATCAAAAAAATCAAAAGTCATTTATTCAAACTAGGCTGAGAATCAGCACTTTTCGAACGTCAAAATTACAAAAGACAGTCCCCCAAAACGGCCGCCCTTCACCACTTCCTAGTGCTTTCGCTGGGAAGAAGAAGTGGCGCAACAAACTCCCCAGCAGCACAGCTGTCTGTTCAGTTAGAAAATACTTGACTGAATACAATACAAGGTATGCAAAGTAATTAACATTACAAGACACAGAACACTAAATTAAGTTATTTGCCATATGTCAGCTAGCAACGCCAATATACCAAGAAATACAATAAAAAACGGATAACGGATAACTGAATCGAAAAATTGTTGACACAAACCCGCAATATTTGAAAGACCTATCCAAAGACCCCACATCGTGGGATAGACGATACCGAAGGGAAAAAAAATTAAATTTTTTTTCGTGATTTTAGTTTACCAAGTTATATCTTTCTAGTACTAAGAGTCTCTGAGCTAACTGACATATGGACATGGCGAAACTATAAGGGATGCTTGTTGACTACGAAAACCTAAAAAAAGCTCATTTAAAATTTCGAATCCGCGCGAATCCCCTTGCGATTGGTGAAAAGATAAGCCAATGGAAGTGGGTGGCATTGTTACAATATCTGCCAGTATCACGATAACGCTCGAAGGGTGCAGGCGACTCTGATGTGCATAGATAAGCTGTAATGCTTCTCGTATCACGGCAAGGGTGCTTGTTGACTTTATGGCATACTAAATTTAGGAAAGAGGCATTTAAATTTGAAAAATAGCTCCGTCACTTAATCTAAGTCTGTTAAGTTTTTTTAGTCTCCGTTCTAACGAGGTTGCTATCGCTTCTAGCTCATTTGCATACCACTGTCTATGCGTCAATCACACAAATGAATCGTCGATTGATTGATTGATGATCGCCAATGAGCGTTCATTCACTCGTTCAACTGGTTTACTCGCTACTTTTTTACTATTGACCTTTATTGATGAAATAGTGATATGATGGACTTTAGAAATGATTTCTAGTGGTAGATGGCGCCGCAGTTGTTGTTTATGCGATGAAGGTGCATTAATTGATTTGATAGATTGCGTTGCAAGTAATGCTGATAAATTAACGGCTTGGATTATGAAATAGCTCATAATTATCGTAACTGTATTTAGTGAGATGTATTTAATTTTAAATACAGGTAAAACCATAGATTTACTGCATAACAGCCGTGCGATTCTGTAACCATCTCACCGTGAAAGCTTGGGCGAAGTGAGCGTGGATTGAGCTGTCATTCGCTAGGGATTAACACTATTAAGTCCTCACTTCACTTACGATTAATTTCACGGTGAGATTTTTACAGAATCAACCGGCAGGTGTCTCTTTATGGGTTTCAAAGCGCCAAAATGGGTAAGTCATACAAAGGTTTAGGAACATGGGCATTTGAAGAGACGTTTAACGCATTACAATGTCAGTATATACGTAAAAGTCAGATTTTCTAAGCTTTAGGACATACATAGATATGTGTGTTATAGTAATAATTCTTTTTCGGGGCAAACAACACTCCTGGCTTTTTTCCGACATCTCCGAGTTAAAATCGAAAGAGTAAGATTCTGATAAGAATAGAGTTTCGATTCCAATCTCCAAGATATCGAAAGTAAACCTGCTGGTCTTTACCAAAGCCTATATCAAAAGTAACAAAAGTTCAATAATTATAGCTCCCTTAGAACTTATTTCTTTTCTGAATAGCGTACCTACGTATGTATATTAAGAGTCACAGAAAACAGTTATGAACAGTCCTAGTGATGAACCATAAAACAGCTCATCATATCCGCAATATCATAGCTAATTTCACCACTAACTGAGTTAAACTAAACTGAGGGACGCGACCCCATGCCATAAATCCATAGAGAACATTAAAACACCGCCCATTACACGAAGGAATTGCCCCAAAATGCCTCAAACATGTGTCCTATGGCGACCTGTCATCGGGGTTGCCAGCACAATGGGTAGAATTATATTTTTTTGTGTTGGCAACACGACGACAGACGCGCACCGCGGGATGCCGCCACGCCCCACCTTGTTGCCGATTTGTTTAGAACACTATTCATTTGAGGATTCATGAAGAGAGTAAACAAATGTGTTGGTGTGATTATTTTATAGTCATTACTTTTGCCTCTCTGAGGCAGAATGAAGAGAGAGAGCCATTAATCAATTGTTATCGTATTCCTCATCAGTAAATGAATTTTAACGTAACTTTGGTCCTTTCATGTTTTTGGAGAACACTGCCACATTGTACAGACGCCAGCACATCAAGCTACCCGAAACTGTCAGATTTCCCCAATCAACTTTGAACCTTATCCTTTAGCGCTAAAGTTGAAAATCTATTAAAGAAATCTGACAGATTGTAGTAGCTTGATGTGCTGGCGTCTGTACATCCAATTTATTAATAGGAACCAATTTCAGTCAGGTTTCGTTTTGCATTCAAAGTTTGAACAGTTTAGTATAAGACCCCCCCAGAACTGGCTTAGTACTCGTATGAGACCAAAATCTAATCGTCTAGTTGGACAGTGGCGCCGATTCCATTGTTTACAAACTAAACTGAATTTAAGTTCAGTGCACCTTTTTCTTTTTATTTCTTTATTAAAAGGACAGAAGATAAATTTATATTAATTTAGTCCTCTCAAATTAAGATACTCTATAGACAAGATAAGACGTGATTAAAAAATTGGTTACTAAAAATACGTCAATTTACGTCAGGTGCTGACTAATTTGACTGGAGTTAACTAATATTTTATCTTCTGTCCTTTTCATAACAAGGGAATCGGCACCAGTGGGATACTAAAAGAGACAAATGTGACCCTCTGCACTACACCCGTCTACTCTATGACCAATTTTTCTAACTAGGCATAGAGTTCGCAACACGCAGTCGCATTACAAGGGTAGCATGTTGTATACCACATCACAATAATTAGCCCCTTTACTAATAGTGGGCCAAACTGTAATCTGTGGTACTTAGTGAACTTAATGATAGGTGCAGACGCCAGCACATCAAGCTACTACAATCTGTCAAATTTCTTTAATAGATTTTCAACTTTATCGCTGAAGGATAAAGTTCAAGGTTGATTGGGAAAATTTGACAGCTTCGGGTAGCTTGATGTCGATGTGATGATGGCGTCTGTACTTAGTGCGCTTAACCTTTTGACCGCCACAGACGGCTATAGCCGACAAACGAAAACGTGCCAAATACGCCACCGACGTCTACAGCCGTCAAGAAAACGACATTTTTTAAGTACAAAATAAATCTTTTCTAATTTAGTATATTTACTTTGTACTTAAAAAATGTCGTTTTCTTGACGGCTGTTGACGTCGGTGGCGTGTTTGGCACGTTTTCGTTTGTCGGCTATAGCCGTCCGTGGCGGTCAAAAGGTTAATGACAGGTAAAAGGTATGCCACTAAATTGTTAATTAGTTGTGATTTTTTGTTTAATAGATTAATGTTTGTGGCTCTTTGGTTGTATAAAAAGTGCTACCTAATAGAATATAACAATATTTTGGGTTGTAGAGCCACACTTGCTGCAATAAGAAAGTCGGCGTAAGACGTAGGTACGACAAATTGTGGGTAGGTACACTGGATAGCAAGCCAGACTTTTGCGTTCGTCTTTGAAAAAATGTGTACATATTTATCCTTCTCATAGATAAGGTATTCTTCAGCTTTAAGGTAAGCTTCATGGATATCTTCCGTCTGGGGAGGCCGTAGGCTTTGAAATACCGTAAGCTTTTTTCCGCCAAGGGAATACCTAGTCCGTTGGCGGAAAAAGCTTACGGTATTGCACCAACACTCACGCTTCGTCGATATCGAGCCTTGCACCATGGCGCCTTTAGTGTTGTCTAATTCTTAAAATAAAGGACTAAAACATTTATGAACTGTTCAGTATATTCCACATATGCCATACAAATATTTAATAATCATAATCTCCATGGGACACAACTCCTCCTCAATCTCCCCTAACTCGATCAATAAGTGTTACTTGTTCAGTATTAAACTTTAAACGCACTCGACACCTCTTGACCAAATAGAATTACTTCGGTAATCGCTCTCCGTTTCAAGTAGACAGTTGTCAATCATGCGGACTGTACTCTGTACAAACTGCTGCACAATGAGGCGATGGGGTTGTCTAATTTAAGATGTTTTTTGTGAATATACAGGAACCCCCCTGCGTTGAAATTTTTTGTATGTTATTAAAAAGAAAAAATTGCTCAGCCATACATTTTGACCGGATAGATACTGCATTTTTCTATGAAAAAGCTGATTTTTAGTTTTATAATTGAAGAAAAATTCAATCATGTGCTGGAAATTCATAGTTTCAGTTGGCGCGGCGATGTCTCTGCTGTACAAATAATTTACTGTACACACGCCAGCACATCAAGCTACTACAAACTGTCAAATTTCATTAATAGATTTTCAACTTTGTTGCTTTATTGCTTTGGTTCAAAGTTGATTGGGAAAATTTGACAGTTTCGGGTACCTTGATATGCTGGCGTATGTACATAATAAGTTCTTTTAAAATATGGCGATTTTTTACTGAAATTTTAAAATAGGTACTCTCAACATTCTTCAATTTTCCTGTAAATATGCAACCAAGTGCTCTATTATTTTTGCATTCTGCACAAATCTTCTGGTGTTTTTTTTTACTGTAGGTCAAAGTGGCATCAATGCGGTATAGCATAGACTAGATGGACAAAAAGGCAGAGGCTAAATCTAGACCTAGGCATGTACAGACGCCAGCACATCAAGGTACCCGAAACTGTCAAATTTTCCCGATCAACTTTGACCCTAATGCTTTAGCAATAAAGTTGAAAATCTATTAAAGAATTTTGAAAGATTGATGCTGGTGTCTGTATATACATTTATTTTGTGATCTAGGCTGATCCTTTAGGAAATATTTTGTAAATTACCAACATTATAACTATACATTTAAGGGTTATAATAAGTTTGATTCCTTTTTGGCAAAATAATAAAAAAATGTGCAAAGTGTGACAGCTGTGTAGCGCATATGCATCATGGTGAGAGGCCCGTGCGCCGACAATATGGTGACGCGCCGGGCGGTACAGCCACAGGCGATTTAGGGTTGAATGTTGCTCAAAATATTGTAGCAAAGTCTGCTTTAAAAAAGTGGTCCAGAGCGAGTCGGACTCACGCACCGAGGGTTCCGTACCATTATATAGGGTGACTGGTAATTAGTGACCGATACTTAAACACATGATTGTACTCATCATTACAAACAACTTTTACTATCGGACCCAATCCGAAATCGCGAAAAAAAAAACAGCTGTTCCCTACATTTATGTTCGTACGAGTCGTCAAAATGTAGGGAACAGCAGATTTTTTTTTTCGAGATTTCAGGTTTGGTCCCATAGTAAAAGTTGTTTGTTGTGTGTTGTAGAATCATGTGTTTAAGTATCGATCATTAATTACCAGTCACCGTATATATTAAATTTTATTTTTTATTTTTTTTTTCTGTAAAGGTGTGCAGTTTAGAGACATCGTTTTATTTTTCCTGTAATCTTTACCTAAACTTCTATGGCGTAGAATGATTTCACATTTTTCTCTATGCAAACTTCGGAGATAGGAGGGGACTGTAATTTTTTTTACATTTTTGCATCAAAAGTCGTAAACTATGCGGCCTTAAAAAAAAAAGAAAAAATGATTGACAATGTGCAAACAGCACTCTTTCATATGATATCCCACATTCCCTAGTAGCCTTACTTCGAATTTTTAAGACGCCCCTCCTCCCTTTCAGTCTCTCCTCCCTGTTGCAAAAAACAAATATATTTTTATTTCTTTTTTATTTACAAAATAGTTGGGCAAACGTCTTCTAAAACTATTTCAAACATCAAGTTGATAGCATTAGTAGTTCTTGAGGTATTTTAGCTGTGACAGACGGACAGACAGACTGAGTTGCACCATAAGGGTTCCTTTTTACCATTTTGATACGGAACCCTAAAAAGAACCTGAATTCTGACATCACCCGAATGGGCAAAGTGGAATAATCCAAATAAAAGGGATTTTGAATTACCTACCTTTATTTGATTGTATCTGTTGTATTAAAATAGGTATATTTTTATACAGATACAATGTATCCGCCCGCGGAATCTGCTGTAACCTAACCTACACCCTAATTGCGTAACATACTATCACAATCTGAATAATTTTGAGGGATATTGCGAATCCATTGCTTTACATGTTCGAAAAAATGTCTGCTCAACAACGTAAATAACGCAATGAATGTTGTTGAGCTGTCAAAATGAAAGCCATTGCTACTGATAGTGTGCAACGCAATTACCCCGCTAGACAGACTGACCCACGCAATGGTCTAATTGGCACTTTAATACAGTTTTGGTAAATCGGTAAGTACTATAAGTAGGTAGGATGCAGTGAAGATGAAGTATCTACCAGAATTCATTTGTTAAGTTTGGTAATCGATCTAAGTGATTCCGTATGCCTACAACAGCGGGATTCTGTAACCATCTCATCGTGGAAAACTTAGGTGAAGTGAGCGTGGAGTGAGCTGTCAGTGCCACGCAAGTTTTCACGGTGAGATTTTTACAGAATCAACATGCAGGTTTGTTAAAACCTGTGTAGGCTTCCAGAAGTTTTCCAACGGGTTCCTTTCGTGCATGCGAACTATCGATTATCCTATAAACCCCTAAATACGACTGCCATTAAAGCCGTTCAAATAACTACAACACGTAAAACAAAACGCTCACGACTTTTCAAGCAGCGGAACCCTAAAAATATTAACTCAAACGCTTTTCTTGTTAAAATTTTTGTAACATTCCAGAGACAAAAGCCGGCCACGGCGGGCGGGACGAACACTCGGCAAACGCGCAAAATGCTCTGCAAACTTTACACAGTGGGCCGCCGCCGTAGCTCCCGGCCAAAATATTGTTAAGAGGACTTCAACAGGCTCGCACTGTGCTCGATAATTTTTATAATACTCTTCTGTTGAGAGGTTTCAAGTTTTTAGAGTAATGTGTTTTGGAACTTGAAAAGATTTTAGTTGTACCTATTCTGTTTAAGGGTTACATTTTAATATTGTCTAATTTGTAATTTATAAGTGACTAGCTTCTGCCAGCGACTTCCGTCTACGTGGAATTCAACAATACCGTAAAACATAAACGTCCTATGGCACTCGGGAATAGTGCACTTTTTTCTATCAGTGAATGATTTTTGGAATCGGATCAGTATTTCCAAAGAATACCTCCTACTAACAAACATACAATTTCACGTCTTTATATGTATGTATTTGATAACTAAAACCATATTTTTCTACTGCAGAGAGCATAGTAAAATTATAAATTAATACATATAACAAGTCCTGACTCACTCACTTACTTGACTCGTCAAACTTCAGCTCAAACCCTAACCTAGAAAACTCTTACACAGAGGTTCCCTTTATGATGTAGACAAGGAAAAACATAACCCTGTCTTTGGTATCACGCAGTCGGGTTATAAGGCCGAATTCTCGAAATTCCCATGGACTATAATAGGGTGGAGAAAGTGAATTACATGAATTTATAACGGGAACCTTGTGAAAGCCGGGAAAGATAAACAAATCAAACATCATTGACTTGGCTCGCGAGGTTGTCGACATTTGGGATGTGGACTCAGCGATCATTGTGCCGATAGTCGTGACAGCCAATGGCTTAATAGCCAAAAGCCTCGACCAACACCTAAGGAGGCTCTCGTTGGGCAGCTGGATCAATGGCTTGATTCAGAAAACGGTAGGTACCTACTTCTGTTTACGGCCCGCACTGTTAGGAGGTTTGCCTACTTAGATCCTGTTCCCGATAATGGTGGGATACTATTTTTTATATTTGGAAATATTTTTATATTCTAATATTTAACAATATATATTGTATGTACAGACGCCAGCACATCCAGCTACTACAATCTGTCAAAGGCTATAGGGGGATAAGCATGGATAGGATGTCCCCAAACGGATTGTGATGTTTTTTTTTTCTGTAAGTTCCTAAAAATGTGAAATTAAGATTCTCCAAATATCAACCCTTCAAAATGCATTTAAATGGTTGATATTTAGAGAATCTTAATCTCACATTGTTAGGAACTTACAGAAAAAAAATCACCGCAATCCGTTTGGGGGCATCCTATCCATGCTTATCCCCCTATAGCCTTTCTTTAATAGATTTCAACTTTATCGTTAAAGCATGAGGCTCAAGGTTGATCGGCAAAATTTTACTGTTTCAGGTATCTTGATGTACTGGCGTCTGTACATTAATGAAATAAAGAAGATAATAATCGTTTATTGCGAACAAATACAGTCAGTCAGTGACAGAAAACTCGGGTCTTCTAGTCGCTGTCCAAGTACTAGTTTCATGTAATTTGAAAGGGTAAGTAGGTATATTAAAATATACTACAGAGAAATGTCTGTGTATTGACCAATTACATCAAAGCAAAGTTGTGAAATAGAGCGCACTGATTTAACCAATTAATAAGGGTTCATTAATATTCTAGCGATAGCCCATAAGCCCAATCCATTTAGCAGATTACAGTGGCGGTAATTGAATATTTTGGGAATACAGCAGAATCAAGGTAGGCGTAGATAGATACTAGGTACTTATATTATGAATAAACTTTTTGACTGAGAAAAATAACATGTCTAACACATACAATTTATTATTTTTATCATGTCACGTAAGTAGTACAAAGCAATTAGGTAAACAAGTAGTTACAAACATGAATTTAAAAAACTTCCGCCATTCACTCTAGACGACTCCTAATTAATATACTTGGGATATTACTTGGGATATACTTTCCTAAATTTTAGGGCAAAACTCCACTCTAATTGCGTCATTGAGTAATTGCACTACCAATCACAATCTGAATTATTTTGAAGGATATTGCTAATACATTGCATCATATTATGTTGGAAAAATTTGTCTGCGCAACAACGTAAATAACGCAATGAATGTTGTTGAACTGTCAAAATGAAAGCCATTCACCGTTAGTGTGACGCAAGTGCCTCGCAGGGTCCTACAGTAAATTACTATCAGATAAAATCTTGGCAATTCCTTAGTTTTAATACTAACAGATTAAATAATATTATTTTAAAGATAGAGCTTGTAATTTATTGATTATAAAAATTAAAATGCGATCATACAAAATGCATAGTGAAGCTTATGGAAATGAAGGGAGAGCCCGTGCAAACAAGGACTCTTCCCCGCTACAATCATACTTAGATTATCCTAATATCGTTTTCGGCAAGTACCGGCCGGGAACTACGAAAATTCTAAACATGGGATTCGGTAAAAAAACAATGACTTTTCATGATTTATGCTGGATGATTTTTTTTTACAGGCTCCAAATTTTTACAGGGTGTTCTACACATGAATATGAACAACTTTCACTATGGGACCAACTCTGAAATTACGAAAACAAAATCAGCTGTTTAATACAAAAGTTCAATACCTACTTGACAAAAATGTATGAAACAGCAGATTTTTTTTTTTTCGTGATATCAGAGTTGGTCCCATAGTGAAAGTTGTTCATATTTATGAGCAGAACACCCTGTAAAAATTTGAAGCCTGTAACAAAAAGCATATAGTATATTTTTTTATTTTTTGTTTCGCATGCTTTCAAAATTGATCTGTTGTTTATTTTCTCACATAAAATATGTATAGTTAATGTAAAACGGAAGAGCAGATCCACCTAATACAAGCAAATCTTTGCTTAAAAGGTGACTCCAAAAACAATGTGATTTACTTATGTTGATGAAATAAACCTCTTTATTACAGTAAAATACATAAATATACAGTGTGTCCGGACATGGACTAGCGATATTCTAAATACTTAAATATAAGCTATTTTAAAGTACTATTACACTATAGGCTTGGGTCCAATACACTTCCCCGCTATGTGGCAGCCATTTTGTTTTTTTTGTTGAAATATGCTCTATGCGAGTACAAAAAAAATCATATATCTCAAAGTTTTAGTCATACTGAGATAAAAATAGGCTTATTCGGAAGGCAATAATATTGTCTACCGTCTGCATTACAAAGCAATGTGTTCACAATTCCATAACTTTTGAAAAAAAATGTGAAAGTCGAAAAAAAAATCAAAAAATTATGCAATTCAACCAATAATGGTTAATTACTACAAAAACAACCCCGAGAACTTTTTTATTTTTTATACTAGATCGACAGTTTTTGAGCTACGCTACAATGCAACATAAAATTCACAACTGTATGTTTAATACTTTAAGAGTTATTGTTGTTTGAACATAGCGTATGCGCAAGCACAAAACGTCTTTGTTAACCGCCAGAGTGTCATTTATGGCATTCACTGTATTCCATCTGAGAGCAGGCGAGAAATACTGTTCGTTACTACCGTGAGTAAGCGAGATAGAACGTATTAGTCCACTACCTGAAACAAAATCAGTTTTAAGGACAAATTATTAGTTGGGTTAGTTTAGTTCAGGGTCTGTCAACTTTGTTCTACGAACTGCATGTAGGTGGGCTTGAAAACAAGAAAAAGACAACGCCATCAGAGTAAAAGAGATGAATATATAATGTTGCCACTAAAAAAACAATTTTGTATTTTCCATAATAATGAGCTTATTATTTGATTTTTAAAATAAATTACCCTTGAAAAAACCTTTAGCCAATATTCTGATATTACACAAATATATTTCATTGAGGAATATAACATATGTAATTGATTATTACATAATAAAAAAATGATATGGAGGATAATGCGTGGAAACACTAACGTCCGCACGTCATTATTGATTATGACATTGACCGTTGACGTCACAAGAAAAATGTCTGCCGCCGCTTGCGCACCATTTTATGTTGTACTTGTTTATTTGTAATAAATAAACTAGTTCCATTTAATTCTACAAACATTGATAGCGTTGAGTCGAGCTTGCTCCTGCGTTCCTGTGTTTTGGTGAAATTAAGTGTGTATTTGTGAGATATAGACTCGGTGTTGAGACAGTGACTCTTGTTTGATTTTGTGTTTAATTTCGCGATGAGTTCGCAGTCAGCAGCAAAAGCAGTCATAATATAATAATTAATCTGTTATTTAAATTATAATTATTCACATGCTAAATAAAAAAGTCAAGTACTAATCTTTGTTTTACTAGACTGCTCTGTATAGATAAATTTTAGCATTTTATGTACAAGTACAGTGTGTTTCTCGATAGTGATTGTTGATGTCAATTATTGCTGAGCAAAAATTGGCCATCTTGTAGGAAACTATCGAGAAACGCACTGTACTTGTGCATAAAATGCAATACAAAGTATCTATAAAATGCACTGTAGTTCAAAATTCGCGCCCTAGCTTCTACTCCTTAGTTTTCGGGGGCGGAATATAGATGGCGCCAGTCGGTAAGGAAATATTTCCTCCTAAAATTTGTACGGAGCAGTTATTCTTCCCTCTGTAGGGTATATATGTTCTGTGGTTTAGTTGTCCCTCGCCCTGCGTTGTGATCGCTATCGCTACTTTCACTTACCGTCCGTGCTGTTTACGTGCTGCGTTAGTGTTTTGTATTTAAAAGTGTGATAAAGTATGGCACAGCGTCAATATTCATCGCAACATATTGCTGACATACACTTTGTGTATGGCTTTTGCAATGGAAGTGCAAATTTGGCTGTACAAGAATATCGACGAAGGTACCCTAACAGGCCTACACCGAGTCGCCAAACTTTTATCGACGTGCATTCAAGATTAGCGGAAAGAGGTATTCAAAGAGCTGTTAATGAACGCAATCGCTTGGTATCGCCCGAAGATGAAGAAGAAGTGCTTAGACTAATAACCAATGATCCTAGACTAAGCGTTAGACGGATTTCAGTGCAACTTCGAATGTCTAAGTGGCATGTATGGAGAATTTTGAAAAGAGAAGGGTTACACCCTTATCATTTTCGACGGGTTCAAGACGTGATCGAACCAGATTTTGCTGCGAGATCTGTGTTTTGTTCGTGGATAAATAGAAATTTGAGACAGAACCGTAATTTTTTACAAAGAATACTGTGGACTGATGAAGCCAAATTTACAAGAGCTGGGATTACAAACCACAGAAACGACCATCTCTGGTGCTCCGCAAATCCAAGGGCGGTGCGCCCAAGCTCATTTCAACATGAATTCTCAGTAAATGTGTGGGCCGGCATAATCAACGATAGGCTGATAGGGCCATTGGAATTGCCACCTACATTAAACGGCGCTAGATTTTTAGAATTCTTACAGACACAGTTTGCGGACAGCCTCATGGACCTACCTCTATCATACCGTCGGCGTATGTGGTTCCAGCTCGATGGTGCACCCGCGCATTTTTCTCGAGCAGTGAGAGAATATTTAA
The DNA here is from genome assembly GCA_949629135.1 of Eremobia ochroleuca. Taxonomy (NCBI): domain Eukaryota; kingdom Metazoa; phylum Arthropoda; class Insecta; order Lepidoptera; family Noctuidae; genus Eremobia; species Eremobia ochroleuca. The sequence continues at coordinate 6,967,159 of OX451404.1, read as the reverse complement.
ATAATAATCTACAGCCGTGGATCGGTCGTGGTGGTGTAGTAGCGTGGCCGCCTCGCTCACCCGATTTGACACCCTTGGATTATTTTTTGTGGGGTCATATGAAACAAAAAGTATACGCTACAGTTCCAAATACCAGGGAAGAACTCGTCGCAAAAATTATGGCAGCCGCCGAAGAAATTAGATCCGATTTGGATTTAATTAGGCGCTCATCAACCCAGGTGGCACAGAGAGCCGTAGTGTGTCTACAAGCTGGAGGTGGCCACTTTGAGCAACTGCTTTAGATATTTTAATCTTCATTTAATATTGGAAAAAACATTAAATAAAATTCAATATGAATGTTATGTTTTTTTAATGATTTCCTGTTTAGGGTTCCGACAAAGGCCTTTTGTGCTTGCGCATACGCTATGTTCATACAACAATAACTCTTAAAGTATTAGACATACAGTTGTGAATTTTATGTTGTATTGTAGCTTAGCTCAAAAACTGTCGATCTAGTATAAAAAATAAAAAAGCTCTCGGGGTTGTTTTTGTAGTAATTAACAATTATTGGTTGAATTGCATAATTTTTTGTTTTTTTTTTCGACTTTCACATTTTTTTTCAAAAGTTATGGAATTGTGAACATATTGCTTTGTAGTGCAGACGGTAGACAATATTATTGCCTTTCGAATAAGCCTATTTTTATCTCAGTATGACTAAAACTTTGAGATATATGATTTTTTTTGTACTCGCATAGAGCATACTTCAACAAAAAAAACAAAATGGCTGCCACATAGCGGGGAAGTATATTGGACCTAAGCCTATAGTGTAATTGTACTTTAAAATAGCTTATATTTAAGTATTTAGAATATCGCTAGTCCATGTCCGGACACACTGTATAATCAGCCGTTCCATAATTTTAAGTCGGGAAGGTATTGAAGTTTTGTATGGAGCAGTCGATAATTTTTTTAGAGATTAGGATGTTGGTCCCATGAGGGAAGTTGTTCAGTTTGATGGTCTGTCCGACACCCTTCAATATAACCACACATTTCTCATACATGCTGTATATACCTACATGAAATGTATTTATATGCTACCTCATTTATTGTAGTGAAATATAAAAGCAATAGACATTAATCAACTGATACCAATAACTTGATGATGCACCTCGATATTTTAATATTTATTGCCGATTCTTATCGTAAAATTGATTTTAACAATCCAATTAGTAGCAATATAAAATGAAACCAGTTGCCGGTATTAACTAAGAATGCAATTAATTGAATCTCTAATTTTTGTTAATTACTCCTATTATAACTACAAATATGTTGGTCTAATGATGGATTTTCTTTACCGTTTCTCTTTTAATATGATGTGTGAAATTGCCATCTGCTTAATCAATTATATAATTTTATATTTCTTGTCTTACGCCTTCTTAATTAATATTTTGGCAAATTAATTTAATAGTAATTTGTTTCAATTATTTGTATCCTAGTTAGGAACCCCAAAATAGATTTGATTTCTTTTTAATTTGACTGTCTATACGTAATCAAATCTATTAACAAATTATAATGAATAGGCTAATGGTTAGTCGAGTGTAGAGTTTAATAATGAATTTAAAATCAATAGGAATCACGAGACTTTTTGCATTGTTGAGAAACCAGCTGTGAAATGTAAAATTTTATTGAAAAAAACCCAATTTCGACCCGAAAAAAAATTAGGTATGCTAGGTCTCCTAGCAAAATCATAAGTTTTTGTAATATAAAATCATTTCACCCAATTCACTACACGTTGAAGGAACCCAACCTAGCGTATCTAATCGCGATTATTCTTTACTCTATGGTTCCATGGCGTCAGTGATCACCCCCATGAATACACGATCAGGTGGTCCCGGCTCGGCGGCGCGGGAAATACCTCATCTATATGCAAGGGTCAAACAGTTATAATATTTGCAAAAATATACGCCTATACAACCCTTCACAGCTACGACCTAGTCAGCATTGTGTTTTTTTTTTATTTTGCTCCGCTGAGCAAGATTTTTATCTTTAATGTTTAAAGCAATTTAATTAAATTCGTATGCTGTGAAGGTCTAATAGCCGTAACGTGACTGCAAGCATATTTACAAAAGGCTTTTCATTAATAATTCACAAGGATGTGAATTATTAATGAAAAGCCTAGGATAGGATAGGATAGAAGAACTAAGACCCAGACAGAACCAGCTCAGCTCATAGAACACATGCAATACGAAAACGAGAGACCCATAATGATGACCTTTCAAAAGCATTTAATATTGTGGTAAATAGGCAAAAGTCAAATAACTAACGTTTGTTGAAAGTTACATGTATACAAATGGGGTAAGTAAACTGTTGTACAAATAACTCATTTTTATTTAAAAACAGGCTAAAGTAAAGTGACGCAGTGGCGCAGCCAATAAAATAGGCTTCCTCAAGGCAGTGTGCTGGGACCAAAGTAATAAAAAATTAACCAGAACAAAAATTATAGCACAAGTTTCAAAAAATATATATAAATATCACTATATATGTACTGATGTTGTAACTAAACACATAAAAACCCCAAATAAAACCAATTTTATTAGCAACACAATACATTTAATCCAAAAATCACGTATATCCTAGTTCATTATGCCAACAATCGAACCCCAAGGATCGGGGACAAAGCTAATAATTAGATCCGACCGTTTTTACCGGATTTTACGTAAAACTGTACTCGACACAAAGGAAACTCAATACCGACGTCAAAAAATCACTGTAATTTTGCACTCGGGACCGCCCCGCACCAGAAAACTTAATCAGGACGAAGGGAGTTATAGTTCTGTTTCCGATACGATATACTATAGCGTTTGAACACAGATTATCCAATCAGTTAAGATAAAAGACACGCTTTTTTTGTTGGCAGACATCTTGTTTAGAATTAACCGCCAAAATTTGACGGTTGCAATTTGACATTTGCATTGCAGGAATAGAGTTGTGTTTGGTTTTTCTGGGTGCATTCAAGGGAACCATTTCTAAAGTTGTCTATCCAAGGGCATGTCGTATGCAGGAGAGGCGCGCGTGGCGGTCACGTGATCGAGATTAGGCGGCGCATTCATGTCGCACGCACAAAAGCGCGGGTCGCGGGCGAGACGTCAATTGTGTGCGGATTGGGGGAGGAAATTCGCCTAAGTTCGGTAGGATTTGAATTATAAATGCGAAATCCTACACTATTTGCATATCCCACGGGTGTAGGACGTGTTTTTTTACGATTAAAACGACACCTTTTTATGTCACATCAATGATTTTGAATAAATTAAGCAAATTATAAATCGTAAACCTAGAATATTCGGTACGTAATTGCCATTAATATAGATATCATATACCTGTCAATATTTAGTAGTTTATTGGATAATTAATTAATGATTGGCAAAACAGCTTGTAGATCCTGTTGTCTATGACTAATAAATATCTATTTCTTCATCGGATAAAATGCGAGTCTGTCTAACTAGTTTATAGTGAACTAATGATACAGCTGACCTGGCATTTAACCTTTCCACATTAAATATATCATACGATACTTCGTACTTTACTAAACTAGGTATGAAATAAAATTTTGGCGAAGTACTAAAAAGTCAGCAAGAATATTACCTTCCAGAACTAAGCAGACTTTATTAGGACTACCTACTGGTAGAATAAGAACTATTTAAATAAGAAGATAAAAATAAAATCAAATAACATAACACATACAGCAACATCACGCCTTCCCCGAAGGGTTACACAGAGGTGTATCTGGAAGTAAGTATACTCACATTTCCCCCAAATATGTTTAAGTCACATGAACCTAATTTATAGGGGGTGAGCCTAATGCCATCAACCGGACACAGATCTACACTCCACGCTGCTAGAAAAAATCCAGATGGAAAAACCCAATAACACTCTATGCCCGAACGAAATTGAAACAAATGAATACCGACAAACAACACCCATAACAACACGACGCAATCAAATTCTAAAATTCCTCCCACTCAATAGACAATGACAACTGAAAGTATCATCAAACAGTGTCGGTAAACAGAGTTAAAAACAAACGACGAGTAAACAAAGAGACACCAGTGTGCAAACACTTGCTACCATATCGGTACATCAATATAGGAACACGTTGACGTCAGGAGTACCGAGGGAGGACAAATAAATCAGAATAGATCGCGCTCGGGGGCGAGGTCCCGGGAGACCTGAACCGTGGCTGGAGTTACGATGGTGAGGAGATGGTAATAAAAATCTTTCGACACGGTCGTCGTTGTGTTGACAGTTGGTACGGTCAATGGTCTTATTTCTAAAAGCCTGGGGGTCAGTTCCCAAAAATTTAAGAACTTTCTTATTCTCATCTCAGTCTCAATCTGTAAGAAATACCTCTAATTTTACCCATCACAAATTAAATGTTTTTCTTTTTAAATTCCATCAGCCCTCCTCCTTACCTTTTCCTTCTATCTTCCTTATTCACCTCTATTTTTTTTATAAAGTTTTATTTTCTCTGAGGTGAGGTAGAGATTTTGTTTGTTTTTTTTATTTATTTTTTTATTAACAGGAATTGTCCTTCTAGACTCAATGTATTGACTCGTCAAGCAGCTGAATTAAGGCTGTTCCAAAATTATCACAATGCTATCTTGGAGGATCATCACACATGTTTAAGAAATTCCTCCTCATGAAAATCTGTACACTGGAGGCTTGGACTGCTCCTGATGCCAGGGACTACTATTTTTTTACCAAAATAAATGTATTATAGATAATACGAACTACGCAACACACTGACGTCACGCAAATCCTGGATCGCGCAAGCAGAGTTTACCGCACAACTAGCATAAATACAACGTCCCGACATTAGTCGTCGGGCAGTTGCCCACCAGACAACACCCGTTAGGTCTGAAAACCCTCTCTTTTCTATGGAGGATGAGTGAGCTTTAACATCCTGTTGTTCCTCAAAAAATAAAAATAAATACCTCTGTTATACTAGAGCTATATATAGCTGAACTGTTCTACAGATAAACATGCCATATCCATTCCTTTTGCCTCGCCGTAGGTTCTACGGTGAATGTGCGGTCTCGTGGGACAGAGGACACGCATATTGCACTCATTTTATTATGTACACACGACAGCCGCGATCTGGAGACAATCTATGTAATGTCCACAGCTCGAAATGTGGTGATAGAATTTATAATAATTTGTGATTTCTGGAACCCCTCTACCTATTGTCTTTTTTTTTATATTCCAACGACGACGACATCGTTATCCAACGTAATTCGACCATCGACGTTCAATCATTATTCGACGTCCCTAATCTCGAATATGTACCCCAAGTTAGTATTTTTAGGTCCCAATTACGATGCAATGACTTATTTTTTATCAGGGTCGACCTTTTAAAAGGAATATAGGTTCTCTTACAAGTCACAGACCTAATCTATTCTACCAAAGATGTATCTTCGAGATTCAGATAATTTTCGTGAACTTCCATTAGATAATTTATAAACTAAACAATTATCAAAAATTCTAGTACCTAAGGTTTCTTATGTCATCATCATCTGCCTAGCCTTTTCCCAACTATGTTGGGGTTGGCTTCCAGTCTACCCGGATGCAGCTGAATACCAGTATTTTACATGGAGCGACTGCCTATCTGACCTCCAGAACCCAGTTACTGGGTAATACGGTACCTCTTGGTAATACTGGTTGTCAGACTTTCGTACTACTGACGACCCGTAACGACTGTCAAAGATCCACGAATTACAGCCGGGACCAACGACATAGCGTGCTTTCCGAGGCACGGAGGGGTCTTGGTATGTGAAGATGGTCACTCATCCACGGACCAACCGTGGCAAGCGTAGCTTAACCTGATCGATCGACCCGTGCGGCTGTTATTACTTAGTCAAAGCCCCTCCTAAGGTTTCTAATGTAATGTACTTTTTTTAATATTTTACCTTGTTTTTTTATCGTTAAATACAATTTTAGGTATTAAGATACCTTAAAAATCCTACTTTTCAAAAACGTCTACCATAGTTAAATCAGTGCGTCCACAATTAATAACTACGCACACAAAACCCAACTATTTAATATTTACCGAATAAAATGAATTGTCCCGAAATGAAATGTGACCGTCGGCGTCGCTTGGGAGTACCTTCGCCAACTAGGCTTGTTAATGGTAAATAGTTTAGTTAAGGGTAGCCCCCCCTTGCTGCCCTGTTACCCTGGTGAGTTGGTGAAAGACGACACCTTGCGACCGTGGCAAATGTAGTCAAATGTTTTGACAGGGCGTGTTAGCTTTCAAATTAGTTGATTTGAGATATGGTGATATCTAAAAGCAGACATCAAAATATCTGAAATACATTTTGTTTTCGTTAATGTCAGATATTTATGCTTCCAGTGGGATGTCACATATTTTTGCAATTATGAGCTACACTAATTGCGAAGATATAGGAGAAAACTCGAAACAATATATCGTCAGGTTTTTATGCCGCCAAAGTAATGTAACATATCGCTCATCCAATAGAACAACGACTTAATTACGAAAATGTTTTCTTGAGTTTTCTGATGAAATTATTACAAATTATTATTGATATTAAAGTAACATACATAAAAATATTAAATATTTTAGCATAATTATTGGAAATATATCATATTTTCAATTTCAAACTTTTAAAACGTTCTCCTGAAAAATAGCTAAAACGTAATTACGTCATTGTTCTATTGGATGAGCGATATTTTGTTAAGAATATCATAGGTATCTTATTCTTTCATTTCTGAATTGAATTGAGTACCTACGCAGATATTTATAACGTAAAACATGTCCGAAATTATGCATTCTGAGAGTAGACACATATTTCGGAAACGGATGCGATATCCTATATTTTAGTGTCGCTTGTCTTGTCAGACATTTTTGGTAATTCTTCGATGTCAGATATTTGTGCTGCTACTTGTATATTCCACCGATGGTCACATATATTTGCTGTGTTCTTGAGAACAGATTTTTATGAATTAGTCACTAAATAATAAAATATTCATAATACGAGTAGGTACCTAGTAACATATTCATGCTCGTGACTGTATCGACCTACTTACCAAATTAAGTACTGTCTGCATATTATTATTTTTTTTTATTCATCTTTTCGACCCAAACTCTTACTTCCACCACAACATGACACTTACGCCTACAATTTCTACCATTTGCCACAGAAAGATAACAGATTTCCCAATGAATCTTCACCATATTTACTCATCGGCGCGTACTTATGATAAAGGGTGTAATGTATTATTTACAGCGGGGTGTGAGGGAGGGTAGAGGGGTGAGGGGCTGTTCGTTACCCGGTTCACTGGGCCATAATAACTTCAGGGAATACCCGGCTCCGAGCTACTAACACCCGTCGGTAGGATGTACGAACGGTTGTGCTGCGTCGTTTGAATTGTAATCGTAGCATTGTAGTTCATGTCTAATTAGACCCTTTTTTGTATGTCAAATAGTTAAATTATGTTGTCTTTACTACGTTACCTAGTATTATTTTTCTGCTAATCCCTTGTAGTAAACATGACGGCACCTCAAGCTATACTTTATCCAGTTTTAACTGACCTCGCATTGTAAAGTCTTTTCGTACAATGAGAAGTCAACTTATACTGGAAATGTATAACTTGATATATCACTGTGCGTACCTATATTAAACCTAATAATTTTATCAAAAACTATCGTCAAATAAACTCGGTATCTTTATACAGTTTGTAGTAAAGGTTGCTAGAGAAAAACTAACAAAAAGGTTTGATACAATGAAAAAGAGATCAAAATATTTTTATTTATAGTAATAAGATGCAGGTATTTATTTTAAAGGTAATCTCATCGTAAATACAATAAAATTAAATTTAAAACGGAAAAAAAAGATAAATACTAAGTACTTATTACCTAAATGTGTCAATTTAAACTGAGCTTTATGGAACTTCGTTCAGAATGAAACAAAACGCTCAAAATGGTGAAGGAAAACATCGTGAGGTAATCGGCATGCCCTAGAACATCTATTAATCCGCACTGGGCCTGCGTGGTGGATTACAGCCCACTCCTCTCACAGAGAGGAGGACTGTGTCCCAGAAGTGGGAACATTGTAGGCTGATTGTGCAGATTAGTTCAGAATACTCTCACCCCGAGTCCTAACCAAAGTGATCGGGTCAACACACGATCATCGCGTCGCATGTTCGCGCGACGATCGCTTCGGTTAGGACTTTAGGCACTGCCTAAGAGCCAGTCCACAAGGCGCGTTGCGTCGTCGCAACGCATGAACTTTAACGCATTGCCGGCCACACGAGCGCTGCGTCAACGCAGCGTTGCTAGGACACAGTCGTAACGTTCCGTTGACGCCGTTGCGGTGAGCACTTACTACGCCACCGCCGAAATCGACGCAGAATGACAAGGCGGTATTGGATCTGTCCCTTAATTTCAATATGAAATAGTGATGCTCAGCAACTGAGCGGTGACGCTCCAACGTCGCAGGTAATTCTCTCGCTACGTCGCTGATGTCCGTTGTGTGTGCGTTGCGACGACGCAGCGCACCGTGTGTACACTATGGTTATTTGTATGTAAAACAACGCAACGGCAGCGCTGCGTCGACGTAACGCTGACGCAACGCGCCGTGAGGACTGCCGGTCGATTCTGGAAAAATCTCACCGTGATAACTAAGGTGAAGTGAGCTTAGAGTGAGCTGTGAGTCATACTGATGATAGGGATTGACACTATAGACGACTCACTTCACGCTCACTTCACCCAAGATTTCACGGTGAGATGGTTACAGAATCGCACGGCTGGCTCTTAACCCTTAGCTGGTATCGCCTTTTTTGGCAACACTACCGGTATCGTGGGTCATATTTTACCCATACCAAAAAATCTGTTGTAGAATGTAGCGTGTTTTTTATTATTTGTATAAAATATGGTTAGTTATGAAATAAAAAAACATTTTTTTACAAAATTATCTTGATTTAATTTTAGAATATAAAAAAAATATCATGTTTTACACGCATTTGTAACTAACCTAATTTTTTGGCACTTTTTGGTTAGTGTGAACTTAAAACATTAAAAAAAAAATAGAAATGTAAGAAAAACTTTAAATAAAAGATATTTATGGCACTTCTCATATCTTTATAATAACAAAAAAAATAAATTACTTCTGAGATCAGTGACAACCAAAATCAAAACGACTTCTTCCAAACTAACAAGATAACATAATTATTTTAGTCTTTGTACTTTCTGACAACTGGAACATATAACATTTTGGACTAATAACCGAAAATGTTCGCTTCTGGGTCAAATTTGACCCACAATACCTACTAAGGGATAAGTTGCACCCTCTTCGTCCGCACGGTTATTAATATGTTATAATTTTGTCGCCACATCCATCACGCACGCCAGGACACATGTCGCGATTACAGCTCTCTGCTCACCTCCCATTCATTCGCTTATCATAACTCATTCTCATTCACTGCCGCTGATCTTTTATTATGTTGCCTTTCAATCTTGAAGCTGAAATGTTTTACCTAATGGAGTGATTTAAAAGGAAATTCGGAATTAAAGTCAGTGAAGATTTTTTACTGAAATAATGTGATGGATGCGTTCATGATGTAACAGGTTGAATGCCGTGATCACATGAACAATTAAAAAGCCATTGTTATAATTGCCATAATTTTAGAGCAGTCACCTATGATTTAAGATGACTTAAATGATGAAAGATATGATGACTTAAACTTGAAAAAAGTAAAAAAAAAAAGCAACAAAAAACTTTAACTAACGTAAACTTCACCATGACTTAAACCGACCTAGTAAGTAAGTAAGTAAGTAAGTAAGTAAGTTTTATTTGTTTAAACATGGTGTACACACATTGCATGCAGGATAATAGTGGTATACAGAAAAGTTCTAACATGTTCAGCCGCATATCGTGGCGTACAAATTGGTAGGGAGAGATGGTGCATAAACCGTGATAATATTCATCAAAATTACATTTCAGCATTATTCATTAAATATTAGATCTAAGTACAATTCAATAAGCATATTTTTAGATGCAATCCAACGCAAAGTAAGTAGTCATTAAATAAAATGGTCAATTATAATATGAATTACTTACTGTCAATGAAAATTTCAATTAAAATTACAATTATTCCAAAAAAAAAAAAAAACTTAGTACATTACATTACACTTAGTACATTACTTATTATATATTTACATGTAGTACTAAAGAGTAATAGAAACTATCAAAGAAACTATACCGGCTGACGTTTTTTACCGTCTGGACATAAACAGGGTACAAAAGGTGAACGGAGTAGAAGCACAATTTTTTTTTTTTTTTTTTACTAGATATAGAATAAAAAATCTCTTTTTTTTATATTCAATCTTTGATTGCAACCGACTTCATTGATAATTTCCGGCCTTTAAGTTGAATTTTTATATTATTTGTGGATATATTATTCGTTGGTACCTAAAAAAAAGCTAATAAATCGAAAAAATAAATAATAATTGAAGGTTCTATCGCGTGATATCTCGCCCTGTCATTCAATACCTAGCTATTCATTTTATTAAGTTTTCATTTACCAATTGTATTATAAGTTCACAATTATTTTTCCGCAGACAGTAGCAACCCAATGGCAACTCTATTAAAACTTCATTAAAGATCATTGTGATTTTGACAGACTTATCAGTAGCAGCAACCTAACAGTAATTTTGACAGTGGATGAAAAATTTGATGTTTATATGTGAAAGGACTGCAGGGCCCTATTTCTCGAAATTATTAGTTTACTAGTATATTAGTTACTAGTGTAAAAATTACAAGTCCTAATATTTCCTGTTTCTCAAAAACAGGTACCTACTCGACTAATAACTAATAGTAGCGGACTAATAAAATATATGATATTAGGCTGGCTTGGCTGAATACACATATTACCCATGCCTCTTTATTTATTAAAAAAAGTACGGAAAAGCCCCCGCCACTTTTGGATTCGTTTGATTTTGTTATTTGCACATTGGCGGTACAAGTGGATTGTTAAAATTAAAGTAAATTGTTTAATTTACTTCAAGTTACCAAGGATCTAAAGCTAATGGTTTCAAGAAGTGTATTAGAAGCAAAAGACATTCTGTTTGGGGGTTTCTCAAACTTTTTATCGAAGCAGGGTAAGCGGAAAAAGTGGGAGGAAATTACAAAACTTTGTCATTCTCTCGGGGTAATTTCTGCCGCCAAGGATTATACCTACGTACGAGATACCTATTGGCGGAATACTACAAAAGCCACAATGCTAAGTGAACATAGAATAATTCGTATACAATATAAATACCTATCTCAAGCAATTTTATTCTTTATACAATATAGTGTAGTGTAGATATCTGCGCGGATAGCTCGATCACGTTTATCGCCGTATTCGTCCCTCGCACCCGCAAAAATTAGAAGTAAGTTTTACGCCTGCGATAAACGTGATCGCCGACGTGTGATAAAATATATAAATGTGCACCATACACTAATCTCCCCGTTTGAATACCTATAAGTAGTAAATATATTAACTGACAATCATGTTTATTGTACTTTATTTACCGTCAACTGTGGAATCTTTAATTTCCATAATCAACATTATCCTGAAGAAAGAAAGAAAGAAAGAAAGTTGATTTATTTGTTGTTTGTTTGTTTGTATGTACAGACTTAAATATCTCTCGATTAAATCGATTAGGTAATAGGTAATACGGGCTGGTGTCCGCAACTCCACGTCAATGCGCGTATTTTGCGTACGGGTCACCCCAGCTCCTCAAGGAAGGCCAGCAATGCCTTGATGTTACTGACCGTCTCACGTAGGGTACCTGGGTTACCGAAGTATTGTGCCCTGTAAGTGGCGACCACCGGGCAGCTTAGAAGCAGATGTGCCGCTGTCTCGTCATCCTCCATGCAGGCCCTGCACAGCGGACTGTCTGTTACTCCTATGCAGAGTTGGGCGTAATCAACTACTTTTGTAATCGGATTAATAATCTGATTGAAAGTAATCATGAATACATCAATCATGATTACTTTTAATCTTGATTACTTTCAATCATGACTACATTTGTAATCATTAGTTTTGATTACAATAGTCAGTAATCTTAATTACATGGGTAGATTTGATTAATTTTTTAAGCATATTTTTAATAAATGCGGTTCTATATTCAATCAGTATGTATCTTGTATGTCTGCGTTTTTCTAAAAACTTCTGATCCAATTTGGGTGTCATGGACGTTTTGTACTCTTTCGTTATTTAAATCCTTAAGTAAATTCGAAAAAGAATTTCTGCGTGCTCAATTGCATTTCGAAGATACGGCACGCGGGGTGCGGGAGTTGCATCTACTTATACTGAAACAAATTGCATCAATTCAGGAGAAGAGTGTACAGCTGCACGTGGCATTAGGAATGACAAACGTCTTACGTGATAATGATTTCCATTACATAAAGGAATACTTGCGTTGTTCAAAACCAATAGCAGAGGCCCTGGATATATTACAAGGCGAATAAGACATGTATTACGGTATATTATTGCCATGTTTAGTATCTTTGCGCAAAAAGTTGCAAAAACTGAATAGAGAATCTCTTACTTTTTGTCAAATGTTGGTAAAGAAATATTTGGAGAGGGTAGAAACGCGATTTGCAGAGTTTTTTGATTTCTCCTCAAAAGTAGCTCAAAATGCAGCAGTTGCTGCAATGTCTTACCCCAGATTCAAGGACAAATGGCTTGCTTGTGTTAATATAGAATACCATTCCAGAATCAAATCTATTTTTAAAGGAGCTGTAATCAAGGAAATCCATGAGGCACCTGAAACGCTTCAAGTCACACCTAATAATATATATGAAGACAGCTATTTTGAGTTTGACACTGATTCTTCAGAGCCTGATTCGGGAGATATGTACCAAATACAACGCTCAAAGACAGATGCCATTATTTCTCATTGTTTAGCGGACCAGGATCGGGATGTATCGATGCTAAATCGATACCCTGAAATTAAACGTGTTTTTAAAAAATATAACACACCTCTTCCGTCATCGGGTTCTGTCGAAAGACTTTTCTCATATGCGACCATGACCAATTTACCTAAATCACACAGACTTTCGGATGAGATGTTTGAAAAGAGGGTGCTTTTAAAATCTAATTTAAGCCACACATGGCACACATAAAAATAATTCTTGATTGTTTTCTTAAGTATAATAATTATTAAAAAAATTTAATTCATGAGACTGATCAAAAAATAAAGATGATTTACAATGTTAATGATTTTATTTTTCGAATTCCTAAATGTAGTTAGTATGCATCAATCAAAAAAGTAATCAAAATAACGATTACAAACTAATAATCATTAATCACCGATATGATTACTTTCTTGATTAATTTCCGTAATCTGTAATCTTGATTGATGATTACAAAATGTAATCGTAATCCTTAATCATTAATCTGATTACAATTTGCCCAACTCTGCTCCTATGACAAAGAGGTGTTTATGAAATGACCCGTAGCCAGTCAAAGCTGCAGTCACCGTACGCAGCTTTTGTTTAGTTAGACGGAGAGCCTGTTTCGTGAGGCGGCCATCCATTGCGGGAAGTGCTTCCTTAGCCTGCCTGCACTCGCCTTGTTCCGTCCAAAGTTTGTCATGTTGATCTCTGGTGCGTTTCCTTACCAGAGTGCGTAGATACCTGAAGGGGAGTGGCACGATGGGCTCAGGTCCCACTGGTGCCATGCTCGACAACCTTCTGGCAAGCTCATCGGCTGCATCGTTGCCTAGCGAACCGCTGTGTCCTTTTATCCATTGAATGGTTATTTTATTGAGGTACCCACCTGGTTGCGGCGCTGGTGGCACTCGTATATTAGCCCAGAGTCGACTGTATTACTATTCAGCGCTTGCAGTACAGCCATGCCGTTTGAGAGTATGCGAATTGATTGATCCTTCACTTCCCTGGCCATGATGGCTGAAGCGGCCTGAGAGATGTCCATGCATTCGGCCTGGAACACTGTGTTGTGGACGCCCAATGGTGTGGCTATGTGTATGTTGAAGTCCTCCGAGAAGATTCCAGCACCTGTACCACTACCTGTTTTGGATCCGTCTGTGAAGATTCGCAGCTCTGCAGGGCGCAGCCCCTCGCATCGGCGATCCTCGTGAAGTTGGATCTTGTATTTTTTATCAAAGATATATTGTTTGGGTACCCGGTCTTTGGTGGCCTTCGTGATGGGGAACTCCTTATGGAGCCCCTCAAGCAGCGCAGCGTGTGGTGTATTACTGTTACCCCAGAGGTTTAGTGTGTTGAGACGTACTGCCGCCAACGTCGCTTCCTGTTGTATGAACAGGTGGAGCGGTGGAAGTCCCAGGATGGCTTCAACTGCCGCAGTCGGAGTAGTCCTCATGCAGCCCGTAGTCGCCATGCAGGCCAGTCTCTGTACGCGTTGTAGTTTGATGGAGGCTGTAACCAGCTTGGTGCGGGGCCACCAGACCACAGCCCCGTAGGTGATCATGGGCCGGATCACTGCAGTGTACAGCCAAACTTTAATTTTAGGGGATAGGCCCCACTTCTTACCTATCAATTTCCTGCACTGCCAAAAGGTTATGCAAGCCCTGTTTAGTTTGTTGTCCAGATGACTACTCCAGTTAATTTTACTGTCTAGTGTGACCCCGAGACATTTGACTTCGTTGGCCACCTGGAGTTCTGTATCGAACAGTGATTAAATCGATTATAAAAATATTGATCTACTATTCCTTCGCTTTGTGATTATATGGCGGCAACAGATTTTTAATAATCGAGAGATATATAACTAAAGTACTCATGGGTAAAGTAAAGATGCCATAGTTGACAGTAGAGGCAGAGATTGATAGGTAATGCAAAAAAAAACTGTTTCAGCCGGAGGAGGCAGTAAGAAACTAACGGCAGTCGACGAGCTTGTATTGGAAATGTTGGGCAAGGATTTGCCTACTGGGATTGGGCTTCATACTGTGAGAGAAAATGTAGAGGAGCAACAGGCAACGCCCGCAAACTTGACTTTTATACAAGTTGAAGTTGAAACTCGCGACGAACCAAGAATGAGAAAAACCCTGACAATAGGACAAAAGAGGAAAACCCCGACAATAGGACAAAAACGTATGTTTTTAATTTCTTAGTTATACAACACGTAACGTTAAATGAGCAAAACCTCAGACACCCCAACTGATTTTTAATTCAATTGATCTATTTCAGAGAGGAAATAAGTCATTAAAAAAATTGTAAAGGTTTTATGTGCTGTTTTAGTTTTACTGGCCATTCTGATCGTTTCTTGCGTCTGCGACGACGCTTTGCCGAGGGAGGAGTCGTCACCGGGCCACTGCGCCGCGCTGACATTGGCTTGCTTGACCTGTTAATAAATAGCACGGCAACGTTTTAAATGAAGATTTTTTGAAAAATGTGACCTATTTTAAAAAGTGGTTCAATTAATTCTGCTCGTTATTCTGATCAAACTATTTTCAGGTTTTGCGCATTTAACGTTACACGTTGTATAATGATATTTGATGTTTTTACAGCAGTTAAAATTGTAGTTTAAAATAACAAGGATTGAGAACAATATAATAAGTCCAGTAAGTCGAAAGCTATTCTACATAAAATATTCAAGAAGAGTAACAGAAGGAATGTAAAATGGGATAAAAAATAAGCCAGCATGGTTTAATCAACATAGGTATAATGAATGTACTGGCACGTCGAGCCAATAAACATTCCACGGATAGGACTATCGTTACAGTGGCTTTTCGGCAAAACGGACGCTCGATCTAATGGCTATTCGAAATTGCGGTACATCGATGCTATGGAATTTCGGCAATTCAGACGTGTGATCTGATGACTTCGGGGAATTAGCCATCGGGCATATGACATTCGAAATCAAGCAGTAAATTCTTGAAACACCACGCACATCAGCTACTGCGTGGTATGTACTCCCGCACCCATCCAGTGTAGAGCAACCAAAATTATTAGTTTTGGCGACAAGGCTTGATTTCTTTCGGTTAACCGTTGCAAACTAGACCCGATAACTTGATTCTGTAACCAAACCATCTCACCGTGAAAGCTTGGATGAAGTGAGCTTGGAGTAAGCTGTCATTCGCTAGGGATTAACACTAGGAAGTGATCACTTCACTTACGATTTCACGGTGAGATTTTTACAGAATCGACTGGCTAGTTTTCATTTTTATGCTCGTTAAACGAAACCTTTCATTAAACTGGAATGTGTATTCGGATATTTCGTTAGTGTTTCTGGTTAGACTCGACGACGGTGAATTATTATTTTATCTCCTTCACTGTCAGTGTCCGAATCTGACCACATTTTATAAAATAATAATTTTGGCTAATCTTTTTTACCTTTATCAGTGTAATTTACAAGAGTATTTAATAACACATTTTTTTAAGAAAACAAAATTTAATTTACTCCGGTAATTTCAGCTAATATTTATTAGTTGGCAACTAGTAAGTAATATTTTAGTACCGCGTAGCTTCGAGAAACGCACACTAGCAAACTTGTAAAAAATATTCGTTCACGGACTCATATTGTTAGTCTAACAAGTTACGAGAAATAGGGCCGCGGGAGGTAGGTACGCGTCTGTGTACTAACTACTACTACCTATATTTGGTAAAGATCTGCGTAATACTTAGGCGTATACAAGCGTGATGTGAAACGACGCCATAAGCGCCTACTGTCTTATGAATTTAACCAGCAGTGCGATTCTGTAACCATCTCACCGTGAAAACTTAGGTGAAGTGAGCGTGGAGTGAGCTGTCAGTGTCATCCCACCTGATACTTGGGATTGACCAAGAATAAATTTGCAATCATAATCAAGATTATAGTAACAGTTTTATGCTAATTCTATTAATAATTTCATACTTATAATTTTAAAGCTAGTATTTTAATCGTCAAAACATTACTATTTTGTGGGGTTTTAATCTAGGGAAAAAAAGACTAGTCCTTTTACAAGAACTAGTATTTATATAATTTTTCTTTATAGTCTAGGAAAAAAAGAAAAAGAAAACAAAATTGATATTCTGACTAAGTATCTGTTTTGCTATTTTATTTTAAAACTCCACAAAATAGTAACGTTATGGCAACTAAAATACTAGTTTTGAAATGATATAAAGTGATCAATAGAATTAGCATAAAAAAATATTATTTAAATCTCGATTATGATTGTAAATGTTGGCTTAGTTAATCCCTAGCATCAGTGGGATGACACTGACAGCTCACTCCACGCAAGTTTTCACGGTGAGATTTTTACAGAATCGACCGGCTGCACCCTAATTGCGTAACACATTACCAATCACAATCTGAATGATTTGGAAGTATATTGCCTAATCCATTGCTTCATATGTTCGAAAAATTTGTCTGCTCCACAACGTAAATACCGTAATGAATGCTGTTGAACTGTCAAAAAGAAAGCTACTGCTATGCAATTATATAGAAATAGATCTATTCCAAAATCAAAACTAAAACTAATAAATCATTAAATATTAACGCTAAACCAAAGCCTACACAAGTTAACATTACCAATTACGTCATGTTAACACCGTTATTTCTCGTATTGTTATTTATTCAGCTAGGTCTGTGTAAACCACAGGTTTTCGACGAACGCTGTGCGTGACGGCAGACGCGGCTGACGTGTCGCGTGCACGCCACTCAGTGTAGCCCTGGCCTTTGGGACGGATAGCAAGGAAATACTAAGTAGTTCTGTAATTATTTAGTGCAATATGATGCCAGATAAAATAAGAATCTCGTAAAATACAGGGTCTCTTGTGAGGTCTTTTTCGAAAAGAGTTTCAGAGTTTATCAGTCAGGTAGGTTCTTACATCCAACCTTACCAAATAAAAAATCAATATAGGTACAAATGCGGACGAGCATTTGTTTTGGAATATAGGGGATATTAACCACGTCGGTTTTTATGACCTACTTAAGATATATTAATAATTATTAGCAATGATAAAGGCACGTAACAGGGCCGTGGCACACACCAGAGAGGTTCGGGAGCTCCGCCGCCGGCGCGGACACGGACGTGTGTGAACAAGTTTATTTATTTACGCAACGAATTAAAGAGTGTCCATAGAGTTTCTTGCCAGTTCATCTCCATACGAACCTACTACGCTTTGGAACGGGCTTCATTTTTCTGACTGACGGACTCCTTAACAGTACAAAAGTGCCTATAAATGGCTTATTTCAAATAAATTGAGTTTGATTCCTCAAATCACCCATTGTAAAATTTCTACAACATGTAACGTTAAATGCGCAAAACCTCAGACACCCCAACTGATTTTTATTTCAACTGACCTATTTCAGAGAGTAAAAAATAAGTGATTAAAAAATTTGTAAAGGTTTTATGTACTGTTTTAGTTTTACTGGCCATTCTGATCGTTTCTTGCGTCTGCGACGACGCTTTATCGACGGAGGAGTCGTCACCGGGCCGCTGCGCCGCGTTGACATTGGGTTGCTTGACCTATTAAAATAAATAGACACGGCAACGTTTTTAATGAAGATTTTTTGAAAAATGTGACCTATATTAAAAAGTGGTTCATTTAATTCTGCTCGTTATTCTGATCAAACTATGTTCATGTTTTGCGCTAAATGCGCAAAACATGAACATAGTTTCGTTCGTTACACGTTGTATATTTAAATCTGTAATTTACATAGTGTACGTAATAAAGAGTATTCTATCCTTTTCTATGTTACCTTCTTACCCTGAATCTCATAAGCGAAACCTTATTACTTTGTCCCGACAGCCCCAATTTATCTGCTGACGTTACCGCTACCTTCACGACAGTACACTAGGCAGCTGCCAGACGCCCGTCAACGTCAGCGGCGCGCGAATCAGTGGTTAGCATGGCGTGCGGGCTCCGATCGATATCTACCCTCCAACTCACCTGATATCAGCTAACTCAGGAAATCTATCTCAACTAGACTGTGGTCGAAACGTGTTTTTTTAGCATGCCACGTATTCCACGTAAACTTGGGGTCTGTAGGTACCTAATTAGCCTACTTTGTCTTACAATGGCGCCGATTCTCTTGTTCACAAAGTAAAAGTAAATTTAAGTTCAGTGCATCTTTTTCTTTCTTAGATTAAGAAAAGGACGGAAGATAAATATTAGTTTAATCCTGGTTAGGTACTGGGATACAATTTTCGTTCGTTCTGGTCTTCAGCTTTTGTACATTTTAGGAGTCCTATAGATACATTTAATTTTATGAAAGCAGCTAATATAATGCTGGCCGTTGAAGTGCCTAAGGACGTACGTAGTCTTGGCATGAAATTACTGTTGTGTTAGATTTTTGGAACGGTTATTGTCACTATTCCAAGGAAGTTTTAAGATCATGAATCCGTGGTTCATCGCATACCTAATCCTGACTAAGACAAATAACTTATCGTATACAATTCATTAAACTACTTTGGTCAACTGTAATAACTAATCCAACTATGCAATTTAAGGTATAATTGACTTGTTTCACCAATAACTAGAACCCTATCCATACATTTTTTTTTTTTTATGAAGTGAAGACATCTTTGACATCGTTGTGATTTAAAACTCAATGAAACGAAAAAGCGACAGTCAAAAGAAATAAACACATCGCCTCTTTGCAATGACAACGTGATATTTCAAAAACTGCAATTTTTAAAGATGCCACGTTGTCATTGCAAAGAGGCGACATACCTACATCTATAGGATTTAACTTGCGAGAGAATGAGATAGAAGGCATTATATAGTGTTTCTTATATTTGTGACCTCCTCTTTGTGCGCTGTCCGTACCCTCTCCCATCTTCATACGTTCGGGAATATTCGTAAGTCTTCGTAGATAGTCGGTACTGCTCTGGGCGCCTTCAAGCAAGAAACCTAATAACATTTTTGAAGGTTTCACTTCTATCGCGTGTGAACTGCACACATGTTTTTTTTTTTTTTTTGTTAGTCTATACTGTGCCACTTCTGGGCAAAGGCCTCCCCCAAATCCTTCCAGGAACTCTTTTCCCGCGCCACGCGAACCAGCCCTCGGGATACACGTCCAGCCGGTCGATTCTGGAAAAATCTCACCGTGATTACTAAGGTGAAGTGAGCTTAGAGTGAGCTGCCACGCTGATGCTAGGGATTTACACTATTGACGACTCACTCCACGCTCACTTTACCCAAGTTTTCACGGTGAGATGGTTACAGAATCGCACGGCTGGTCATCTCTTTCTTGGCCGGCGTCGATGGCGCCGTTCATCTTCAAGCACCCATTGTGTGGAGATACACAATATCATCATACAATAAGTGCAAAAATAACCTAGGTATAGGTATTCTGTTTCAAAGGTATTTGATACAAATGTAAACAAATGAATCAGACAACTTATC
Source organism: Eremobia ochroleuca (assembly GCA_949629135.1). Classification (NCBI taxonomy): domain Eukaryota; kingdom Metazoa; phylum Arthropoda; class Insecta; order Lepidoptera; family Noctuidae; genus Eremobia; species Eremobia ochroleuca. Next base: position 6,946,808 of record OX451404.1, on the reverse strand, counting down.
TGTGAATGCCAAGCAATTTGTAGTGCGACTTACATATTGAGTGCTTCAATAAGAATATTTGAATACGTCAACCCGAAATTCTTATTTTAAATCACCTAAACCAGATGTTTTCCAATCGACAGTTGAAATTTTTAATAACAATTTCAAAATGTTATTCAAACAAAAATTGTTAGAAATCGAAAGCGTTGAAATATAGAGTTGAAACCTTATAAATACAGATGAATGTGTTCCTAATTCCCTTTAGATTGTTTGGTTTAATTTCCTTGGGATTGCATAAAAAAATAACCAGCACCCTAATTTCAATCAAATTCTGAATAATTTTGAAGGCCATTGCTTCCTATTTTCGAACAATTTGTCTGCTCAACAACGTAAATAACGCAATGAATTTTGTTGAACTATCAAAATCAAATCCATTGCTACTGATAGTGTGTTACGCAATTACGCCGCTGAAAACTCTTTCATCAGCTACTTTTGTAACAGACGTTAGGCATTACCTAAAATGACGATAATTTTCCAATCACAGCTCTGCAATAAAAATGCAAATGATAGCAAAGGTCGAGCAAACCCCTGTGTCTATAAAACTGTAGCATTGTGTCCAAGCCAACAAGTATGTAATTCACTTTCTATTGCGGCCAATTGTTGGAGGGGTGTATCTAAATCGTCTCGCCATCTGTCAATGTTTCTCTTTGGTACAGAGATGCTGTGGTATTTGTATTGCCTATGTTTTTAAGGGTAGGTTCTTGATTGATAACAATAAGAAAAAAAGTAAAGAAATTGGATAGGTCCCCTGGTAAAAAATACGGGCCGAAAATACGCCGAAAACAGGCCGAGGTAGTGAACAAAACGCCGAAAACACGCCGACACACGCCGAAAAGACGAAAACATGCCGAAAACACGCCGACACACGCCGTAAATACGCCGACACACTCCAAAAACACGCCGAAATGAGGCCGAAATCACACCGAAAATCATTTTTATCCGGGTCAACCTTATGTAGCTGGCTATAATTCAGCGCGGGCTCCATTCGAACATTCCAGCAAGTTTAGAACGGGGTGTCAAATATTTTATTAGGTTTTTTTGTTTAGGAAAAAACAGTGCTGGTTTAGTGGGGAATCTGTAAAGAAGTTCAGTCAATATAAGCTTAAAAAAATCTTATCGCTGTTTAAATTCTTTGAAAGGCTCATCTAGCACTTCACAGTACCCATACAGGGTGTCAGGGCATCGACGAACAACTGTTACCATGAACTGAGTACAAGATTCTGGACTAGCCGTGCGATTCTGTAACCATCTCACCGTGAAAGCTTGGGTGAAGTGAGCGTGGAGTGAGCTGTCGTTCGCTAGGGATTACCACTATTAAGTGCTCACTTCACTTATGATTTCACGTTGAGATTTTTACAGAATCGACCGGCTTTTTTTTTTATTTATATTTCTATGTAAATCGCGTGTCTCTAACCCTAGAAAGCGATTGTAAGGGCTACAGAAATGTATCTAATAACAAATGTGTTAAAAAAATAACAAACGATGTACGGAACCACATACCCATACCACACACCTACAGAAGATACAAATTGGCCTATTACCAAAAAGGACTTTCATTTTCCTTACTAAAAGCAGCGTCCACAAATTAGTTCTGAAAATTGACCCAGATTTATGAAAACGTTTTTTCTGTGTCGGCTTCTCTTTCGCCCTCGAGCCGAGTTTGCACTTCAGCGCAGGTTCATTTGCAATTGAAGTCACAACCTCTCGCCTGACAAAAAAAAAAGCGCGCACCGCGTATTTGACAAATCCCCGCGGGCGGCCGAACACAAACTTTCTATGGTTATCTCATTCACGCTGCAGTGTTTACGCATCTTCCCTTCCACTCCTACGCACTGATTGCTTTAAGTTCTTTCTCAGAGATGCTCCACCCGCGCCACGTTTATTTTTCATTTCTTAGGGAGCGAAGAAAATAATTTTCTGTGAGCTTTGAACCCGCGGCGAGGGAAAAATGGGAAATTTGGAAAATGTAATTGGATTCTGGACTAATCTCGACGCCTCTCGTATTTTACAAGAGGGGAGTGCGTGTTGAAATAGAAATAGGTACCGTCTTACGTACCTACGTATTATGTAGGTAGGTAGGTATATAAGAGCTTCTCCGTAAATTAGTATTGAAGTGCGTATTCAGTCTTCCAAGTGCTATTAAGTGTATTTTAAGTGTGTATTTCAAGTGCTGAATATCATATTGTAAATCTTCGCTCCATTCCCCGCTGGCATTTCATAAATTAGCCTCATGACACTAATGGAGCAGTTAATAAAATTGAATCCTTACAATCAACAGTTCTACCTAGGCTATCAATAAATTACGAGAATAAAACACCGTGCGATTTTTACGGAAAATACCCAAAAACGCATAGACGTATTCCTTGCTTTTGAGTTTTATTTTTATCTCTACTTTTATTGCTTTCAGATTCCTCCGTACCTACTGACCCATTTTATGTTCTTCTTGTTCCTACCTAGGTACTAATCACAAAGTGAATTTTTCAAGGAGTCAATCAAAGATCAGGAAATTAGTTTGAAATAAATGAACTGATAATCGTCTTTTGTCGGAGCGATTTTGATAAAAACTAAAACTGCATCATTATTTTTTAATCATTTTTCCTTGCCTGTTAAACAGCTCTTGTGTTATTATCCCGGCACGGCACACTGTAACGCAATGTACCTAGTCTAGCAATGTTCAGGGCTCTGAACCGGTTTAAAAAGAGCGGTTAATTTCGATGAAATACCGGTAAATATATCGTTCCCTCATTAACCGGTTAAACAAGTGAACTGTACATATGTAACCCAAATGACAAAGGTTACCGGTTACATAAGCACAAACGGTTTTGACACCCAAATTAACCGGTTAATTCCGTAAGTCGTAAATATTTTTCGTCTACTTTTTTAACACTTCCAACAAGTTATAGTGACATTAGTACATTTAGTACCCCAGAAAACATTAGGAAAAAAAATGTTTGATCTGAGGACGTCAAATACAACCGGAGAACTTAAATGGTGCGGGTAGATTCATGTTGCGACTTGCTTAGTTAGGGGGCGGGGGGTGTTAAACCGGTTAATTTTCACTTTCAAAACCAAAATTCATGAAAAACCGGTTTCCCGCAAAAACCGGTAAATACCGGTAAAGTGCAAACCTTAACCTAAATCGATTTCGGTTTGGGGTCAATGACCGTAACCGGTTAAGAATTTCAACCGGTTTCCGAGCTCTGGCAATGTTATCTAAATCCCCACGATCTTTAAATGCGGCCTGCTAAAATTTTGATGGTGGCGCCAATTACCTTGTTCACAAACTAAACTAAATTTAAATTCAGTGCATCTTTTTCTTTCTATTTCATTAAGAAAAGGACAGATGATAAATATTAGTTTAGTCCTGTCAAATTAAGATACTCCATAGACAAGATTAGACGTGATAAAAAATTAGCTACCTACTAAAAATTCGTTAATTTTACGTTAGGCGCTGACTAATTTGACAGGACTAAACTAATAATTATCTTCTGTCCTTTTCTTAATATAATAGAAAGAAAAAGATGCACTGAACTTAAATTTAGTTTAGTTTGTGAACAAGTGACTAGGCGCCAGTAATTGATAGATATTTTATAGAAAGGCTAGTCAACCGCAGGTCTGCGGGCCACCAGTTGGCCCGCCAACGTATTTAAGTGGCCCGCTAAAAGCTATCAGCTGGGCGATGTCTTTGTTCTACAAATTACAGGTTTCAGTACTTCAAAGCATGTTAAAAAATGTTTTGTTTCTTATGAACCCATTCTCAATTAACCAACAATAATACAGTATTTTCAGATTTGATTTTATTATCGATCTCAGAATTGTCGCCAAATATTGACAAGTTTTTAACATAAAAACGTCTTCAAAGGTATCACTGAAGTTTTTTAGATTATTCAAACTATGATAACTGACCCATACATACCTACATCACGCCATGTTTCCCCGAAAGTTTGAGCAGAGGTGTCGTGTCGGTGGCATGACTGTACTTTAGATCTTGTTGGCTCAAAACTGCCAATTCCACGGCATCGTCAGTGGCAGCGCAGAGGCGCCTGTTTATATGTTTAAGTGCTACAAGTCCCATGCGAGTCTATTAATGCCATCAACCGAGAAATCAACTGAAAAATTCCAGATAGAAAAACCCATTAACACTTTGCCCGACCTGGAAAACGACCCCAGGACCTCATGTTCAGCAGTCGCGCTTGAAACCACTAGACCAACAAGGTAGCCTTGACGTTTTCTTTAATTTTAACTAGCAACCCGCCCCGGCTTCGCACGGGTGCAATGGAGAAACATTGATAATTTTAGAGCCATTATTTCTCGTAAAAAGTATAGGATAAAAAATGGTGTACGTTACCCCAGCAAGAAAGTGTCTCCTAGGGTTATATGAGTAGAACGTATAATTTGTGCCTTATTTGCTGTAAATGTGCCCCCACATAAAAAATGTGTGCCCCCTGTCGTTTTGGAAAAAAACGGAAAAAACGATTCTTGCTGGGGTAACGTTTTTCTAGCAGGAAAATTCTAAACGAATGATCGGAGAGAGAAAAATTGTGCATGGCCAGAGAGCTTATATGTGTGCTATTATGTGCCCCCAAAAATAAAATCTGTGCCCCTTCAGGTTCTCGAGATATTGCATTTCCTGCTGGAGTAACGTTTTGATGATTCGTATATCTCTAAAACCATTGCATGTGCCCCTGTAGAATAAACATGCACGAGTAGCTCTTAATGTGTGCCCCTTTGTGCCCCAATTAGATTTAAGAAAATATTTATAGTTTTCAAGTTATCGCGGTTAAATGAAAATCCAAAAAAACATCGCAGCGCTTAAATGAGACAAGTTATAAGTTCGCTGAAAACTGTATTCGGTCCTTCTTGACGCTAATAATAACCATACAAAGTTTCAAAACTGTTCATGCATGCGTTTTTGAATAATCTTGCTAAAAGTCAAAACGATGGTGTCATAACTTTGACGGCAAAATACAAGGAACCGGCTCAATCCCAGATGTGTAGGTGTAAACCAAAATCGTGTGCCCTTAGTCAAAAATATATGGTGAAAATATTCAGCTTTGAATGTTTCGCATTAAGTAAATATTAACAAAAAACCAAAATATGTAAGCAACGGCTGGTTATCCGACCAAATTTGAATGACTACTAAAAAGCGACGGATTCATACATATCGATGACCTTCTTTACTTTACTCACTAACCGGTTCACACGTGTTGTGCCTGAGTACACTGAAGTAGAAAAGTAATAAGTAATAAAATAAAGTTGTTATTGGATTATATTCTACTAGCTGTTTCTATGACCTTACACATGATTAAGTACATTGTAAATAGTAGCCTAAGTACTATTCCAAGGTAAGCTATTTTCTCCATTCTAAATTTCATTAAAATACATTCAGTAATTTATGTGTGAACGAAAGATATGGCAAATATCCAGATATTTGCCATTTGCCAGGTCTTTGACCCAAAATTTGATTGGTCCCG